>WEKY01007049.1:75404-106626 GCA_013390045.1 Picathartes gymnocephalus | reverse complement strand
TAAAGAGTCTAGAAAAAAAAAAAAAAAAAAAAAAAAAAAGAGAGAGCTAAATATGTGGGTATAAATAAAAAGTAAGAGGCCAGTACATCTAGAAAATGTTAAGCAATTCTAAAGAATTATAATTCCAGACATTCCACTGCAATTTATCCACAGATAAATTATATTCAGGTCCACAATTACGCTGCTTTTTGTATCTTACTCAGAACTTGCTCCCAACTCAAACTCTAACCATTTTCCTACTGCAACAAAAAAGTCAGAATTGAACCTTGTAGAGACAGTAGTTCATAATGAATTTAAATAAAGTAAAACCAAGTACAATTCTTTGGCTTTACTATTTCACAGCTGCCCTGTCTATCCCTCATTTCTATTCCTGTAACTTACTGTATATCTTTTTAAAACTAAACAAGCCATATAAACTATAGGCATAAGTCGCCTAAAAAAAAAGATTCCATTGAAGTAAATTCCAGAAAGAAGCAAAGGCAATTTGGTGATTTTCTCATAAAGCTGTTGTAGTCCCTCACAATGAAGATCAAAGTAACACACAGGGAAAAGTAATCATTTGAGCCAAGCAGAACAAAGTCTTAAAGAACAATTGGAGCAAGACAATCACAGATTTCTGCACTGACATTTTAAAGTTGACTGTAACTGGCTTGAAGCCTTGCTACAGCATCACAGACACTGATGGAGTTCTTCAGTAGCAGTGGTTTGATGGAAAACAAATTCTTTTAAAAACAAATATTTACTTACCAATATTTTAGCTCATACACTGAAAACCACAATAAACATTGAAGATTTGGACAAAGATCTCTCTTACAGAGCTCTCTACCATTCTCTGAACAAATACACACTTAAAAAAATGAAATACAACAAGCATTCCCCTTCTGGGTTTGTCAAATTTACGAAGTTTCATGGTTGTATTGTGTTATTTAAGCAAACTGAGCCACAATAGATAAGCACTTCATGCACAGAGTACTCTTAAGATGCTAAAACAAGATGCTAAAATTCAGGCTTGCCTTTAAGGGTGCTTTACCACACTTTCTTACAGCCATTCTTCAAAGCTTGGAGCTAAAAAGGAAACCAATGCAAAAGCTGACCAAAAGCCAAGCTTAATAAACATTCTAAATTTACTAAGTTTTAAACAACACTAGCCTGGAGGCTATGTAGAGCTGCCATTTGAAGGGTGAAGAAATGCTGGCAGAAACACGCTGGGAGAAACCTCATGACATCCCAGAAAGACAAATGCAGGCTCATGGGATGGAACAAGCCCATGCAGTAAAAGTTGGAGACCAACTGGCTACAAGACAGCTTTTTACAAAGGGCACCTGTGGATCTTTGTGAAGAAGTTGAACACTATTTATTTATTACACAATTTTCACTCTACGTCTTGACCGCTTCACTACGTTAAAACAGGGAAATGCAGAAAACAAACAACAAAAGAATCTATACCAAGAGAGTATTACACCTCTTCAAGTTTCCTAGAACAAGCAGTACCAGGAAAGCAGGGTCAGGAACAGATAGTCCTTGTCTCAAAACCAAGAACTAGCATATCACAATAAGCTGGTTCACTAACAAGGACTGACACGCTCCTGGAGAAAAGTACAGGCTGACAACAAGAATTATGGAAGCCTTGACATACTTTGCTGACTACAAGTTCCTTGTCCCTGTCACCTGGAAACAGATCTGACAAAAATCAGTTTCAACAAAATCCAAGAAGACCCTCCTCACACACAGAGCTTCTCTCATCCTCCGGGTGCACTCTCCAGAAGACTAGAACACTTCCATTATTTTCATGAAGCTGAATGTTCCCACTCAGAATAAAGATGAAGATTTAACAAAGATAGAAATGTAAAATTACACCATTGATGTTCGTTGTCTATCTCAGAGAGCTACGAACACTGAGATTTTTGAAATAAGAAGTACAACATATTTCTATTTTTAAAATGTGTTACATTCCTATAAAACAGGCTTTGATAAGAATTTTTTCAAGTTACATTTTATTCCAGTATTTCTGTTTTCCCACAGTCTCAGGAATACTCACGAACATAGATTTAACCATACACCATTGTATTCTACAGATTCATCAAGAAATGTTCTTGGTTGAAACCTGTCTTCTTTAAAGCATACATTCAAACATAAAATTTTATGCTCCTCCTGCCTGCCAATTCAGAAGAGACATTTTGTCTAAACCCAACCAACTTGTTTCCTTTTGCAATTTCATCGAATTCTTTCTGAACTATTTTTTATAATTCTGAACATTTTAGCCTCTCATCAAAATAGAGATACCTAAAACAATCTTGCATTAATTGCAATCTGGTATTTCCAGTGAAGAAGAAATGCAGAGAATCAAATGTGTGACAGGCCCATTTTAAAGGAAATCCCTCATTCCTGTAATTTTTTTTTTCCTTTATACATTAAACAGTATTCTGTTATTTAGAAATCCTCACAACTGATACACTGGAGCTTAATTTTGGAATTATTTCTCACTGATTATATGTTGTAATCACCGTTTCATTCTACCAATATTATTTCTTTCTGTAGAAATAATACTGTTCCCAAATCTCCCCCTTCTAAAAGCACAGAAATAGACATACTGTATCTAATAAAACTCTTAGGGCTTAACAAATATTCTAGTAAGATTTGTTACAAAACAAACAACAAAACATCAAAACCCAACTCAACCCAATTCCTATGCTCTTTGTTGGATTTCATTACGAAACATACATACGACAACATTCAAATTCACCACCTCAAGTTAAAAAATATGAGTTTGTTTTGCCATCTGTGGAAACTATTTTGCAGGCAGTCAATACCACAAAGATCAATAAACCCTATAATGGATTTCCCTCCCAAACCTTCACAAAATAACTCCATATTAGCATAAAAAGCAGACAGCAAAAGATTGCAGATTAGCTGCAGCTTTCAACACGACTACATAAACATTTGAAGAACAATAAACAATTTACCCTATTTATTCAAATGAATCACTTCAATTTGCTCACCAGGACCTATATATGGACAGGCAATCCTTCTGCTTTCTGGGATACACAGACCTGTGCCTCCTGTAACTTGGTTTAACACACAAATGCTTCCAGAACGCTGTCCAGCAGCGCAATCCCATTCTCTACATTGCCAATAAATGCCTTCTGCAGGACTGTAAGGAAGGCATGCCATCTTGCAGGAAGGGCTTCCATTGCACCCATCTTTACAATTAAGCTGGCCTTTCTTGAAGCTGCTAAGAAACACGTTTTGTTAAATGTCACACCAAGTGCATTCCACCAGATGGAATGTACCGCGGTGTCCCCGCAGAAAGCACATCCTCCCACCACAGCTGTAGATTTGAATGCTTCTTTGTATTCCTTGTTTAAAAAAAAAAAAAAAAAAAGACAAAAATATCAAGTTTTTTACAGTAGTAACTCTCCACGTACCAAAACAACGGCTTGGCATTTTGCAAAGCTGTTGAAAAGGAAATGTCTCTCCGTCTCAAAAAGTAGCGAAACCAAGTGCCCCATCCCCAGGAAATCCTACAAACCTAAAGTACGTATCAGAACATATCAGTGATCTAACCTGGGTGTCTGCATATCCTTATATTCAGTTTCCATAGATAGTACACTAAAGCCTAAACTATGTTAAAAGAATTCATATCTGTATTCTAAACTTCACAAGACATTCATTGTCTATAAGCATTGGTAAAGTGCCCATTTCTTAAAACAGAAGTTTAATGCTCTTCCAATAAAGCTTTAACAAAGGCGTTGTTTAGCCAATTGCTGCTGTTTCCTATCTCTGTCAAACAATTTCTGTCATTGTAATTTCATTTTAAACCTCACATGAAATCCAAGGTAAGCTTTCATAGATAAAACTACTTAGTTTTAATTATCCATTGTTTTTATTTAACTGGAGCTATTTTAGTTCTGCTCAGGGAGGCAACAGGCATAAAAAGCAAAGGCTAGGTAAGAGGGATCTAAGGAAATTAATGTAATAAAAAGTAAAATAAAATTACTGCAGACAGGAAGCATATAAATCAAACTTCAAGGACAACTGCCAGATCTCAAGAAATGTCTGCTCTCCTGGGAGGTGAAAATATCTAAGATGTGCTCTACTTACTTCTCATCTGCCACGCAGTTCCACTGCATATATCATTTCCTAAAGAGCTAAAAAGTCCAAAAAAGTTCCCATTGCTACTGAAAGGAGCAGTCCCACCTCCTGCCTTCCCAACGCTTCCTCTGCACTGACAGTGGTGCCTGTGCAGCCCTGCAGCAAGCAAAGGACAAGTGATTCAGCTGAAATCAGCCTCCCCTGGGATGTGTTTCTCAGCTAGAGCAAAGAAGTGAGCTGGAGCATCAGGCTGCCAAACAAGCGCTCCAGGACTGGTCAGAAAGGGGCTGCAAAGAAAAGATACCGTCAGAAATGTCAGCATCCCCTTCAATGACAGCTCACTCTTGGATTAATTTAAGCCCCACTGAAACTTATTAGCCAGCCAATTTGTGGTGTGCTCATCCAAAGCCAGCAGGAAAGGACTTTACACCTTTTAATGAAATTGAAGTTGTTGAATTAATTTGCCTCTAACTCAGCCATGCAGTAATCCAAAGCTCACCGAAATCAGAAAGCTTCAGATTAGGCCTTTCATGACCTAGAGTGGTGAAACGGCACAATTTACTTTCCTTGTCCTTTGTTTCCCAGAAATGCTCAGGCACATGTTAATTCCTTTGCCTCTTTCACTCCCACACAACAGCTGTAAGTAGCCCTCTGTCTGGTGGCAAAAGCTACTTCAACCAAGGACATAACACCCCCCTAACCAAAACAGTAACCTAAGAAAGAAATTCCAACTCTTAGGAAGCAACAACAAACTTTCCAGGGCACCATTTAAAACCTCTCAGAATACACAAGGCTATGATAGAGTGAGGGGACTTGAGAAATGGTACCATACAGAAGACAAAAGTACAAAACTACCCAAGGTCACTTGTTTTTTAAAAAAGTCTTGGTTCTTCTCCCCATACATTTTATAACCTAAGAAAAGGTGAACATCTACTGAAATGAAGGGGAAAAAATGAAGACTTTTTTTTAATAATATAACCTTCAAAATAGGTACTGCAGTACCCTTAATGATTTATTCATGGGTTTTCTGACTTACCCGACTCTAGTTCTTTGTCTTTCACTTAGATACTCCCGCTGACAGTATTTTGTTAGCTGTTAGGAATCTGAAAGCTCACAACAGCTATTGTCACAAATTAGAAGAAAAACTAGGTCTTTGTTGAACAGCTTAATTGTATGCAGGCAGAAAACATTGGAGGGCCAAGCTGAACACTGAAAAATAGCGAGACACCTGAATCTGTGTTCAGACTCTATTTAAAATCAAAACTTGGTTTAACCCCAGAATATCTAGACTAAATAAGAAAAACCCATGAAGTGTTACACCACAGAAGTAACTATCCATTCTGAAATAATAATACGAATTTCAAGAAAGACAGCATTACTGTTTTCTTTTATAAATACCTGTTATTCCATCAGTCCCAGACTAGTAGAAAGCTGAAAATACTGCATAGCAAGGAGAGAGGTCTCCTCTCTGGACCCAAATCAACAAGGACAGTAGTTAACATGTAGGTATTTATTTCAGGATCTTTACTGAAAGCATTTAAGATAAGTTCTTTGCCCAAGTAAGTGGCTTTTCTAGCCCTGTACCAAAAGACCCACCATCACCCAGGTTCCAGCTGCACAGTGAATTGGTAGAAAGCAGCTGCACTTTAAGTTTCCACATAAGACACAGTCTTGTATCCCTAAGCACCAATTGCTGAGCCAGTCACTGCATTGCAGGCCCCTGCATTTTACAGCGGAAAGAAAGGAAATTTGGGGGAACAAGTCACCTGATCCATTTTAGATGTCAAGACCTGTGAAGTAGCCCTGGAAATGACATTCTGCTGCCTATAAATGAACCCAAAAGTGACTTTCTCAGGCGTCATCTCTATGTTACCTACAGCTAGACAAGAAGTAAATCTGTGTATGATTTCTAGCTGATGGCTTCAAAAAGGAGCCATGGGTGAGCATCACACTTGCTAACTGAGCAATCATAAAATAACCCAGTCCCCACAAGACCAAGCGTGCTCTGACAGTGTCATAGATTTTAGAACACTTTGTTTTACAACTTATCCTTTTGGCAGCTGACATCACACATGATTTCCAGACACCCTCAGCACCATCCCTCTTTCCCCTCCTATAGGGTAGGAAAATGTATAATTCTACTAAAAACTCAATTTCAGCATCCTTAGTAAAGACATTTCTAGAAAATACCCACCTAAAAATGTCTTTAAACACAATATTAGTGAACAAAATTCCACAAGAAATGACAGATGCTAAAAGGCAGAATCAAAACAACAGTTCCGCTGAAGTAACAATCAACAATGTAAAAGCACACTTAAAACTAATCCCACTTAATTCTTCATGAATACTTTGCTTCTTTATGTTAAATAAACTACAGGGCAATTAAAAAAACCATTTAAATTATTTGCACCTGTATTTATGAACACTACTGTAAAAATGTTTCTAAATGTAAAACTTTTTAATGGACAGGACAGAAAATAGTTTTGGAATTAATTGTACTGATTTACATTTTTAAATATAACTGTACCATATGGCTTTATATACAAGTACACATGCACACTTGTATTTATATACATATTATATATTTTTATATAAAGTATTCTCCTAATACTTCTGTTAATTCTGAGACCGTACTGAAAAGATTTATAAGCTAAAATATCAACTACCAAAGTAATTTATTAAATGAATAGGTATTGTTCTTCAGCCAAGAGCAGCATACTGCTGAATACCCTCAAGTCACACAGTATTTATTGTGACACACATCGAATAGTGCAACTTTTACTGAATACCAGGAAGTTTCTCTCTCATACAACCTGCATATACAGTACAAAAAATTAAAATTAAATTTATATATATTTTAAAAAGCTGTTCAGCAAGTGCTATCACAGCATTTTTTGCAAAAACAATTGTGCCAGGAAAGAAGTCTGTAGAAATAGGAATACAGAGATATGGAGAAGAACTTTTAGATTGGACCCTTCAGGATCAGATTACAGTAGGAATATCCGAGAACATAAAAGAAGTGAACACTGTTAGAACTCATCTATGCCAAAACTGAAAACACATTTAAATGGCTCAATTGGCATCCAAAGAAAATCTAGCCAAGGAGCCTTTATCCATTCTCTAAGGCAGGACACTTTCTAAGGCTTGTCCTAGATCAGCAGGGAGTGCAGGAGTCATGTGCAGCAGGACTCCAATTTGGAAATGATTTAAAAAAGGAAGGCATTGCACGTTGTGTAACTTCCAAACACACATGGGGAGAGAAGGCTGAATTACAATTTGGCCATTTGCTTCTGACTATAATAAAGTCACCCAGAATACTTAAAGGAGTTAATTCAAACTTTGGGGGGAAAAAACGACAACAAAAAAACTCCCAACTCACAACATTTAATCATCACACTGAAGGAAAAGATAGCGAAATGTAACCAGTTTGGAATGACATTGTTCAAAACACTATTAATCAAAAAATTGGGGTGAGAAGGAGACAAGGAATCTGAAGGTAGTGAGACGGGGAATAAGCCAATGAGAAACGGAGAATAACAGGGGAAAAAAATCAAGAAACAGAGAGTAACAAATGCTCTACCTGATAAATATATCTAACCCTGTATACCTCCCACTTCCACTTTATTTTTCAAACAAAAAGATGCATATAAATATATTAATTAAATGAATGAAAACTGCCCAAAGCTTAGTTAAAAACAGCAAAATACTGCTTTTAAGATAGTTTCCCTTTTTGACCTTTCTGTCCCTTTTTCCACTTACTGCAGATCTTACAAAAATCCATAACTCTGGCAACCACAGCCGTTGCCACAATTTCTACACAGCTTCAAAGCTTAACTGTTTATCAAAATGTCTAGCTATATCAAAGTACAGTATTTTCTATATAGACAGAAATTCCGTTTCTTTAATCAAAGCACCCTGTTTTAAAATGCAGAACTCTGACAGCCCAGTTTTCCCAGTTTTAATATATTCCCTAGAATACTTCAGAAAAAGTTAAACTGCAGGACAGGAGAAATGCACGTCAGGAATGTAACACCATGCAGAAATGAATCTGTAACAAGTCTGGGGTTTATGAGATTGTAACTACATCGTCTTTCAAGACACTTAGATTTTCCTTAGACTCATTTGAGCGACCCATAATTTAACATTCCTCATTTGCCATCCATTAAAATTTCACTTATGAATACTTCTCACAACTGTCAGCACACATAGTTTACTTGAAAGGCTATTGTTAAAAGCTCATATAAAAGGAAAAAATAAAGACAGATACTGTGGATTTACCTCAGAGGACAGAAAGTTTCTGGAAAAAGTCAATGCATGAGATTTAAAGATGAGAGAATAAAGCCTTTCATTATTTATCACCCTGCAAATCTTCTACGAAGGCTAACTTAATAGTGTGCAAGTACCATTTAGCCTTCAAAGTTATCCTCTATTTCCCACACAACTTTTGCCTCCTATCTCTACATGTATTTGCCAATACTCACTATTTATGGCTACTTGGGTAGAAAACCCATCAGTAAGGATGATGCACATTCTGGCAAAATATCATATGCAAGGAGGACTCATTGGGAATGAGGGTGGTGGGATCTCAAAAGTGTAGTTCCAAATTCAGGACCTCGGCTACAAGCCAGATGTGAGGCTCTCCAAATGCCAGCTCCAACTTAAACAGGAGTACATCAGTCATTTTAGGAGAGCACTGGGCACATCCATAGCTACAGAATTAATAGGAAAAAATGCCATACATCATCCTTACTCCTTCACACTGTTACATTTCCCGTGCCTTCCCTTCTGTGTGTGGTTCCAGCCAAGGCTGTTCTCACTTACTGATACTTTTTCCGTCCTTGCTGGGTTCTCCCGGCTGCCTTGTCCTGAACTGCTACTCCACGCTGGCCCCCGAGGTCCGGCCCTCCCCAGCACAAACCACACTGCTGTTTACACATTCCTACATTTCTTCTGCGCGGCTGGGGAACACAGGAGCTCCGCCACTTCTTCAGCTGATTACAACTCAGATAACTCAATGGAACTCATGAGGCACACATAATGAGAGTTAATTATGTTCACATGATGCAACTGAATTTATGGTCGCACAAAATCTCGGCTACTCTGACAATTACACAGACCTAGCAAATCCTCACGCTCAAGGCAACAAGTACACTACAGTGACTTCAGAAGAGGTAGGACAGGACAAACATGCCCAGGTGTACTAACCTAAACCATAGCGGGATGGTTTTCCTAAATCTTCCACACAAAATGAAATGCATGTATTTCTACAAAGTTTTAGGCTAGAATTTAACTACCTAAGAAACGCACATGGTTATTAGATTGTTCAGAAATAAGCAGCAACAACTACTTTCTTACTTTGAGTAGTTTAGCTATATAAATTTGATCTTTTTAAGTACTGACAGAAGACCAGCTCTAGTAAGACTCAAAATGGTGAACACATAATCTATAATCTAATTTCACCATGTAGCTTAAAAACAAAAGGCCTCAACAGATGCCTCAAAATGCATGACAAGTTTGAACATTAACTGCTTAAGAAATTTCATTTTCTAAAAAGGCAATCTTCAAGGTCACCAGCTGAATCATCACTAAATAGTCTTTACATTCATTAACCAAATCAAACATCATCTGTTATATTTCATTATTTCCCCCTCTCATAAAAACCATGAGTGAAACAGGCAGTAAATGTATCTGCCCACACCTGTAATAGAGTATACAACCAGAACAGACAGTACAGACATCTGATTTCATGCCAATTATAATAAATGGTGAAGAGATGAAGTAGAAAACAACCAAATACATGTGCTGAGTAATAGGAAAAACAACTTCTACTTGTTTTAATAACTTCATTATTTGCCTATTTATTAAATAGTTGTAGGATGGACTTTATAAACAAACAAAGCTTTGATATGTCTGGTGCTATTATTCTGGTTTTGCTCTATTGCTTTACGCACAGAAATTGCAAACCATTCATATATTTAAGGAATACACACAGAGATACTCAGTCCCAGTCAAACAGATACTTTCTTCAGCTTAACTAAAAGTGTTCTCCCCTTTTCTTTGTCCTTTTCAAATTCCTGGGCTGTCACACACAGAGGATGTTACAAAAGTACGATGCCTATGTTGAGGTACTGTATTCTCTACACCAAACAATTTAGTCTGCAATAGAATGGCAGCACGTGACACACTGAAAAGCACTGCAAGTATGCACATGTGCATCCTGGCCAAATTAACATTCCCAGGATTTGGCCCTGGCTTTAAACCACCAAGTAGACATGCTCTAGTTATATCCTGTAATGATACAATGTTTGTTTTGGTAGCTACTGTATTTTTTCCACACCAAGTAATTCAGCAATCCGAGAAGTGGGGGCTTAATGTTTCCTCGTTTACTGACCAGTATACAACTGAGTAATCTCCTAACCATCCTTGGAAAAGTTTATGTCCAAACATTATATATCTACAGACACTCACACTTTGTACACATCCCTCCACTAACTCTTTCCCTCTTCTATTATGAGCTGCAAAAACCAAAAACTTCATGGGCAGCACATAAACACGACCTTCACTGTTCTAATGGGTCAAAACCAAACAAAGCATTTATGATTTAAAGTATTTCAAACAAGTATTTTTTGTTCTAGTGTATAATTAGAGAACTATTATGAAAAATATCCAGCCTATTCAATAACCAATCATCTTAGCTGAAGATATTATTTTCCAAAGCCATTCTGAAGGCACCAGACTTTAGAAAGGAGTTGAAAACTGCCATTTACATCATATGTATGAACAAAAGCAATCGTTGTGTCTGAACAAGGCTGACTGCAAATACTTTACACTACAACAGGCCCTTTATCGTAGAATCCAAGAACTTTAACAATTTAAAGTAACAATGACGTTTTACTGGAACTTGCCTGGAATCTACTCCTTGATTTGTTGGATAGCTCTCCACTAGAATATTTACTATACTAGCAGCATCTCTGTAAAACCCTCCCATCCAAAGCATGCCCTCTGACAAGACATTTAATGCTTATTTCCCACAAACACAGTAAGATTTTTACCCCCCTTGTGCGTGAACACAGGTTCTGCAGTTCTGTGCTAATGCAAATGTTAAGTCCTGTCATTTCCACACGTGCGTGTGTGGGAAGAGGGAGGGTATGTTTGTTTTTAAATACAGCTAGCATAACTTGTCATACTTCCCAGCCTCCAGATGATAAGAAAAAGGTTTTTGAAAGGTGTTTTATTGGCAGTACATGTGAGTTTCAAGTCATGTCTGCATCTGCAGGCAAGTACATCTGCTGCATAGGGGTCTACCTTTGGACTTCTACCAGTTTCCCCTGCAGTTCAACACCAATTTATAGAAGAATTTATAGAGGAAAACAACAAAGATTCCATGAGCAATCCATGCCAAGCCCCAATTAAGACTTTCAAAACAATAATTACTTGGTGTCAATTATGCCAGCACTTCTTATATGAGCACACTTTAAGAATCCAAGCAGGGCTAGCCAAAGACTGCAAACACTTTATTAGCCTTTATTCATTCAACAGAATCTCTCTAAAAGCATCTATAAACCCAAATCTCCAGCAGCTGTCTACATTTTTTATTGTAACCCTCAGTACTGTGAAAAGAATAGACCTTTAGTTTGGAACTAGTTATTTTTGCATTTCTATACAAAAATACACTTAAAAAGTTTAAAAATAGACATACATTAAAGGTTTTTAATTGCCATCCTAGTCTTAATAAACTCTTTTTAATGACTGAAACACTGTTCCTTGAGAGTAAACAATAGGAGTTACCAACACATGCACCTTCTCATTGCAAAAATATTCAAATTCTGTAACAGCCTCCAAGCGAAGTTGTTAGAAGACACAGGACCACTACAGAACCCAGCTGGTTGGGGTTTTTTAAATGCAATGTTAAGGTTATCCTTTCTGTCAGCATGTATTTAGTTTGCCACCTTCTCTTTCAAAGCACATGCATGACAAGGAGGTTTTCACAAACTTCTTTTTTAAAGCAGATATGGTAGATTTCATTTTAAAGGAAAAAAAAATCCAAAACAAATAAAACCAACTGAACAATGGAATAATCCAATTAGTAGCAAGCAAGCCACAAAAACAGGCACATCATCTACAAAAGCACATATTTCAGGAAAAATATACAGCATGATAAAAAAAAAATCTCCCATAGAAAACATCAGCAGAAAGATTCCTAGCTTTCATAATGAACCATGACAAATTTAACCGGATAGCATTATTAAAAGTAAGTTATTTAACTGATGTGTATAAATTATTGGTGCCAACACATCCCTCCACACAAAGTACTCAGAAAGCTTCAGACATCCTCTAAATAATCATGCAGAGATGCTGTAAAACCAAATGGCAAAAGCACAGCTGTCTGTTTTCCTCACACAGAGCACATCACTTACTAACTTTTAAAGGCATGATTTCAGTACAAATTCGATTTATGAACTGGAGAAAAAAAAAAAAAACAAGTGACTGAAGTAAATAAAGCTAAAGGTCTTTCCCTAACTTCAGCTTTTATGGACAGAGAGCAGATATTATCTTTAAATTTGATAATGCACAGGTTGGTTATTTTAAAAATGGGGGGTTTTTTATTCTTAATGTGAATTTGGTGGAACAAAAAAAATCACATTAAAACAATCCAGCCAACTTTTGCTGCAGACAGAAATTTTGTGTCAACTTTCCAAGCCCTCACTGCTGTTTTTCTAGTATTTGCTCATGTCTCCATCCCAAGCTCGGCCCGCTAACCTGACAACACGACGGACGGTTCGCAAAGCTTAAATCCCCGTATTTTAAAAAACAAACAAACAAAATCCTACCACAATTATGTTCTGCCTTCAGTGAGATCGGAAAGCCCCTGAAGATCAGTCGAGCTGGCAGAACAACCCAAACCTGCCAGAACAATCCATCTGCCTTAGACGCTCTTCCTTCCAGCCATTATTTCCCGAGGAGCGCTCAAGAACAGCTCTATTTCGGCTTGGACAAACCCCTGCGGTGTGCTGCTCCTGCAGCCCTGCTGTGAGCAGAGCCCCCCCCGATGACGGGGGAGCTTTGGGGATGGAGATGGAGGCGGGGAGGCAGGCTCTCACACCTGTGTGCGGGGAGGATGATGTGCCCTCCCAGGGAACAGGCACACGCACGCCCCAGCCACGCCACGGAGCAATCCCGTGCAGACACCCCCGTGCACCAGGAGCAGCCACAGCCCCTGCAGGGCCGGCTGAAAAAAGCAGCGCCTCATCCCACTGCAAAGGGTGAGCAGCTCCCAACTAAATGGCAAGGGAAGCTTTTTTTCTGCCATTTACAATAGTGCTGATCTTCGGCGATTAAATGCAAACTCTGTAAGATGTTTGCATAATGGTACCTTGCAATATTCAAAGTACTGCGTGTTGCTGTGTTTACAGCACACTGCCTCTGTTTTTACTGGTCTCGTGTTCCATATAAACAGAAGAAAAGGTACACATAGATACACTGTTCTTATTATCACAATCTCCCACACTGAACCACGTTATTTTAAGTTACTGGTCCTAAAAGGAGAAACAGTTCTAACATTGTTATTTTCTTCAATGTCCAACTCAATTCCTTGTAATCAATACTAGGCAGACCATTTAAATGAACTTCACCAGACACAAAACTCCAAGTGTGCCACAGTTCTACTCTGAATTCTCAGGCTTTACAAAAAAAATCATTCAACAATCCCGCATGATCTAGGAAAACAAAGATCTAAACCTGTTCTTTTCTTAGTTATGAAACTAAGGAGCTTAGAGAAAGGATGCATCACTTCAACTATTTTTCAAGACTAATTAATCGGAAGTGAGACATTTAAAAAGTAGATTTATTCCTCAATAGTCGCAAAGTTGGCATAAAAAATGCCCTCTTGTGGCACAGCAAAACCCTGCAGAGCCTGCCCTCAGGTCTTCCAACTTAGATTTTAGAACAAGAATGTATGACTCAGGGCTTGTTTTGAAACTAAGATGAGATAAGGAAAGCAGGTAATATAGTAAAACTGCAGGTATCATTCAGATTTTGAATGAATGCTTGAACCCAGTTTCTCTACGTGGCTCGTTCTTTTCTTTTTTTTTTTATGTTAACCTAAGTAGTGAGTACATCTGGCCCTCCTATAAATCTAAGCATAATCCAGTTCCTGGGGAAAGCTGCTCTCTGCTTGGAACAGAGCGCTGTCACTTTGTCAGATTCCTGAAAGGGGAGTTTTTTTACTGCTTGAAGCCTCCTTATTAAGGAATATGTGTAAAAACAATTTTAACATCTTCAACAATAGGCAACGATTTCCAAGACTGCCTCACTGTCCCTTACTTCAGACCACTAATTCTCAGATGTACCACTGAGTGTGAGGGGAACAACTATAGACAACTACAATCATCAGATTTTTCTCACTGAGCAGAACTAGCATAGTACACATTTTTCTGTTAATAGAAATCTGGCTGTGACAGCTTCAATTCCCTTACTTGGAAGCAGCATCTCTCACACAGATTTCATTTGTGCTGCCTTTCTAACTCTCAGCCAGCCAAAATGACAAAGTAGCGGTTCATTTGCAAACAAACTAACAAACAAACAAAAAAAAGCCACTAAGAAACCCTTTAAACTGAAGTCAACCCTCCACAAGCACTAAAATCCAACCGATGGCAGTTTTGGCAGCCTCTCAAATAATTCCTTTTATTTCTTGGGGCAGTCCCTCACAGCTTGGGTCTCTCATCCTGCTCCTCTCTGAACAGTCCATGGCAAGAGGTGTTGCTCTGTTTTTTCCAAAAGACAGCTCAAGCAGGAAGCAGTTGTTTGGAGGCACAGGAACACCTTATTTCAGCTGCCACTTCACCTGCAGCCCCCCACTGGAAGGTCACACTCACTAAGGTGAGCTCATTCCAAGTGCTCAGATGGAGCTGGCAGCAAAATCCACAGCGCTGTACAGCAGGAGGGAACAGGCAAGTTTCAAAGTGTTACATCTGAGATTTTGGTCTTTTGCCTCAGTGCAATAATTAAAAAAAACAAGAAAAAATAATTCACCACAAAGGAGCTTCACAATCTATTACAAGCCCTCAATCAAGCACAAAATTTTAGCTGAAATATTAAGACAACCTTAGAACATGGCAAGACGTTTTAATTATTTGAGTATCTGACACTTTTTAGACACAAACCGTCCATGTTTGCTTTTTACAAAAGCACTTTCAAAGTTTTCAGCTGAAGTTCCAAGAGCTTTTCTAAAATACTTGTTGTAAAACCAAAGCATTTTAAAATGAAGTTACTGTTTAATACTCAGTGAACTCACTACATCATTTCATCTGTAAGAGCACAGATGTAAACTCAGGAGTTAAATCTTTTTTGACAAGAGTCAGTGAGCTTTTTCTGAAAGCTTGGTTTGAATGTAGCTGAGATGGAAGCCTCCCCACGAAGACAAGGATGCACACACTTTACTTGTGGTGGTCTGGGCCCCCCAGACGACAGAACACCTCGGAAATGGTCATAGAAACACACACACGGCTGCCACTGAGCATCAGAGCAGACCCCTCTGGACAAGGCCCTGCCAGCCACGCTGCAAAGCTACTCAGACAGTTCAGAAACCACGCAGGATTATGGTGAGAGACTTTAGCAACCAACACAACAACAGGGGAAGCCAGTAGGACTGAGATATTTTTCAACATTTTGCTCACCCAGCACTTTCAGTAAACATTCTCAAATCAAAAGTGATTAGGCTGCATTCTTCCAGCTCAACAGTCATTTTCTTCTTAAATACAACTGAGCTTTTCATCACTTTTGAAACCAATAAATCAGCATTTCCTTCCAGAGTTATCCTAGTTTGGGTCTATTCTCTACATCCTGGTCTTGCTAAAAGGACAAGTTTACTATCAACCACTGAGTAAAATCAAGCCATAGGAAGATCTACAAACCACTTATCCAGTCAAGATCCCAACCTATTAAAGGCTGCCATTTTTCAGACAGCTGTATGTAGTTCTTTTCCAGTGCTTACATAGTGTAAGTAATAGATATATGTGTGTACATACGCACATAAAAGAAGTGAGATGGGTTGGGGAAGAAGAGAAAAAGAAACCATAAGTGTCCTTATTACCTCAGAACTGTTGTTAAGACCCACCTAAGGTTGGAAGAGAGAAGTCTCAAATCAGCAGTAGGCTTCCTCCTCAACCAGCCTTCCTCAGGCATATCATAACAAAAAACTCCTCTCTCCGTAATTTATCCCAGATCACTAACTGGAGTGCTGTCCCAGGATGTCTGCAGCTCTCTTAGTCCCCCTCTCTTCGGATCCTGGAAGGAAATTCTGCACCTCTGTACCCACCCATCTTGACTCAGCAAGTCTCCTCCCCAGAGCGCCAGCCTACCCATTTAGGCGGAGAATACAATTTCCCAATCCCTACAGGAAATAACTCCTGGTAATCCTCGAGCAGCTGAACGCTAGGAAGGTCTGTCATTTGCAGCATCCCTTAGCGCATGCATGTTTCAACAAATGGTATCGATTGCACAGCTCACAAGTATTTCACTTTTCTTGCAACAAGGAGCACTTCCCCATCAGCTACAAGGCAAGAATTCGTCTGATAGTTGTAGGTCCCTCAGCTGTTTGCAGCTACTCCGACCAGTTGAGATAACAAATTATACAGGATATCCTTATACCAGGCAACTTTAAAAAGGCAGCTGTGACATTTAAGATAAGCTTCATTAGTAGGCAATCTAAGAAGCCTATACAAAAAACCCCCACATTATTATTAAGAGCATACTAAGCAGCAGCCCCTTTGAGTGCGCCTTTCTTCTAAGCATTCAAATCATTGCTTTTCGAAACTGACAATCTCTAGAAGCTGTTATTCTTTTAGTCTTTTTAAAGTTTCTTTTCAGAGAAACATTACATAAACAAAAACCTGTTTTTCATGCCCTGCAGAAACTGTTTTCAACACTGATGGGGGGAGAGGGATATCAACCTAAGAGCCAGAAAGCTTTGAAGGACATTCTTCTCCTGCTACATTTCAGATTAAGTACAAACTCCTTCCTCTACTTGTCAGACCTGTTGACAAGCAAGTAGTTCTCCTCATGATTAACCACTTTTAAAAATAATAATTTTCTAGAAATTAAAAACTTCACTGTTAGTCACCATAGATTACTTGAAAATTAAGTTAGTGAAAGGAGTCTTTATCCCAAAAAATGGTAAAGATCCACACACTCAAAATGAAAGAAAATGAACATAAAAACATCTACAAGCTGAAAACTTACTGCAAAATTCTGACTGACTCAACTGAAATACCCTAAACTCCAGGAAAGACTTAGGACAGAATAGCTCCTACTATTTTCCAAAGCTTTTGAAAGAGATATTTTTCCCTAGCGCCACATAAAACCCCAGTACACAAATATTTCCTCAAAGTAATTTTTGTCAGTAAGTAGAATATTCATCATGCTTTTATGAAGGTGGCAAGTGCTCACCTCTCAGAAGATTTATTTATCCAGCATCAGATACCAAAAAAAGCTTCCACTAGATAGTCTTTGACCTGCTTGAGCTTCAGGAATACTCTTTCCAGTGGGAGGGGAGAAGCTGCTAGCAATATAATTATAAATGTATTAACATGCAGGCATTTTGACACAAACTGATTAGGAAGAGGGAATAACTTCACTGGCAAAAATCTTCCAACATTAGAGCTCTGCAGCTTTCTTAAAGAATGGAAGCCACTACAAAAGCAATTGTTACCTCAGATGGAGTGGCACAGAAAACAGTTCCCATAACATTGGGCTTTTTTTTCTTTTTTTACATACAGCATTCAAAAGTCCAGTGGGTCATGTTTGGTTTTTTCCTAGCAGATGAAGGAAGTGTAAAGGCTGGTTTTTAAGACCTTGATGCCAAATCATCTCAGGAACTTTTCAAAATGTATGCACACATATTTCAACATAATACCACACACAAGCCCTTCCCACCATATTTTTGGAAACTGTGCACTTCAACATCATCCTTGTTAATTTAATTTGCCCATAATGTAAGGTGATAAAGTAATTAATGTACCTCTTAACTACTTTCAAAATTTTGTTTAATGCTCTAGCTTCTGGGCAGGCAAAGAGAAAATATTTCCTTCTCTTATTCAGCTAATTCAGTTAACAACTATGTCAGAAGTGAAGAAAAACTACCAGCAACACACTTGAACCACTTTTTCTTTTTGCAATTTATGACCCACTAGGAATGGGAGAACAAATTTACACGGCTTTAGATTAAAACCTGCTTGAAAAATAGAAAAGGAAATCACAATTTACTATTCAAAATTTCTGAAGCATTCAAGAAAAAAGTACTGTAAGATTTTTTAAAAATCCATTTGTATCTCAGACTATTAAGACACATTTTTATTTTAGCTTGCTTCAGAAGTGAAAATCCAGTGGGACCTATGTATTAACTGCCACAATTTAACTTGTTTCATGACTTCTACTCCACATCACCAAACATTCATTTCTGGAAACACTGGTACAGCATGAAATACCCACTGAAAACTTCATATATCAAATTCAGAACACTCCAAAGCATTACAAAAAAAACCTACAAGCAAGCAAAAGTATTTAAATGGTTAAGCAGGCTACAGTTCATAACCAGAAGTAAATCTTGCTCACGAAGACAGCAGCTCAACTACTGACAACTTTTGACACACTACTTACCCACAAAAAGTAATTTCCCCGATTGTAACAGAGAAATTGTTCTGTCTACCTCACAAACAGTTAAAAGCTTCAAGAAGGTTGGGTTTTCTTAAAATAATCCATTCCTAAGTGGCAGGTTCAGATGCACCCTGAACTTCTTAACTAAAGCTCAACCTAAAGAAAACCACAGTCAGTTGAGAGAGAAGCACACTCCCTTCAAATCAGAAGAACGCTGGGGCGTTCCTAACACTGCTCCTCCACCCTAATTCTTCATATGGGCAATCCTCCCAAACCATAAAACTCTCAATTCGTACCTTCTCCACATTTCTACTCATCTCCCTAGTAGGGAATTCTTACACTGGCAATTTAACATTTTCACTGCAAACGTCAATAGCCATAATAAATGGAATGTCAAGTTAATTGGCACGGAAGAGCTGCTGATTCAAATTAAACACAAAAATGAATAATGCATTAGAATTTTTAGTATATTTGCAGAGGTCAACAATCTTTCAATTTCTGTATTACTGCAGAACCAAGAAACCCTGTGACAGAATACTTAAGAACTCTGTTAAATCAATCAAGCATATAATCATGCTTAATTGGTATTTTCACCTACATCATTTACAGACACCAAAATTCACCAAGAACAGCACAGTACAGTACATTCCCCTCACTCTGTTTCACCCAAAACTGTTATACAGACCCTATAACAAGTAAAAACCATGTTCATTCTCATTCATGGAATTCCTGAAAAATTAGATGAAAGTTAATCTAACATTAACATTCAGGAAAAAACTAAATTTTTGATGCTGAATGTTACTTTTTAATTGATGCCATTTGCATATAGTTCATTTGGAATTATCACAGTTTAGTCAGTGCATTAATAGAATTTCTTTAGGTGCTTCTAATCACATGAGAAAAACAAACAATCTGGAATTTACCTTCAAAAGAAAACAGATATATTACTCACTAGCATCCAACGATATATAAAAATGAAGGGTTTTTTCTATACTCCCCCTACCCACAGACAAAAAGCAACAGGCCTGTTTACAACGCACCTCATCCTAAGTTATAGAAACTACTCAGGAAATAGCTGTAGAACAATCTAAACATAAATTTACAAGTATTTTCATTTCCCTAAACAAACAAAGCTCTTCTGCTCATCAATAATTCAAATATTACTCACATTACTTAAAAACACAATTTACAACTACTTTTTTTTTTTTCAGATTTCAGGCAACACTTAATCTGCTGTCCACAAACCACAGTTTCCTCGAGCTCCAGCTGTCTGCCCACCACAGGAACAGCTTGCTGGCAATCAGAGACACTCCCCAAATTGTTAATTGTAGTTCCTCTATTGCATCTATCAAGGAAGATGGGCTGGACAAAAACTGGACTCCTGTAGCTCCCCTCTGTCCAACTACTACTTTTCTGGTGAGGGAGAAGTCACATCATCGACACACAGGAACTTCAATTTTACTCCTTGATTTCTGTCTTTAGCCCGTGTCATTTATCAATACCATTTAACAGTGACTGCTGCATCTGGTCAATGGAAAAAATAAAACCCTGTGATCTTCCTTACAGGCAATGCTGATACAGCAAATGGTGCAGAAAGAAAACACAGATTTGGGGAGCGAGGGAGGGCAGAAATTGCATTTGAAACTAGCCATATTACCCAATGTAAACGCTGCTTCTGGCCTTTTCAAGTCCACACTGCTGGCTTTCCAAAATGCTTCATCTCTTTTCTGATTCCTGAACATGCAGACACAGCCAGAAGTCCACACTGAAAGGCTTTCAGTTCACTACTTAACTTCATTTCCAGAAGTATTTCGCATCCTTCCTGCTCTTCTGCTAACTTTTGTTCTCTTATTTATGCCAACTCAGTTTAAACGGCATTTTCACAAACTTCCAATACTTGGGACATTTAACTATTATTATTATTATTAACTGAACCACCAGTTCAGTCACTGCTACTCAGCTGCCATCTGGCTCCACAGCCATCCCAAGGGAAAGTCACAGCTGAGATCCCACCATCCCCATTTAAAGAAAGGCAACACAGCTGGGGAAGGGTCTGGAGCACGAGTCTTATGAGGAGCAGCTGAGGGAGCTGGGGGTGTTTATTCTGGAGAAAAGGAGGCTCAGGGGACACCTTATTGCTCTCCATGACCACCTGAAAGGAGACTGCAGCCAGGTGAGGGTTGGCCTCTTCTCCCAGAAACAAGCAATAGAACAAGAGGAAACAGCCTCAAGCTGTGCCAGGGGAGATTTAGATTGGACATTAGAAAAAATTACCTCACCAAAAAGGTTTTCCAGCATTGGAACAGGCTGCCCAGGGAAGTAGTTGAATCACCATTCCTGGACATATTTAATTTAATGGGCACTTGGGACATGGTTTAATGATGGACTTGGCAGTGCCAGGTTAACGGTTGGACTTGATGATCTTAAGTTTCGTTTCCAAAATAAATGACTCCTTACTGTAGTCAGTATATAGGAGTAGATGTTTCCTTGTAGTGCAGAAATCCACTCAGCACAAGGGTTATTTAAGCCTCATGCCAAATTTGAAGATATTTCTCCTGAAATTCTCTGGATCACCTGGCCAAACCAGCAATACTGTCACAGCGCTTCAAACTGCCCAGTAAGGGAGGAACTACCAGACTTTAAAAATCCATATTATTTGTAAATCTCTCGGCAAGGGCTACTCTGCATCAGTACAGCAGCTCCTGCACAGCAAATATGGGGTATTATGTTTAAATGCCTTAATCATGTATTTTAATAACTTGTGTTTAACCTTGACACCAGATGTTCTGGGTCAGTAATGCAATTTCTGCTTCTACCTGAAATGGTTTTTAATCCTTCAACTGTAAGGGGAATGCAGATGCAAAATCTGAATTTAATGCCCAACAATCTGAATGCTCAGCAATCACATGCAACAAGTCATAAAAGTGAATGCTGCTGCACTTCTTTCCCAGAAGACACTGTCATAGGCCTCAGTAATTTCAATTTCCCTTCCACTATTCTGGTGTTTCAGTATTTCCTTAGACAATTCAATATTCTCCAGAGGCAGGGAAATGCAACTCCCAAGAAGGGCTCTTCATCCAGAGATTTAGCTGTCCACCTTCTTAGGCAAGTTAGCAATAAGGGGAGAAAAACCAGACAGTGACACTGGAAAACATCTGCTACACTGATACTTACACTTCACTGAGGTAAAGATTTATCATTCCACATTTCAACTGAAAGGACTAAATACCCTGTGAAATGAGTATATCAAAGCCCAAGTTGATACCTGTAATCTCTTCATTTGAAGAATTTCATGTAATGATTTCACATGAGAAATAAGTCATTGACTTTTATTTTTTTTAAATTAGTTCAAACTCTACCTCACTACAAAGTCAACCAGAAGAGCAAAAGGAAAGTGGTTAGGCTATTTAAAATTGAACGCTGGGAATAATAAAATGCAGTGCTGAAGGGATAAATGTCTAATCTCTTTCACTAAGTGAAACAGTTTTAGGCAGTCAAGCATTTCTGTGCTAAAAAAGCAAAGCATAAAACTAGCATTTAAAGAACAGCATTAATCTGTGGTTTTCAAAGAAGGAAATAAAAGCATCTGCTCAAGCCACTTGACAATATAATTGTCTTAACTGGAAAGCAAGCAAAGACTTTACATTAAGAAAATTGCATGTTCACAAATTCCACTCTTTAAGTAAAAGAATTTTAAAATAGGGCTGATGTTCTGAGATGGTAACAATAAATACCAAGTGTTTGATAACTGTCATCTAAGAAAAATGGGTTTCATCATCTTGCAGCTAAGTTTTAATAATTTAATTTAAATTTTCTTCAGGAGATTCAACATGGTCTTGAATGACCACGTCCTCTGTGGAACAATTGTCTATATCTAGATTTTGTCAGTGTTATCTCATCATTCAAACAGGTAATGTTATAACTCCTGACCTTCAGCAAAAGGTAGAGAAAATATGACTGCTTTACCAGACAGTGAAAATTACATAAAATGAATCCTGCTCATTAGCACAGTTCTGTCTCCAGATGTGTTTAAAGATTTTGCTGAAAAAGATCTAACAGATCTATTATTCCAGGTATTAGGATAAGGCCCAGTTATTTTCTTTGATTTAACATAGGCACTCAACTCAAGCACTCAGAGGTTAACATGCAGAGCACACTTTTAAAACACCTAAAAAATGGCTGGAAAAGATACACATTAAAAAAATTTACTTTAGATTTTGGCCTCTGATTTATGCTACTTGATAAACGCTGCCTTTATCTTTTCATTGCTCTCCTTTATATTGATATCAATTTCCCAAGTTAATCAAAGCAAATCTTTCCTCTCCTTAAAAAGAGGACAAAAAAGTCACTGCAAAAACTAAAGAACAATAAACATGAAAGTTAAGTGAAAGTTGTTGCTCAAGCATTTTGCTACTTTGAAGACCAATGTGAAACTATGACATTTTGAAACAAATATGAGCCTCGCAAAAGGCAGTAACTACATTTTTTCAGATTAAGTAAAACAGAAAATAGCAGCTTTCCTGCTTAGTGGTATTTTACAGAGTCTATACTAAGCTCCTCAAAAAACCACCTGCATGTTGCAGAATCAATGTGTATTTTCAAATGCTTCAGTCAGCTCTCAGTTCAGGATATTTGGTCTCTGGTAAGTAAATAAAAATATAATAAAAGTCCTCACTTGACAAAGAACTGTAAATAAAATCCAGTATTACTCAAATGCTTCATTTCAGCAGTGCATCCCAATTTCATTTTAAAAGTTTCAGTGGTTTCAGTTGTACTGTTCATTAAACAAAAGATAAAACCTTTAAAGATACAGATAAGCAATAAGGAAAACAAGGGTTTAAACACTAAACTTCAGGCAGAAAAGCACATACCTACTATGTATTGGTAACAAGATTTTGTACCTGTCTAGACAAGTCAGTGACATTCTTGCCAAGTACTCCGTGGCAGACAATCAAAAAGAGAAGGGTTGGGCACTAAACCAGATTCTTCTTGGATTTTAACATCTTTAATTACAAATCTGCTTTTAAATTAAAAGTTCTACTTCTAAGGACATATCTCAGAGAAGACCTTGTAAAACAGCCTAATAACACTGTAGGAAAAGACAATTAAACTATAAATAATGCCCCATGTTTTACTGTTATCCAAGCCAAGGCCATAAAAAAAAAAAAATTTAAAAAGCACATCTAGGAGGCAAAGACAAAACAAATTAGATTTAGCAGCAAATTAGAGTCTACAGTCATACTGGCTAGAACTGGATGTGATATTAAATAAATGTGACACCACATTTATTCAAGTCCATCTTTGCAGAGATCCAGCACTACAATACTGAAGCAGTACACTTAATCTGTACCAAAGAAATGTAAATATTTGAGATGATGGCAAACTTGGATCAGTAGTGAGGTTAAAACTCAGTATAATCCATCTGCAGCAAGTAGAATGATGGGAAAATGCAGGATATAGAAGACATGCATTTCACAGCACACATTTCTCTTCTCTCTGAAGACTTGCTAAGATTGTTCAGGATTGCCAGACCTGCCTGGAAAAAGGCACCTTTTTGTTTCCTCCATTATAAAATACCAGAACATCTTGCACAATGTATTTGCCTGCAGACAGGCACTCCTTTTAACTACATCCAGTAGCCAGAGTTTACTACTGATAGATTGAAGAAGCAACCTTTTCCAAAAACACATGTAGCGTTAATATCAAGAGTCTGCCATCCCAAATGTTTGAGATTCTCTGTTTTCTGGTAGATAATGGGTAATTAATAAAATAAAATTGAAAGTGTTGAATAAATTACCTATTTCCTCATCTGATGTGATAAGCATATCGCACAGTTGTAAAAACAGCTTGAAATGTAACTCAAGGTTATGAAAACTATTTTTAAGACTACAGCAATACCTGCCCAGTACAGCCGTATTACTGTATTTATTCTTAACCTTTAGACAGATTTTCAGAAACACTGAAACCCTCACTGCCATAGATTATCTTCTTTAAAAAGGCACAGGCACTCACCTGCACAGATACGAATGCAGAAGCAAATGCTGCTTTAGGAAAGTGGCTGAATGAATGAAGTTTTTCTTACACATTACTGTTCAAAAAGCTGGAATGTGTAGTAAACAAAATGTGGAGGCTGGTAGCTTTGAATAACCAGTTCATGCCTTTGTTTCTGAGCTACAACACAAGGAAGCCACATAACCCCAACCAGAACAAAAGAATGTTGCTCTGTTTCCCAGAAAACGTTGATTTGCAGAAGTGTTCAACACCTAAAAAAGCATCTAATTCTAAATACGTGTTATCCTTGCTGGCCTCTTCAGGTAGTCAAAATTCAGTTTTCCAACATGTGCATGTATCTTGGAATAAAGGCAAACACAGATTAATGAACCAAGCTAAGTACTTTGCGGTGCAGCCTTGCTTTAAAAACAAACAAAACCCAGCACCTTCCCTTCTGTGCTGGTCCCTCCCCCATGGAATGCACACAATATCCCTCCTCATTCACGTACCTCGCTGAACCAAACCACACGTGGCATTTTCCTTACACAGAGTTCCAAGCTTGCTCTTTCAGAGGGAACTCACAAATTCAGGCACCATGAACAACGTACCCTTTTCCCGCTTTTTGATGTGCTTGTTTTAAGTTTTTTTTCAAAGCACTTCCTTTGCTCTCTGCAGTTGTCAGCCATCCCTGCCCAAGCACAAATCCATCAGCATTTACTGCACTCACTAATGAGTGATCTCCCATTTTAACTGTCATCAAAAAGGACACCTAATTGTTTCCCCAGCTGGAATGAAACACAGCTACTGTATCCAACCAGCAGATCCAATATTCCCAGCTCAATTCTGCTCACAATCCAGGACAACAAAACGTATTAAACAGCCTGTCTGACCAAATCCAAAGCTGGAGAAGAAAGGACAAGAAAGAGAGACAAAAAAAAACTCGTACAAGCAGTGAGATTTAGTTTTACTGTATGCAGTTCTGCTTTCCCCTAGCCCAAATGGAATACCATCTTCCAAGAAAATTAATAATGAGAAGAGGAAGAACCAGCAGGGTTTCACCCAGCCTGGCAGCTCTCCTCCTGCTGCCACGAGCCAGTAGAGGCCGCTGAAGACCACGGATCGCTCCCGCAGAACTGCGGGATGGGACAGCAGCTTCCCGACCCTCGCCTCTCAACACAACAGCCACTTCTGGCATTTTCCTTCCACTTCTCAATTCCACACCCGCTTTTCCACCCGTACAAATTACTGCCGTGAAGTCTAGTTCCGCTCAAGGGCAACTCCCGACTGCAGGCTATCACTGGTGACCAGAATTCACGTTGCTGCACGTGGTGCTCTCAAGCTTATCCAAACTAGGTCTTCTACCCCTTGCTGAGGAGCCACTCCAGGTTTCTTTCCCTAAAAGCTTCCCCACGACACACTATAGCACACAAAACCCTTTAATTTCGCCAGAGATACTCCTCAAATTTTCTAGAGATGGTGTGAACATATCACTTTTGGTGAAGTTCTCACATGGTTCCAGCTCTCACAGTTGATTCCACTCCAGGAACTTCCCCCCAGCTCAAACTGGCCATGCACAGCAGTGACACAGTGAAGAGGTTCATGGGCCAGCTCCTCACAGGTGGGTTTCATGTCAGTTCACATACTTATACATTAACTTTCATCTAACCACAGGTTCAAGAACCACAAGGGACATACATAATCTACATAGAAGATCTCATTATAGCATCATCACAACTCCTTACAGTAGAGTCAAGTGCTCCACGTCTTCTACAGCAATAACCATCATGGAAAACAGAGCAAGAAATAATAATTTCTTTACAGCAGGTCAAGGAACACATACAGTAAACAGCGTTTTAGCCCACCTAAACAGCCACAAAAAAGATAGTTTTCAACATCCTACTAGGAGTGGAGAAGGCAGGAATTTCTGCAGGGCAGAAGAAACCTGTTGATTAAATTTATTAATGAGATTATAAAACAATCTTCTCAGATAATAAAAGGACTGAACTCAATAATCCAGATGGCCTCTTCCCCTTTGGGCCTCTGTGATTAAATAATCATTAAGTGGGTATCATCTGTAGCCCACTGGGGGTGAATCTGAGCTCCTGTATGGTTTTCGGTGCCATTGTATCTGAATGTACACGCTTGGCACACCAGAATCGAAGTTAAAAAGGCAGACTTCTGTTTAGTGTGCTTTGCTCTTTTGCTATTTCCGAGCGCTTGAAACACATACCATGCATATTTCCTACACACGGTGCAGGCTAAATACAAGAATTAAAGAGTAACAGTTGCAAACAGTTACTGACTGTTATGGGTTTGTTTCTTGCACGTCCACTTTGTTACCCAAAGAAGAGGCGGAGTTGAACTAGAAACTGACTTCAGAAACAAATAAAAGGTTAACTTCAGATATTTAAGTGCTGATTTCTATCTTTTTGTTCCTAATTCTAGGCTACAATTTGAATGCATGACTACCTTTCAGCTGTGCAATACATTGCAGCTTTCAAAAAGAACCTCTGTAGCAGCAGTACACTGTTTTTAACATATTTAAATACAAGCCAGTTAGGTGTCAAACACTGGAAGAACAGATCCTTTCACATCCAAAGCCACCTCAGTCTCTGAAAGCTGTAAGAAGGTAATAAAAAAAGCATTCCACACTTTCCAAGCTTTCCAACTTCCCCAAGTCTTTTGGACAGTCAGAAAAAGAGAAGCAAGTGGAAAGAAAAACCTGCATTGTAATGTATACATGCAATGCTTTACCATCATCACTGCCTTCCCTGCGTGTTCCATCTCCTTCCTCACAAAGAGTTTGCCACCACATTTAACATTTCACATCAGCAACCCAACCACCAGAAACAAACCAGACCCAGTGCTGCTCAGTCTTCATTCAGTTCCACATCTGCTCAGCAACATCCTGTCTGCAGTGACTTCCCCATAAAGCATTTGCCCCACAAACAAAAGTTATTTGGAAAACATCAGTAAACTAACAAAAGAAGAGAAGGAAAAGCGTGGTGCAAGCTGTATTCAGCACTCAAAAAGATGTGACAACCATGATACTTTCAAAGACTACTACGTGGAGATCCAGAAGAATCAGTTTATACATCACTTATTTAATGTTTTATTTAGTGATTTCAGGATAAGAGGCAGCACTGCCCTAACAGGGTTTGCCACTATCAAGAAAACCTGAGGAATATTTGGAACGGAGAAAATCATTTGCAAAGACATGGATATGCATAAATGGGAAGAACTGGAATGTAACTTCCTAATATAAATTACAGTTCTTAAAATTTAAGGCAGTAAAAAAAAAAAGAAAGATCTGCATGTATCCGTCAATTGGCAGCATTCACATGTGCTGTCAGTGTGGGCATCTTCCCTAAATAGGCAAACAACCTAAAATGCAGAAAACAGAAATTTTTAGAACCAAGAAAGCACTTTTGTTGTTTGAGAGCCTCACAAAAGCTCACTCCAGCAGAGGATTCTGTTCGCTCACATGCGACAAAGATGACTTCATGTTTCAAGAGGTGCAGAGAAGAACTACAGGATAATCAAACAGACTGAGAGCCCTTTTTAAAGGGATGGACAAAGAACTTGGCTTGCTTAGTTGAGCAAAACAAGGCTAAGAGGCAATGTGATTTCAGACAAGCACCTCAAGTAAATAACCAAAGCGAAAACAGTACCCCTAGAACTACAGGACAGCTGCCCAACTACAGAACAGCAAAAAACATTCTAAACCACAGCACATTAATTTGGAAAGCTTCTACCCAACAGAAGTAGAGTTTCAGAAATTTTCAAACACCTGCTATGTGGAGAGGAGAGAAAAGCTTACCTGGTTTTGATATTAAGCTTGACCAGGTTATAAACTTTCATTTTACTTTATGATTTTTCAAACCTTTTTTTTACCATATGATGTTTCAAGTTTGTCCACAATATTGAAAGAAGTAACAAAGACATGGAAGTAAATGGACCTAAGATTAGTTAAGATTTTTTTTACGTCAAAGACAGCTCACATCAATGTTTTCTCTAACATTTTCATGATGTCTGTACCAGAAATCAGTCATTAAAGTAGAGTTAGCCAGTACATATCTAAATAAAACGTTTGACTGAAGTTATTTAAAAGAGCAATAATACTTAGCAATAGTTTTAATTTCATTAGAGAAATAATAAGACATAAGATCCATTAAGTGGCCAATGTGGAAAAACTACAGTAGGCTGTATTAATTGTGGAAATTGTCAGGAGGAGGAGGGGCTACTTGGAACATTCCTCCTGACACGCCCTTCATTAAAGTAGTAGCCAAGGAGTAACAATGTGCTTGTGAAATTTCTGTAGATGACACCAGACTGAAACTGTCACCGGTACAAAGAGGACTGGGTAGTTATCCAGGAGAGTTCACGGGTTTTGACAGCTGGAATGCCAGAAAACGGAATTTAATAGTACAACATGTGAAATCATGCGTTTAGGGACCAGTAACCTTTTCTGTAAGCTGAGATCTCATCACGTGGAAGGAACACAGGAGGAATGAACAGAGCAGTGAGGTAGGGAAATCATCATCGAGGAATACTGATGTTTATATGAGCACAACAAGAGTTCAGTATGCTCATGGAAGAAAAAGTGATAAATTCCACTCAGCTCAGGAAGCCTCTGAGCCGAAATTAGAGAGGTTAGAGCAGTGCTGGGGGAAGTACCACTGCTGAAGAGTTAAATATTGTATTCAGTATCAGGAGAATCTTTGGTCTGAAGCTGTTCAACTGAAGAGATTTATGTTTAAAAATTACTGTGTCTCCGCACAAAACTTTGCTTGACTAAAGATGATTGAGTTTATTAAATTGCTCGGTAAAATACATACTCCATTCCTTATTTCATTTCCTGCAGCAGTTCCAGCCCAAGGTAAAGAACACTATTAGCACAAGTTATGAAAATGGACTGCACATAACTCTAATTTAATGGATCAGAAATTCAAAGTTTTGTAGCTGCCTGACAAACAAGACAAGAGATGGTCTTCCAAACAGAGCAGTTGGGAAAAGGAACTCCAGCTGTTCTAAAATCGCACTAGTAAGTTTCTGGAAAGGACAGAAAAACAAGCAGATGTATTCCTACACCTAGACGTTTAGGTACCCATGTGAAGGATATGTTTACAGTACATTTACAGACTGGACGTTTTAGAGTTCCATCTCTGGCCCACGTAACCAGCAAAACTTTTATCCCTTCCTTTCAATGCACTGGCCACAAATAAAGGGTGGAAGCTCTAAGTGTTACTGAGCTGCTCTCCAATGCTTTGCTACTACCTCCCGTTCAAGAGTCAAGGGCTAAACTAACTGCCCAGCCCAGCACTGTAAGGAATTCTCTGGCTCAGACAAATGAAGATTGAATGCCTTTTTTCACTTCTGTAGGCAAAAAAAAAAGGACATTTTAGGATCATCTGGAATTGTATGTAACAAACATCCTCCACGTGAGGCATTTCTGATACCTTCAGTCAATTCCTCCTTCACCCAGCCCACTGTGGTTTGGAAGTTTGATATTTACTAAAACCTCAAGTTACTCAGAGATTTTGGGGTACACTCGGCAGGCATTTCAGTAGTGGGCAGCTGTGACACAGCTGTCAGCACTTGTTGGGGCAGTTCTTAACAGCCTAGGTTAGCCATCCCAATCCTGCACTGAAGCAAGGAGCTAGTCTGAGCATTTTCCAATCCTTTTCTGATGGTTCCATTAAATTTGTCAGGCATTCAGATATCCAAAGGAAAATGCAAAGACATCATACGCAACACATGACTGTGTATCCATGATGTACCAGAGTTTTACTCATTTGATTAAATCTCTACTTTTACATCAGAGTTTGTCTTTGTAAAAGCCTTGTATCTGCAATGTTTGAAAGAAGTTCTCTTAATTACCCTACTTTACTGCAACACGCTTGCATCTTACGGAATGAAAGCACCTCAGTAAGCAGCGTATCCCTGCTTGTAAGTGCTCTCTGAACAAGAAACGCCACACGAAAGATCCCGACAGCCACCAGCAGCCCTGGCAAGGCAACTTCATCCGTTCGGCCCCCTCTCTGTGAAGACACACTGGAAGCTTTTCACTTGCAAAACTTCCCGGGGCTGCGTCCACAGCCACGAGCCATTTAAAATAACAAAACCACCATCACACCTTCCACCTCGGCCGGTGCCCAGCGAAGCAACGCTCCACCTGCCGCAAACCTCACTGTAAATAACGGGGAGTGGGGGGGACAGCCAACACCGGAACAAACAAAGACAAAAAAACCCCAAACAAACAGGGAAAACTGAAGTGCCGCCTCCAAGGAAACCTGTTGCTGACCGCCGCCAGAGCGCGGCTGGGGGATCCCGCATCCCGCCGCGCCCGGAGCCAACTTTCCCGCTGGCACGGCGCACCCCGGTGCCGCTTTCTCTGGAGGCGCGGATCATTAGCGAAGCCGGCCGACGTGCGGGGTCGGCGCGGGGGCGGCCAGGCTGAGCCCGGGCGGGGCCGGGGCCGCGCCGC
>WEKY01007049.1:16584-74743 GCA_013390045.1 Picathartes gymnocephalus | reverse complement strand
CCGCCGCTGCCCCGCGCCCGGCCCCCGTCCCCGCGGGGGCTGCCGGCCCCGGCGCGCCCGGCGAGGCGTAGCGGCCCCCCCCGCGGTCACTGCGGCCAGCGGCTACTCGCGGGCGGGAGCCGCACATCCCCGCAGGCGCTCTCCGCCCTGCGGAGGGACCGGGATTGTCTGGTACGCCGCTCCCGGAGCCCTGGGAGCCGCGCCCGGAGCGGGGGATGTACAGGTGTGAGCGCACCTGGCTGCCGCCGGCCCCGGGAACGCGCTCGCCAGCGGCGCCAGGTGAGGAGGGGCAGACAGGCCGCGGGGACTCTGAACCTCGGGCACAGGGTACGGGGGCACCAAGGTTAAAACATCGCAGACTGGCAGCAGCCGGCCGACAAAGCAGAGCTTCACCGGCGTCGGGAGGGACCTCTGCCATGCCCTGTGTTCATCAATGACCTAGAAAAGGCAGGAGGGCAACGTGAGAGAGCCCACTCGGGGCATTTCAGTGAGGCTGGGCTGGCTGCCAGTCAAACCAAAACCTTTGTTGGTGCTGGTGTGGTGGGGGGGGGTGCTCCAGTTAGAGTTAAGTTCTCCAGTCACCCAGAATGTGGGACAGAGTGGATGAGACAGGCAAGGAGTGGTCTGCCATACAGCAGAGCCCGTAGTTTTCTTACTCTCATCCTAGCGCCAGCAAGCAGAACGGGGATGGGTGCCAGGTGGGGAGTCCTGGCCAGGGCCTTGGCTTGGCCGTAGTGGTAGTTGCAGCAGGAGAGGAGGATTGACAAAGCCAAGGGGTTCAGGGTGCAGAAATGCCTCTTTCAACGAAGGCAGCAGTGGCGGAGCCAAGCTTGGCTCTGTGGGATTCTTGCTGTTCTGATACTGGGGAAGAGAGAGGGATCAAAAAGGCAGGAAATGGGACATTTGCTAGCTCGGTGTAGAAGGAGAGTGTTAAACGGGAAAGACAGGCTGCAAAGAGGGGTGGGAAAGGGTAGGTGGGTCTGATTGGGGACGGCTTAGTCAAGAAAAACAGAGGAGACCAACTGAGGACATGGCTGTGGGGAAGAGGGAGAATGCCAGCATGCAGTAGGAGAGTGTAAGAGGGGAGAGAGTGCTGCAGTACAGGAAAAATGATAGCGTTTGCTTTTTCTTCTAAATAACCAAAATAAATCATCAGAAGAAAGTAGGAGACAAGCAGCATCAGCCAGGAGGGAGAGGGCTTTGGTCCATTTCACGCCAGTTTCAGACAACAGTGGTGCATCAGGACAGCTTTGTGTAGACTTCCCTTTTTAACCACTGTTGGAAAAGAAGATACTATACTATATATATACACTATACTAGTGTCATCTAACAACCAAGAATGGTCATTACTGTGGTACACATAGCAGGCTAACTAATATTCTCATCTTCCAACAATCTGCAGAATTTCAGTTTGTTCACAGTTATAAAGCAGGAGAGAGTATCTTGTAACCCTTTATCCTAAGTCAGAATTTTGATTAAAACTTCTAATACTAACACTTCTGTGCTTCTTTTTTTTTTTTTTTTTTTTAAACCGTATTCAGTTTCCATGGCAAAGTTTTGGTAGCAGGGGGGCTGCAGGAGTGGCTTCTCTCAGAAGCTGCCAGAAGCTTCCCTTACGTCTAACAGAGGCAATGCCATCCAGCTCCAGGATGGACTCGATGCTGGCCAATGCCAGCACATAACTGATTTTAAAAGGGAAAAAAATTAGCACGAAGAAGGAATTGGGGCCAGAGAAGGGAGGAGTAGAAAAGTGAGAATATGTGAGAGGAACAGCTCTGCAGACACCCAGATCAGTGCAGAAGGAGAGGCAGGAGGTGCTCCAGGTGCTGTAGCCGAGATTCCCCTGCACGGGAAGCCCGTGCCGGATCAGGGAGCTGCAAACCCAGGGAGAGAGGAGCCCGTGCTGGAGCAGGATTGCTGGCAGGAGTTGTACCACTAGGGAGACCCACGCTGGAGCAGCCTGTTCATGAAGGAGCACACCCCCTGGAAGGGACCCACGCTGGAGCAGCACAAGGACAACTGCAGCCCATGGGAAGGGACTTGGTTGGAGAAGTTGATGGAGTACTGTGTCCCATAGGAGGGACCCCACGCTGGAGTAGTGGGAGGAGTCCTTCCCCTAAGGAGGAGGAGTGACAGAGGCAAGGTGTGATGAACTGACCACAGCCCCCATTCCCCATCACCCTGTACAACTGCAGGGGGAGGACGTAGAAAATCAGGAATGAAGTTGGAAGAAAGGGGGTAGGGAAAGATGTTTTTAAGATTTGATTTTATTTCCCAATATACTATTCTGATTTGATTGGTAATAAACTAAATTAATTTCCCTGAGTTGAGTCTCTTTTGCTTTTGACCATAACTGGTGAGGGATCTCTCCCTGCCCTTATCTCAACCCATGAGCCTTTCATGATAATTTCTCTCCCCTGGCCATTTGAGGAGGGGGAATCACAGGTGGCTTTGGTGGGCACCTGATGTCCAGCCAGTGTCAACCCACCACAGAAGCCCTAACAATCCTGAGTCATTCTGGTTAGGTGTGAATTATCACAGAACTTGCAGTAAGGTCAGTTCTGGTGCAATTCCAAAGTAAATCAAATACAAGTTACTTAGTGTTGTTGCATGTTTAGGTCTGTGCAAAAGACGTAAAACCAACCCTTGCTCTGGAGTCACTCATTTGCCACCATGCTCTGAAGGCACTCCTGTGCTCCAGCTGCTTGAACTCATTGCATGTAGCTTGTAACTCCACCAGGCTTTGGCCACTCGACAACCATGACAAAACAGGCTTCTCCACCTTAAATGAATGGTAACTTCATTGAATAAACATTATTGTGGTTTGGATTTCAGGTTCTAAAAGCATCTGTACTGGGTCAAAGTAAATGTCTGTTTAGCCTAATACTCTGTCTCGTGTCCCAACAGGAACAGGTGCCAGGAAAGAGTGCAGGAGCCAGTCAGTCTCCCATAGGCGACTCCCCAGCTTCTTTCCTTAGCTCTGGTACCTACATCCAGTGCTTGCCTGCAGGAGCTGTGAGCTTACAAAGCTCTTGCTCAAGGTGTTGTTTCCACATCTAACTCCTAATGGATCTTTTCTGTGAACCTGTCCAGACTAGAGCCCACATAACTTCTATCATCCAGCTGTGGCAAAGGGCTCCTAATGCTCATCTTAGCTGAGCTGTGTATGAAGAATCAGCTTCTCTTGTTTCTTTTAAACCCACATCCCATTTCATTGATCTTCCTCAGTTCTTGCAATGAAAGAGACTGGGATCATCTGGTGCAGCCTCCTGCAGTGTCAGCATTGATTTTAGACCAGGTGGCTCAGGCACTTGTCCAGGTAAGGATTTGAAAATACTCCAAGGACAGAAATTCAACAGCCTCTCTTAGCAACTAGTTCCCATGTGCCTGTGGTGAAAATACTTTCATTATATCAATTTGTCTCCCTTGTCTTATGACCAAATCTTGAGTTGATGCATCATGGTGCCTGAGGCATTAGCACATTATCACATACACCTGCAAATTACAGATAAATGCATTATTGGAAAAGCGTATTTTCTTACAGTGACTTGCAGCGTTCCATTCCAAAATTAAGATCAAGATGAAAACTTAGTCTAAATTCATAAAAGTTCACAAGCTGACTTGTGTTGGCCTCATCAAGAGGTAGGTTTGTGATTTAGGACCCTGGAGGAAGAATGTCTCCAGGCATCGTTGATTAATAAGATTACCAGATTCTTCTGGGGTTTCTGTTCTTTTTTTTTTTTCAGGCTCTGGTTCCAGTCCTTCCTGGCTAATATCAGACACTTTTCTACTACATATCATTCATTGCACTCTAGAGGCACTGCCTGGAAGAAGCTATTTGGGGTAAAATTAGGGCTTTAAGGCCACAATATCAGGAATGCAGCTAAAGGAAATGAAACATGCTCTTCAACAAGGGTGTAATAAAATCTAGGATGTTTGAGGCTCCCTTTGTTGATAACAGGGTAATTCAAGGAGACATCATGAGGTTCCTGAATACTATTAGTTTGAACCCACATTTGACAGCTTTATAGGAATGTGTCCCTAATATTACTTGCTCTGTCTGCATCCTCTGAGAACACTTTTTTGAATGACTTCATTAAATTGGGAGAGCAGTGATATATTTTAAAGTATGCCAAAATCTGTATCTGCACTTTCATTGGAACAGAGAATCACAGAATGGTTTTGGGTTGGAGGGGACCTTAAAGATCACCTCGTTCCAGTCCCCCAGCCCTGGGCCAGGGACACCTTCCACCAGACCAGGTTGCTCAGAGCCCCATCCATCCTGGCCCTGAACACTGCCAGGGATGGAACATTCCCAGCTTCTCTGGGCAACCTGTGCCAGGGCCTCACCACCCTCACAGTAAAGAATTTTGTCCTAATATATATTCTAAACCTGTCCTCTTTCAGTATAAAACTGTTACCCTTTTCCTTTCACTACATGCCCTTGCTATTTCCAGAATAAACTCACAGAATATTAACATCCTTTCTACCTCACCCCTTTCTTTTCAGCCCTTGCCCTTACAACCCAGCTTTACCCTGGCAGTAACAACATCCAAATCTTCTCATTTCCTCTTTTTCCCACTTTCATTACACACACCCCCACCCCTTGCACTGTTCAGGTCTGCATGTTTCCCTGCACTTTTTCAACCCTTCATATGCTCTAACTTTTCAACAAAACATGGAGTAGGAATCTGCCAATAATGCAGGAGACACTATATAAGAATCACAAAAAAAAAGGTATCATTTCCTTCAGTGACAATTAGATCCAGTGTCTAGAAGGTTACAGAATCACAGCTGGATTTCAGCATGGTGTGTGCTCTAATCATCTATTTCCTATTTTTCAGATAATTCAATACAATTGAATTTGATGATCTTAGAGGTCAAAAGCTGCTGCTATTTCAAGAAGCTTAAATGAGGTACAATGCATAGAAAAGCCTTCTAGTTATGACTTTTTATCATGGCTTGTACATTTTCTAAAGGACAAGCAAAACATATAAAAGGTATGAGGCCAGACAGAGGCACAGCATTTGAAGAGTAATGAATCTGAATTATTAAATCCTGGTTAAGAAAGCTTATAAGCCATAATGCAAAACATGTATTATGCCTTTTAGCATGATTTTCCAGCTCTGCTTGAAACAGCTGAGAATTAAAATCATGAAAGGTTTCATGGTGAGAGGGATTAACTTGCAAGACAATTTCAGAGCAGTTCACTATCTGATTATACTGAAATATAGGTTGTGCAACCACATTGTTCTTCAGGATTGTGCAGTGTGATTCCCATCTAGCAGTGGCAAATGCTTAAGAGACCAGAATTTAATGCATTGATTCTTAGAGGCAGAAGAATGTGCTAATCAGACAATAGGGGAAATAGGGAAGAGATTTTGGCAACATTAGGCAAATCCACATTCCTGGAAAATTTCCAGTGCTGTTACTCCAAAACTGCAACACTTTTTCAGATTAAGGAAGAACTACACTAAGGAATCACTATGGTGTATTTGTTCAAATTGGGGAAAACAACTTTAGCTGTTGGATTCTCAAACAGCATGGGGAAAAGCCATCTCAGGAGAACAGTACCAACAGAACTCTTCAGTTTGAAAACAATGCCCATACACAGCTAGAGCCAGTGTCAAGCTGTAGGAGGAAGAAGCACTTAATGAAATAGATCAAACATGCAGAAAGATTTTTTTTCCTGTCTGAAGTCTTAAAATTGTTTAAAACAAAAAGGGGATAAGTTAAAACTATTCAAGTCCAAGACCAAACATTACCTTAGTGGGTAGGGAAAGCAAACAAGACAACAAAAAGATCATTATTGTATTGTTCTGAAACTAAAATAGAGTTGATGGGATTTAATACATACCAATTGATTTTATTCATTGTTCATCCATGTCAGGATGAGTAGAAAACATCTTGATTTATGCCAAGATAAATTTGAAGATAGATGATACATAGAAATTTTCCCAAATGTAATGAGCAGTAAAGCAGCCTAAGCAGGAATGTCATGGTATTTCCCTTATCACCAATTTCCAAAGGCTGGTTCAGACAAAACTTCTGTCAGGGAAATTCTAAGTATATTTATTTTGTCTCAGGTCAGGAGCTATGAATAGATGATCTCACAAGGTCCCTTTTAGTCTCTACATCTATGAAAAGAAAGGCTGGTTCAAAATGTTACGATTTTTAGAAATAGATGGACATCAAAAATTGTCATCACCTGATAGGTACCAAAGACCACCTTTATTGAGTGGCTATCTAGTTGACAGGAAGAATTCATGGCAACCTCCTGAATGTAGAGATTTCTGTTATGTGCAAGGAGAGGAAGGACAATCGCTGATACAGCTAAGAAAGATAAGCAACGTGCACGGTGGTACTGCTGATGACATGACTAAATATAGAGCACACACTCCTTCCTGACCTGGAGTGTTTTCAGCTGAACCACACAACCTACAGAAGTCAGGAGAGTTAGACAGAAGTAAGGGTGGCAAGCGTCACAAGATAGGTACAAAAATTAGGCATGCCAACTGCAAGACATCATCCACTTCCAGCCTATGCACTTTCCAGGACAGAATTAATATATATTAATACAAGGCCAAATAAATCTTGAGCAGAACAGAAAAGGTGTTGTCACTCATAGATCGTAGCTTATCTTTTTATAAGTGCTGACATTAACTGAAACATCTTTTACGCTTCATATACAGGGCAGTTTGTGCTGTGGAGAAAGTGATGTCAAATTTTAGACAAAGTAAGATTTTTAGAGTCTATTTTCCTTGCAATAGACTGAGAAGTTTCCCTAAATTTCCATGGCACTTGTCTCAGGTAATAAAATTCTAAGAGCACCATAAGATAAATATAGCTGATAAAATAGGAAAGATTAAATAATGGTAAATCTATTGTTGAAGGAATTCCAAATACGGAAAAAGGAATTATTCATTTTCCTGGCCACTGGAAAGAATATAAACAAGTTCCAACTGTATCCACAGTTCCTTTGAGGAAGATATGGAGCATGACATTGTACAAGAATAGTTTGGAGGCTCGCTGTCTCCCTGTGCAGCAGGATCTGGCTGGTGACTGCACACGGGCATCATCAGCCCAGACAGTGACACTGCCGAGCAAGACAGATGGGGAAGTGACATTGAGAAGGCAACACTGGTGCTGCATAACAAATCCAAACTTCTCCTTGCAAGACATGCTGAACTCTCCTACGAGTGGGAAAAGGGTAATTATCTTTAGTTAAAAGGTTTTCTTTCCCAAACCACTGTCGGTTTTTAAAAGTATGTTCACGATGAAAGTAGCCTTTGTGAAATCCAGAAGATATCTTCAAAATAATTCTGTTTTCCTTACAAATGTCCTTCATGCTTAAAGACATCCTACTGATTTACCTTCTAGATACAAATATCTGAATGTATCTAATTATCTCCCTCTCACCTGAATATCCATTTTCCCAAAAGGATTATATTCATAGAATCAATTTAAGCATGTCCCCTGAAATGCACAAAAATGCACACAAAAGCAAAAATCAATGAATGCACTCCCTAATTACTCTCAGTTTACAATTTCCTGTTACACAAGCTTTTATGATTACTATATTTAACATAGTCCCATCTCCTCTTTATTTTCTCTATTTTGCATTTCACAGTCTCAATAATTTACATACCCAGCACCTTGAATCCTCACACTAGGATATGTTTGGTGATCAAAAATTTAACTAAATAATAAATAGTCATAATTTTGTCATGACAAGCCTTATCATTCAAAACAGAGGTGGCAATAGTTAAACGTCTGCACGGTGCTCAAGTCATTTGTAGAAGGGAGAACTACAAAACAACAATTATATGCCAAAGTCATGGGATCATTTCCAGAAATTTAACTTACATTTTTATGATGAACATTTGAGGGTATTTTTCTTTTTTTATTTTTTTTCTTGGCAAAGGACAGTGTAAGCCTGGCAGCACTGAGAAACCCTCAGTTCTTCAATACTGATGTACCTGTGACTATTAATATTTGGTTTGTTTTAAAGCAGACACTTGAAGTCAATTCCATATTTATGAACACAGACTCCCTGTCATTCCATGACACCTGAGGATGAAGAGATCCTTTTTTAAGAAACAGGACAAATGGAAAGACAGAAATCACTGATCCTTAAGACTAAAATCTTCAAAATTTTAAATCAAACTATTCAATTCTCTGATGTTTCCTCACAAATTATGCACATTTGATTTCTTTCCCCAATATGAGATACCTCACTTTATTCCCATCAAAGCTTTTTTTCCCTGTTTTGAGTCCACCACTCCATGACTGGTAATACCCTTTTTCCAGGCCTTTTGGCAACTGCCATTTTTTGCAACTACATGCCATAGTCAGGGCAAGCAGAGTGCCACATATTCCCAACAACCTTCACTGGGACATTTTTTCTAAAGAAATTTAGGAGCTCCGAATTCACTTTCCAGGCTCCTCCTGAAGCTTGCTCTCCATTTGCTTTGGAAGACCCAAAACTTCACCCTTAAGGAGTCCCCTTCGTAGTAATAGAAACTAACCTGTTCAACAGGATGTTTTCAAATTTGAGTATGTCAAAGATAAAACAGATTTTCACCCAATTATTCTTAACACACCCATAAACAGCTTGCTGCCGCTCTGTAGATCACTTAACACACGTCTATGCATACCAATAGCAATCCCCACACAAGAGTCCAGACAAGATTCCGTTTTAGCATCTTCTGCCCTACCTTTCCAGAGATGTTGCTTTCTCAGTGGGCCTATAACTTGCCAAGGTCTCAGTCCTCTTCCTAAATAAGCTTTTGACAGGCAGAACTATCTCTTCCCACTGTGGTCTCCCAGATCCTTTTTCAAAGACCCCTTTGCAAAAGAATCTAAGATTTTGATGATCTGCTTGGCTCCAGAAGGAGGTAGCTGAGGGTTAATCATTCTCCTCCATTTTTCTGGCAATATGAAGCGTGCATACCTTATCACAGCTTTCCAATATCCGACTCCTTTCTGGTTTCTTCCTGCTTTCTGTTACAATCCTGGTACGTGTGCCTTCTTGACAATCCTCCACATCTGTTTTTGTCTCTTCCTATGCTTGGGCTCAGGTCCTTCCGTGGTTTTCCTCCTGTAGTCTCCTGCTACACACCTGTATCCCTTCCACTCCTAGCTTCAAAGATTTGCAACAGCAATCAGTTTCCAAAGGCAATCTGATAAATCATCTATATGTGAGCATGACACAACCAGTAGCCATAGAAACAGGAAAGAATGCTTTAAACAAAACTGAAAAATGAAAAAAAAAATCTGAGGGATATCACTCAACTGTTCCTCCATCCCCAAATATTGCATAGTTCCTCCTGTGTTCCTGATTGTATCTCCACCTGGCCCGCAACCCAGTGAGATAAAAATAAAACTTTATTTGGCTTGGCTTAAGGAGGAAAAATAAATAAATAATCACACAAAACAAAACTAGGAAAAGGTTGTCTCTTTCCCAGAAAAATAAAGAAAAAGTTTATCTGTAAGTTGCAAATCTAGGACAGGCAAAATTGTCACTATCCCAGCAGTAAAGCCATGTGCTGGTACCTGTGACCCACCTCGATGCCACACGGAGCTGGAGAGCAGCTTCTGACAATGCAGAACAGCACAGGCAACTTCAAAAACACAGGTACAAGGGGAAGAACCTTCTGCAAGTTCTTGAGCAGAGCTCTTGAATCTAACTGGACTGTGCCAAGGTAGCAAAGTAAATATGCTTTTCTTACACTGTCATATATTTTTCATTCCTCTAGAGCCTGTGTAGGTGGACTTCCACAGAAAAGATCAAAATAGACTCAAGGCCTCAGCTTACTTGACCACTCAAAAGGTCAGCAAAGCATTATCCAGTAATTCAACACACTTATACCTGTGTCACACCTTTTCATTCCTGCTTGTTAAAATATGCATGTCAAGATAGATAAGCAATAGAGTCTTAATTCATACAAAAAAAGCTTCATTATTTTATATAGATTAAAAGAAACTAAACCTTCTTCATTTGCTGCAGTATTACCTTCCAAAAAATTATTCTTTATTATTTGACCCTTCCTTTCTTGAGGTAGTAGGACAATTCCATATATCTTTTAAACACATAAAAATATGTTGCTCTTCTGAATAAAACCCACCCGAAATAGATTTCCTTTTAATCAGTGAGGTAAGTAGCCATGCAAATCAGGAGAGAGAATTATGTATTTCAGCAAGGTGTAGCCTGATATTTGTCAAACTGGAATATTATTATATCTGATTCAATTTTGCACATTGACATCTCTCCATTGTTACTGATTAATGGTTAAAGCTCTCTAAGGTTGTTATGCAACACTGTTATAAATAACTTATATTATTTAGATACATAATGGATGTGATCTATACATATGATGAATTATATCCCCCTTCTTAATTACAGCGTCCTCTGAAATCTAATTTAAATAGTAGCTAAGCAGATTAAATTCAAAAGCAAGAACAACAGCGAGGCAGTTTGCAAAATGATACATTTATGGGGTTTTTCTCTCAGCACTGTAGAGTTTTGCCACAGAACGTCTTGTAAAGTATCATCTTTCTCAATATCTTATTAGATCTCTGTAGTCTGGGTTTACATATTGATTCATTCAGTTTCAATGTCAATCAAGACATGGAAATTTAATAAAAAACAACTCTAATTGCTCCTCGGAGACTTGGCAATAATTACTCCCATATCATCTCAGTGAGGGAGACGTCTTTAATGGGTTCTGTTTTTCAAGCATAACAATTGTACGTTTCTTTTGGGCACTGCATACTCCTCAAATCAGCGTTTCACTCGCTGAGATGTTGAAGGCTGCCTTAACAACATATCACATAGGGGCTACACTTGATAAAATTGAAACTGTATTCTGTCAACAATAATTATGTGGGTGTTTTGCTCATTTCCTGCTGTAGCTGTCCCATGGCAACAGCATAAAAACAGCGCTCGTTTTTTAAATACATAAATGACTGCTTTGGTGACACATTTCTGGCTCAGGTTTGGCAAAGGCACGGTGAAAACAAAGACTTTTTTGAGAAACTATCACAACTACTACCATTATATGCAAATCTGTAGGGAATGTGCTAATTCCCAAGTGGAGAGCGCAGCTTTGCTGGAATAGTGGCAGAAGTGGCCTGAGGCATTTCCAGAGACTGATAACAAACCAGCGTTTGCACTTCAGGCCATTCTCTCCACCCTCGGTGAATTTCACTACAAATACCTCAACTGAAGGTCATTATTCCACTTAACCCTGCCTTTGGGGTTGTTGCTGCTAAGGCAAATCAGATAAAATCACGCTAAAAATTTCACATTTTATCAGAATAATATCCGTCTGGAGTGCTGAAAAAACAGCTGGTGGTATTGATGATTTTGTCATATAAACTCTGGTACATAATTATTTTGGTACATGGGAAATCAGCTTTGCAATTTTCAGTTTTAACTGTTTTGAGAATATTTACTTTTCTAAGATTATTTTATGGCTTGTGAACCAAGAAGAATAGGTGTCGTGCTGACAGTTCATAAAGCAGTTACAAGATGAATTAGGATTTTGCAGGTTCTACCCTTAGCCCTGTGAACATCTAAGCTCTGATGTAATAAGACCTGATGGCAGGATAGAGTGCACCTACAACTCCAGCCTTTCAAATATCAGCTTCACCGAGAAAAGTAGCAAAAATCATAGCATTAGGGTTATTTTTTTCCTATTATGAGCACCCCGACTAAATTTGTTTCATTTAAGTTGATACTAATGCAATGAGAAACAGCTGGAGATTAGCAAAGTGGATCAGATTCAGGCTGGGTTTTTAGAAGGAACCATTTAATAACCCACCATATGTCCCTGGGGGCATCCTTTCTTTTCATTTTAACATTCTAAAGGGATTTTAAGAACAAAATGTAGCACTAACAAAATGTAAAATCCATAGATACATGTATTTAAGATAAATCTATGATACAATTCGAAGAATAGAACAGTTTTGCACTGGAGAAAGAAACACAACTCAAAGTAAGGCAACACAAAATGTCAAACTGTACATTGGAGCATTAACAAAGCCCAGTGTGCCTGGAATGCTCAGAGTGAATCTTACACTGGCCACATATCAATTGTCTTTTGTATTGTCACATGGATGTAAAGGAAACCGAGAGTGTTTGCTGTCAGCATCTGATTAACCACTGAATTCTAGCCATAGTTTTGGAACAAAGCACAATTTTATTTGATGCCAGACATTGTCTGTGGCAGGGAAACAGCAGAGTTTCCATTGAAGAAGGATGAATTTTAATTCTGATAAGTTGTGGGGATGAAATGCTAACTTAAGCCAAATGAATATTCATATAGGAAAGTGAAAATAGGTGTCAAGGACTTGCTGCACTTAAGTCCTGGGTTACATGAAAACTGTACACCATTCAACAAAACAACAAGGTTTCTAATGATTACTTTCCCCATATAATTTATTCATCTATTCCAGAGCAGTGTTTCAGGGCTTAATGAGTATTTGTAAAGCTCTGACTGAAATGCACTCTCAAAATGCAAAACATTAAACCATTTACAATGAATGAAGTAGTGTAGATTACTGGTTCAGAAAAGCCACTGCAGCTCATCAGCATGTGCATTTGAAGGATGTATTACTTCACCAGGCCCCTGCTCACAGTCCTGTGCAGTTGAAAGTCTAAGTGTGCTTCCTTCCCACTGAATCCACTCTGATGTCCAAAGACAAAGGAAAAGTTGAGGAACTTTCTCTCTTCTCTTATTTCACCCCATGTCACCCGCATTTTCCCCATATAAGGCAATCTCATACCATATCTCAAAGAACTACTTGGAGATTAAAGAAGATTAAGTAGCAATAGAATGGTCTAGGCTGGAAAGGACCTTAAAGACCATCTCATTCCAACCCTCCCACCATGGGCAGGGACACCTCCCACTAGACCAGATAGCTGGAAGTCCCATCCAACATGACCTTGAACACTCCCAGGGATGGGACATCCACAATTTCCCTGGGCAACCTCTTTCGGTGCCTCATCACCCTCACTGGGAAGAACTGAAGTCACCTCTGGTTCCTTGCATGGCCAGAAGGTCAGCTTTATGAATCAGAGATTTCTGAAAGTCTCTGACACAACAAACATCTATGAGCACACATGGCAAACAAGAATATCTCATGCTTCCTTGTGCTCTCTGCATGTTCATGTGATTCTCTTGCCCATCACTGCAGTGCCACTGCACCTGTTACAGATGCTATAGGCTCTTTAAACTAGATAAATGTCTATTAAAAAAAATTTCACATGGTAAATTTGTTAAACTGTTTTTTTTCTTCTTTATACACTGTCATAGTTGCATTATCACTATTAATAAAATCTCATGTTACACAAATCATGGTAAAAAGTAGTTCCACTAATTCTAAAGGAAATCCAAGATTTTGTAAGATCAGATTTTAGTAGGAAAAGAGAAAGATCAGGCAAAATAAGGATTCTGGGATTAAGTAATCCTTCTTTCCACATTAACTAACTGTTGCCCAGACACTTTAATTCTACATCATGCTGTGCACAATAAATGAGAAATCAGGCAAGGCAAAACCTTGGCTTTCTGTCCATCAGTTCATCTCTCCTATACCTGTCAATGGTGGTTATTTCTACTTTCTTACTTTCCTCATACACAGCCTCTACTGCATCTTGGGACACAGGAGAGAGTACAGTTTATATTTATATGCATCAATGCCAATGTACTAACAAAAAATAAAGCTGTCAGTGGTTCATGGCAGCCTCCTCGACAGGAGAACAGACATCATTGTTACACTCTTTTTATTAAATTAGGCAGCTTGGAAGTTTAATGTCAGCTTTCCTCATTAGCAAGGCATAATAACTACTTTGGCTGGAATATAATCTAACAAGGGGTCAGTGTGGGGATTACCTTCTGTTGGGAAAGAAAAAATTTAAAAGTGAAAAAAAAGATTGCCCAAGCGAAACATGACTGAAATCTTAGATTATACCAATTTCCTTAGCAGCACTGTGTTTGCTGATAATATTTATAGAAACAAGCATCTTTCAGAAATAGGCATTATGTTAATTAAAATGTGTTGTAGCCTAAGATTACATTTTATTAATTCCTGTTTGCAAGAAGGTCAGGTCTAATGATTTCCTCTTGGAGTTACTGGTTTTAGCAATCAGACCACTAAAGACTTTGATTCTTGTTCTACTTGTGAAATTACTCAGATTCTTGCAAACACAAGTGGCACTTCCCTGATCTTTTGGTGTTCTTTTTAAATTTTTGCCACAGTGGGACTTTTTTTCTCTTGAGGGAAAACAGCTGCACCTACAACATCAGGAATTGTAATTAATTTTGCATCAGTCCAGAATAAAAGCCATATGTTCAGATAACCAGGATACTCCAGCATTCCAAATACCCGGGATAAATTACTGTAACAGACCATTACTGTTCTCAATTGCATTATCTTTGCATTCAACGCACAATTGCAATTGTGTTTTACAGCTGGCACAAATATACAATTCCTTGTGAATAATTAATGTTGAATTACACTGTAAATGCATATTAAAGTATTCATGACCTTTTACAGAAAATCACGTATACAGAGTTCTCCCGATGAATGAGATATGAATTAAAAAATAACCACCACCTTCACTTTAACACCTTGGGGAGTGGGAACATCTTGACCAGTGTCAAAAGAGTGTATTGAAATCACATCTTTTAAAGCATTTTGGAAGCCTGCAGACACTCTGGAGAGAACATCAGAGTGGTTAGATGGACAGGCAGAGGCACAAAGAAATGCCACCAATTTATGTGTTCCAGTAAAAGGCAATGTTTTGTCCTGCATCTGTTCAGAGTACATCAGTGTCTAATGTCACTAGTGCCACTAGCACGTAACACACAGCACACTCCACCCTTCTAAGTAATATTAATATGTTTCAAACCCAAAATATTAATTAATCACATTACTGACCTGAGTTCACAGAGGGATGGAACTGAAGGGAGTTAACCAATTAAACATAAATGGTAATGCTGTGGAAAATGGGGGAGGAATTTTGGAACTTCACACCTATTTTGCACACCCTAAAGATTACTCAGTCAAATTCCTCTGAATTTTGGGCAATGTGAGCACCTATGGTGATTGAAAGCATCTTGTGGAACCCACAGGTGCTGTGGTTCTGTGTCCAGGGCTCGTTCTTGTGGGTGCTTTTAAAGATGCAGCTTCCTCGTGTTCAGACACAAGCTTAGCTGTCCCTGGTGATTGATGCAATATATTGGCACACGAAGTGCAAATAGCTGTAATCATGTCTCACCCGGGGTGCCTGAGGACCTGAGAGCCGAGAGCAGGTACACCCTGAAAACTGAGGAAAGGGCTTTCAGACAGGTGAGGGGGAGCAGAACGAGAAATGCAGCTCCTCCCTAGCACTATAATGATCAGGACAGATTTCCAGCATTCTGTGACTTTTGCTAATTTTACATGTCCTGAATTTGTTCTACAATTTAAAAAATCTCTTTTTTTGACATTTGCCTAAGCAGGAACGCCGTTCCTAGAACCTGCTTTTGAGCTCCTGCTGGAAAATCTCTCAGTGAAAGTAGCTGTCATCTAAAGAGACAGCAGATCAATGTCAGAAAACTTGTTGATCAACTTCCTGCATTCCTGTTCCCATAAGAAATGGGTTCTGAAAGGCTTCTCCAGGGAACAAGGAAAATCAGATGCATACCAAGAATCACAGGCAATGTTTTCTAGAAAATTTTAAGCTTAAGCATCTGCTAAGGCTTTATTTATGTAAAGAAATAACACTGTAACTAAATTCATTTAGCAACTTGCTTGGTGAAGCGCTATACACTTCCTATGAGGGCATGTCAGTTTATTTAGACAGTCTGAAAACCCAGATGTGTTGTTTTTACCAAGAGCAAGGGCACACGACTGAGGAGGATCTGGCTGTGGCAGCAGCACAATCTGCAGCTAAGGGCACAGCTCCAGCTTGTTACCAGTCCCACATGGTCAAAGTGCCCTTGCCTGCAGCACAGCAACAGTGAAAATATTTGACAGGCTAAACAGCATCTCCTCTCTACCTGCAAGTGAAACAAGTGGCTGTTCTTTTCTCAAACCTCTAGTGGGGCATTTCTCAGTCCTTGCAGGTGACCTGAAGCACTCGAACATTTCTCTCTTTGCACCTTCTATCCCCTTCTTTTTTCCCCTAGCCTGACCTGAAGTAAATCCTGCCTCCAGACTTTACCCATACTTTGAAGCATCTTCCAAAAACAATGCAGTTGCACAATGTACAATTGCTATCTGCAGTCTATTCTACAAAGCTTTGATAACATAGTTTGCCAGATAAGAATGTGAAAAGAAATCCATATCTTATGTGGCTACCTTGGCAAAATGACAGAATATTTTGTTGGCTTACTTGGTGGCTTTCAGGGAAGCGCAGAAATAAGCCCAATAGAAAAACTTCCCTGTGTGACATGCTGCATCTTCCATATGGTCCTCTGCTATTCTGGCTGCACCAGCACAGGCAAACTAATAATACATACAAGTGTGAGATGTGCAGGTTTGCTAACAGCATTCCAGTGGGAGTAATTGCAACCAGTTTTAAGACAGAACTTTTCAGGTTTGGGAAAGAGACTGAACGCGGTTGCACCTGCGATAGCAGAAAGTTGGATGCAGTGATCCAACAGGCCCTACATTTCAAAGTGAAAAAAAAGAAAACAACACACTGAAGTCCTGGGGAAAAAAAAAAAAAAGAGCCAATCCTCAGAAAGAACAACAGCAGAACAAAAGTAGTTACACATTAGCCAGCACACGTGCTCCTGTGTGGCTTCCGTGGCTGGATTGCTGGAGCTGCTGGAGAGAAGAGCATAAGCCAGCAGGGCCAAGGCTCTTTCCCACACAGAATTAAAAAAAAAAAAATTACAAAACAAAAAAGAAAAAAGGGAAAAATATTTTAAAAAGCAGTCTTTCTCCATCCCCACTCCATTTCCCATACACACAGCAATCTTGGAAAAAGAGGCAGAAGGAAGAGAATATTTTCAGAGGTGGCAGTGCATCCACAATTCCTAGCAGCAGGCAGACTGAGCAGGCTTGTGGTGCTGCAGTGGCCACAGAGACCTTAATTGCATTCAAGGTGCTACTGCCAACGTGCCATGAAAACATGTGCTGGGAGATCATTCCTATTTGGAAGAGTGTAAAAAGGACAGGAGAGGCAAAAAGCAAGGAAAGAGATGGAAAGTAACTTGTTCAAAGGGTGAGTCAACTTTCCGAGCAAAAGCAGCCTCCTGAATGTGTGTAAGGCCAATGTCCTGTCTGCTGGGGGACCTTTCTGTCTGGCTTCACTGCCTTCCACCTCCAACTCTTCAAACAAAACCTATCCAGTGGAAGTCCCCTTCAGCCAGGTTTTGGTGGGTCTCAGGACCCCGGGGTATATGCAGAACGACTCAGAGCCTCCGAGCCAAGGAGCAATACAGGGCTCAGTCTGCACGGGGTGTGACGTCTACCCAGCCTTTCTAGGAAGGGGAGGCTCACAGATCCCCAGCAATGAGCTGCACAGCAAAGTATTTCACAGCCCTGCAGGTAGAAAAAGGAAGAGAATAATGGATTCATTCTAAGAAACAACTTTCCACATCCTGAAAACCTGTTTGCAGATTTGGGGAATTCTGCAAGGGAGAGGATGAGCTTCTTGCTTTGTAAAAAGCAATATCTCTGCTGTTTCCCCTGGAAAGGGAACCCACCTCCTTGATGGCCTTCTGCAACTTGCCTTATCATTTCCACTGAATGAGATTTCAAATCTCAGGCTGAAAAGAAGTATATGCAATTTTTATAGCTGAATTAAGGCCACCTACAATTGCTAGTATCTCTGAAGTGGGATAACACTGTTCCTCTGTGTGTAGGAGAGAAATTTAGCTGTAAAAGAATGGGCACACTGTGGATTATTTGTGAAGTTTGTTTGTGCTTTACTAAAATTGCTTTGCAAAACAGTCTGATTTACATTTGGTGGCATTTTTCATCTAAGAATATTATTGGCATAAGTGTTTAATATACCCCTGCCAAAAAAAACATGACAGAAAATTAACATGCAAGGCAAAGAGCAAAAGACCAATTCAAATCCCCTTGGGATTTTCTTAGGAATCAAAAGCCACTTGGAATAAACATTTGCCAGCTCAACTGTTTGAAATGTCCTATACACATCTCTCTAATAGCCTCTGTAATAATTGACAGAGCACAATACCTAGAAGAAATGCCAGCACATCACAAATATGAGGTTGTTGATAGGATTAGGCATAATCCTGTCCCACCAATGAATGAAGAAAATAAGAAATGGAACTGTGTAGTGTCGAATAGCACTGAGTCAAAGATACATTTATGACAAGCTTTCGGTGTTTTTTGTGCACAACAGAGCTTCACTGAGAAGGTCATGCATGAATTCTGAAAAAAATGGCATTATTACTGAGGAATGCCAGGCAAAGCAGGAAATAATACTTAATTAATTTGTGAGGAACTTTTATTTGGCAGACACAGTCTGCAAATAAAGGCAGAACAGTAGCTTTCTTATTAAGCTGATAAAATCGACCAAAAGTGACGAAATCCCACAGTCAAAAAGCATCAGAACAACAGATTTTTACTAGGAGATGTAATAGAAGACCACAGGGAATCCTGGCAACCCTCACTGGGTTTTTTCTCCCGAAATCAAAGGTATTTCTGACAGAAAAAAAGAACGAATCTTTACATTTTCTGCTTTTCTAGATTTTGACTCAATATTTGATCACAGGCAGGGTAAAATGCAAGTAGATTCAAACTTATTCATTAATTCTAACAATTCAAAGTGTCACACTTTGTCTTTTCTTATCGCTATTATTGTCTTAGTAATTTCATTTCCAACTGCCACCTCCATCTCCCACTGGCTTGCGCAGGTATTAAGGGATATTTTTGTCATTTGTAAAATGCTGGGCAAACCTGTGATAATAGGCACTTCATAAATGTAAGGTGTTATTTTAGTGAAACTGGGACAAACTGCTAGTTTCAAACATAATTGGCTACAATGGAAAAACTGGAACATCCATAGAAAACTGGGCCATGTACGTGTGAGGCGCTAATATTTATCCTAATGTGGCAGCCTTGTCTCAGTTCATAGGAGCTCACCCCTATGCACTGAGGTGTGTGAGCAAAAAGAGCGTTAAAAGAGTTTTATCTTTATTTGAAAGTGTTTCCTGGGAACAGGAAGCAATTCAGCAAATCAGTGTGTTTGTTTTTTACATCCACAAGCCAAAATTTAAATCTCACTTAAGCCTAAAGGGAAACAAGTTGGGTGATTTCAGCATAATCCCTTCAGAAATGTATTCTCTTCACATGAACACTGCTCAGCACAGTGGCAGCTCTGTGCAGGAGAAGCCTCACACTGAAACATTAGAACTGCTGTAGTTTAAGTTAAGAGGGAGAGTCTTTATTGGCAGCCTTTATAACAATATCCTATATAAATTCATAAATAATCTTAGCATATTGACATCCTGGAAAGGAAATATGGAAAACTTGCCTAGGAGCTGCCTGCATTAATCTCCATTCTATCCTGTACTGGCACCTTTCCCAGTTTCCTATGCCCGAAGTTCACAATGTCTGTTTTTAAAGGAACACACTGACCCTTATAAAGAAGAGCCCAGAAAGCCTGATTTGCTACTAGTTTTAATTTTTATATCCTTCTTCCCTAAAACAAGTAGGTTTTGAAGTGCAGCTTCTAAGGAGCCAACAGAAAACAGCCTTTATGTGAAAAAATTTGGCGTGCAAATCAGATGACTAAGGAATGTGGATTGATCCCACCACCAGGCCTTATGGAGAGAGAATAAGGTAGCAGTATTCCATGGGGCTAAAGCTCATGGTCCAGCCTCACTAACATGGACCAGCTCTGGCCACCAGCTCTTTATCATGGGCTCTGGGTAGCTGTGCAGGAGCTGGGCGCAGTGAAAATCTCAAGAATGTTTTCAGTCTGCAAACTCCTTGCCATGGCCAGCAGTGATTTTGCCTTTGTGAAGCAAATTTGAGTCTCCACGCACCCCCTGTGAGTGAGGAAGGGAGAGGTGAGATCAGAGCCAAGCAGCTGACCGATAGCTGCAGTGCAGACACACTAGTAAAAGAGTTCCTGGAAAAATAAAGTACTGCATGCTGGGAGACAAGGAGGTTCAAGGATTTCTGTACAGCAGAAACACTTCACTCTTCCAGGAAAGTGCCGCAGCAAAGCACTTCTAGTGGATATGCAGATCCACTGGCAAAACAGGGCTCAGGTAGTCACCAGAAAAACAGCCTCCCTCCTGGTGAAACAGGCTGATGGGATAACAGCCTAAGTTGCCAATGCACCTCTTTCACATGTGGGTCTCTACCATGACTTTAGGAGCCTGAATTTCACCCCTCTTCTCAACAGAACATGAACACACCATTAAACCTCATTATATACCTCTGATATGTCTGCTTTTCTTAGAAGTCAGGAGTCCTGGCACCTAGGTTTGGGAGAGATTGCCCTGGGATAGCTGTCCTAAAGTTGCAAAGCCCCCAGCTCTCCCTCTGCTGGGGTGCAAACCCGTGCAGTGCTGAGTTTCCTACCAGCACGTGCACTCCTTGCAAAGCTGAGTGCATCACACTGGAGAAGACACAGTCAGGACTGCAGTGTCACTGAGTGCTCCTCTAAATGCTGTGGAAGACGGGCAGGCAGGCAAACTGCATCTCCTGGAAACCCCTGGCAAAAGGAACAGGGCTCACTGAGAGGGTCTGGTGAGAAGATGTACTTGCCATGTTCTCAAACTGAAGAGACTGTTTCACCAGCTCAAGGGGAGATGTAGCCTGGGTTTGGGGTGTGTATATAAATCTATGGGGACACCTGACATGGTCAACCATGTCTATCATTGTGCCTACCTCTGACTGCCACAAAATGTCTTTTCAAGATCTTACTTTTTTCCTTAATGGGGATAATTCATTCTGGGTTACAATGAATACATAGTTTCCATACTAATCAGACCCAAGGTTAGCAAAGGATACTGCCTGCTGTTCTTGCTTATCTAAGCTAATTCAGCGACATTATGTTAGTTTACCTGCTGACCTCTATGAAATGCGTTCAGGGTATTCCTGAACAATCTAAGGTAATAGTCTTTGGGAAAATCAGCAGCAGGAGATAAGAGTAATACTTTCTAAAACCTTTCTAAGCAAGGCTCCCCGGTAGCAAGGTTGTTACCCTATAGCTCCTGTCATATACAGCACATACTGTGCTAATGGAGATGCAACACTAGCAGAGATTCTAGGTCAAGTTTCACACACTTCCAGCACAGCTACTGTGGATTTAGGCTGGGAAATCTGAAAGAAGAGTTTATCCCTCAATGATACTGTGAGGATGTGAGGACAGTGTGAGATGACCACTTAAATTAAATAGAATGCATTTCTTATGTACTAGAGATCAAGAATACCTTCGTTTCTAACATTCTGAAGTTTCCCCTCTGATGCATGCTCATAATTCCCACTGATATCTATAATGCAATCCATGCCCCAATTCCCATTATCCTGGCACACTGCTCTCAGTGACAAGAGAAAAAGAGGATGAAGACAACAATAAAAGGGACATTATTAAGGCAGGTAAAACTTCCCACAAGAGTAAGCCTTAAAATATGTATGCTAGATGAATGGACACAGAAACCATTTACCTGAGGTTGCCTTTATTGCTCAACTAAAAAGATATTTAGGAAAAAAGATATTTCCACTGCCTTGGCAAGAGGCACAGCCTGTATTTGTTCCCTGAAGACACTTATTCATAGCTTTCAATTCTTTTTATACAGACACCAGGGGCTGGTCTAGCCAAAATTTCTCCCCCTGTGGCTGCCACAATTTGCAGTCTGGCTTTATCAGCTGTGCGTAGGAAAGTACAGACAGCACACCCAGGCTGCTCCTTGCACCTCTCCTGCTCCTTCTCCCACCTCGCCTGGACCTGCATCTAGAGCAGGCTCAGCACCCTGTGAGGGAGAACTTTGTGTTGAAGGCATTTGCCAGCAAAGCCCAATGCCTGCTTCTAGCCTCTGGTGTTATGAAATAAAGGGGTCACAGCCCAGAACACACCCCTGCATTTTGGGCATTGTTTTGAGATGGAACATACAACACAGTATTACCAACCTGCATCTTCAGACCTGGGTCAATCCCTAAAACGAACAGTAACACTATAGAAATATTTTGATTTTATAAAAGTCTTTGTTTTCTGATCCTTGGTGTTTTCCAGCCTTAGGTTCACACTCCTGAGACCCTAATCACCCTCAGGAGAACTGTAAGCATTTCATTTTCAGACAAAATCTGGCAGTCTGGCCTAATCCCCTGACTCAAGTCTGCTAAAAGAAAAATAAAAGAGGTGGAGGGGAAGCCATGGAGAAGAGTATAAGATACATAACAAAGCATGAAAGCTACCAATATCCAATTCAGAACTGTATTCTACAAAGGTAGCAGCCAAAATTACTCCACTTCTAAGAACTATTCTAACACAGCAGAAAGCAAAGTTTAATAAAACCCCTCAGGTTTGCATTCTACTTGCAAATGTTCTGGCAGGGTGAAAGGCCAGGCAGAGACCTTTACTTCATCTGTCACTTGACATTTTTTGGAACATCTTTGTTACTGAAGGAGCGGAATTTTGCAGCAGTGAAATTTCAATATATGGGAATGGGAAGCAAGGGCAAAGGGAAGCACATGCAGACGGAAGATCATGGAAGAGCTGCCAAACACAAGCAGAGTAGCTCCAGAATTTATTTCACTCTACTCTCATCCCAGCCATGCAAGAAACCAGAGGAAGGATATCTTATGATTGAACACTGGCCTGGAACATCTGAGGTCAGTTCCCAAATATTTCACAAAGTTTCAGACTCAGTTGTCATCTTACAAATATACAAAGGAAAATAATGTTTCCTTTCTTGCACTCTTGTTCTTGTCCTTTTTCTTCATATTGGGAATCTGCCTCTTAATTGATATAAGCTACTTAGCAAAAGGAAGCTATGATCTCAGCAAGGGCCTGTAGCTGCTGTAAGAGCAAATCATAATCTGAACCAAATCCCACCTCAAACCTTTGCAAAAGTTCAGCTCTGGATCTGCCTTTAGGAGCAGGAACATTACTGCTGTAAACAGTCTCTGAGCCAGTGGTGAGCAGACATCCTGCAGTTCTTATTCTAGCAACCTTTAGCTTTTTCACTAAAATACTTAAAGAATCTAAAAATACAGCGTGAAATAAATCATGCTGCCTAAAATTCTACATTCCCTCCCCTCAAATTTTATGCCTTTTATTCTGAAATGGAAAAATGGCAAAAGCAGCAATGAAAGGGTGATTATTAATCTTTGATCCTGAGTCACTTTCTCTTACAGAGTCCTATTCTTCACCCCAGGAAGTGCGATACAGGAGCACTCCCACAGCCTGATTAAAGGTCCAGGTATGGGGTCACACAATGCACAAAGAGAGCTGCAGAGTTTCAGAGAGCAACATGTATTTAATGTGTGACTAAAGGCAAGCACGATAAAGAACTCAGTAATGAACATTCCTAATGATTGCCATAGCTGTGAAACTGCCACAGAACTGTTTGAGGTAACTGTGGTGAGAAATTGAGTTGTTTTTTAAGAAAGAAATGGTCAAATCTCTTTTCCAGGGAGCTAGCCTGGGTGATTACAAAACCGAACTTGCTGGGAATGCCAACTTGCTGGAAAATGGCAGTGTGCCCTCCTCAACTGAAAACAGCAAAAGGGACCTAGGTTTTACTGGCTCACCCGAAAGCTGAGGAATTAGAATTGAAAACAAGCTGGGTGAGGTAGCTAACGACTGGGATTTCAGGTTTGTCAGCAGAGAGATGCCTCAGAGAAGGGTCAGAGGTTACACCTGGAGATTTAGAAGATAATGACAGAGTTCAGACAGGCATCAAACCCACCTGGTCCCTCAGAAAGCAAATTGTCATAAAGTGCAGTTTTGAAAAGAGTAACTTGGATTAGGATGCAAAATACAATACTTCCTGAGGAAGACGATCACCCCCACTGTCCCTTTTAAATGAAAAATTAGAAGAAATATATTTTTTCAATTATATCAAAGTCTGAATTTTTAAAAGACTCCACAAACAAACCAGCTGTTGCAGGAGCCCCACACAATCCCAGGTGACTGAAATAGTCACCCACCTGCAAACTCTTACCACTGCTCCCTGTAGAGATTACTTTTATAACAACAACTTTCCTACACGGGAATTGGAGCTCTCTGAAAAGTATTGGAATTGCAGATGACAACAAAATTGTCTCTCTCTGAGAGCAAGCAGTGCAGGGAGAGCTGCAGTCTCGCAGCCAGCCCGCTTTGGGAATGGCATCCGAGCCCCGCCGCCCCGCATTGGGCAGGAGCCTCTCTTTTCACCAACACAAAGGAGGACGTGCGAGCATGAAATCCACTTTGAGCACTGTTCACTCCACAGAGCTGAGTCTAAAGACTGCTTTGGGCCACCATGAGGAGCTGCATTTGGATGTTTATACTGTCAGAAAACACCTTTTTTTTCTATGCCCCCTCTCTAACATTCATACGATTTTTATGTTCTCAGTCACTTTAGGAATCCAGTTTAAGAACTTAATTCTCAGTATATAGAATTTATAGAGTTTCCAAAAGGGAAACAGCTGTAAAGATTATAGGAGATCCGTAGATTTGCTGTTAATCTACTAGTCACTCAAGATTTCTGCATTTTTGCCCAGATACAAAAAAAGCAACTTTCTTTTATGAAGTCATACTTTATACTCAAGTGTAACTCTGCCAAATTTTAAAGGTGATAATCTGGCAAGAACTGGCAAAACATTAGGATCAACACAACATTTCATATGCATTTTAGTAGATCTAACAGCAATTCAGGCTGTTCCAAGAACTCTGCTCAGTTTGTCAGCTGATGACAAAAATTATAACTAATCTAAATACAAAGGCTTAATCTAAACATAAAAGCTTGCTCACCCACTCTGTCAAGAGAGTGGAGTTTTGTCTCTCTCAAAGAAATTTTGATTAGACAAAACATAAAGAGTTTCCAACCATTTAATAACAGAAACTATTAAATAGCCTGCACTTTTCATTCAGACCTGGATTTAGTGAAAGGTATTCTGGAAAGTCCTAAAGTATGAAAATACGCTGTCTATCAGATATAATGTAGGCTGTTGTGCTGACAACTGTATATGAGCAGAAGAAAAAAAAGGTTTTGTGACCTTGTTTCTGCATGTACCTGTGAAAAAAAACCAAAACCAAACAAATCCCGAATAACCTCTACTTGTGAGTGCTCATGAAAAGCCATAAAAATCTGTCAGTCCTTTGTCTCATCTTGCTGCACATTAGGGATGTATTTCACATTCAAATTTGGCTTACAGCTATAAGCAGCCAGTACAGTTCATGCCCTGTGTGACTCACAGATTGTAGTCAAATACACTGTTTCACAAAAGGGGTGTCAAGGACACTCATTCAGCATTCTAGAAAAAGACAAAACCATCTCTGATAATTCAGACACTAAAATCCCAAGGCATTTTGTATCATCATTACTTAAAGAACTGAAGGCAGTAATGGCTACCAAAGATGAAGCACAGATACTTCAGTATGGTGGCTCTGCATTATGTTATTCTTAACTTTTTCTATTTTTTTAGTTTCTAAAAAAGATGCTGCATCCATCTACTGTACTGGAAAATTCAGTGGCATGAATGGTTCTAAATTTAGGATGCAGGACACTGCAGCTGTGATAACATTTCGGAAGTGGAAGGCATAGTGGGTACATGACATATTTAGATAAGAGAACTATTTTTAGTCAAAATGAGGCTCAGTTTTGGCTACTTTAGCAAGTGCACTAATTTGGCTAATCAGTTCAGATAGACTTTATCCCAGCTCCCATTCTCACCTACAAGGTACTGCACACTGTGACCCCTTCTCCCTACTTGTCTTTTAAAAAATAATGGGTGAGGCAGGACAAAAGCAACCATAAACTTGTCACATGCATTTCTGCTACCCCTTCCTAAGCATCCAGTGGTAGATATTTGGAGATAGGCCAGCGACATGTCTAGACCACTATACTCTGATGTGGTACAACCATGCTCTCCCACAATTTTCTCCTCTCACCCAACTGCTTTTGTTGGTCTCCTCCAAATGGAACAAATTATCTCCTGATCCATTTCTGCTAAGTTCAGCATTTTATTGCACCATGAGAGAGTGCAGTCTACTATCTCTCTTCCACTTTCTTCAAGCTTAAAGTGTTGCTCCATGGCTGGATCATTTTTCCTTTCTTTTTTCTTTTTAACCCCCTAGCAACTTCTCCCCATTTACACCCTTTTCTCCTTTAAACACATCTTGTCTTCAGAGTAATCCATCCTGCTTTCTTAAGCCTGAGGCTGGCTTCTGTAGGATCTCATTTTGACACATACTTGCATTGTCATTTTTAGATACCAAGTTCTCCATCACATGGAAATAGATCATTGACAGAGACACAGTAAAGTGGCAGTTTTAAAATCAGAGGCCAGGTTTTTAAATCAGGAACTATCAGGCACATGCTTTAAAAGATTTAGTATTGACTTTTATTGATAGAAAAATGTTTTCAATACATATCAGTGAAAAGCAGTAATTTGATCAAGACTGAAAGCAGATATGTTTTGTAATATTGAGACAGATTTTCATTAACAAGCTGCACACAAATTAAGGTTAATTATTTCCAAACTAATCCATACCAATTTCTCAAAATAAAAGTTTAATTTTTTCTTTTTTTTTGAGGAGAAATTGGCAGTAATATATTTCAAGTACTGCTGCAGCTCTGGTGTCCAACCAGGAAAGTATAGGTGGAGTGAATATACTAAGCACAGTCCTAATTGTTTCATATAACTGGGATTTGGGCATTTGCAGCAGAGCAGTAGATTTGTGCTTCTCCAAAAGCACTGAGCTCAGCAGACTGGGTTATGTGTTTAAAAATGAAGCTGGGTGCTAACGAGCCTGACCCAGGATACAATATCCACAGAAAATTCCCAGTCTGTGGTTCCACAGAGGTTGGAGGCAGCTCTGAAAATCATAGAATGACCTGGGTTGGAAAGGACATTAAAGATCATCCTGTTCCAACCCCCTGCCATGGGCAGGGACACCTTTCACTCAACCAGGTTCATCAGAGTCCCATCCAACCTGGCCTTGAACACTTCCAAGGATGGGGCATCCACAGCTTCTCTGGGCAACCTGTGCCAGTGCCTCATCAGCCTCACGGTAAGGAATTTTTTTCTAACATACAATTTAAACCTACTCTGAGTTTGAAGCCATTCCTTCTTGTCCTGTCACTAGATGCCCTTGTAAATAGTCTCCCTCCATCCTTCCTGTAAGCTTCCTTCAAGTAATGGAAGGTCACAGTTGGGCCACCCTACCCAAATATACACACATGACCAGATTACGCTCTCAGGGAAACCAACTAAACAGCACTGCTTTCAATGGAGTTACACTGGGGGGAAAAAAAAAAGGAAAAAACATATTTAGATTATCAGCAGTATGATGAAATTTTCAACTCCATGAAATTTTCCAAAGAGCCCACAGTCATATCAATGATGCCTTTAAGAAACTCAAATCTCAATACCAGAAATTAGCCACATTCATTATTTTTATCCCTTAATCCTGCTGAGCTTCCAGAAGATTTGTTGTACTGCATTTGAATTTCTTTTGCAGTACTTCAGTGTGCATTTTGATGGAAGAATTCCACTACCCGAGGCACACTCTCCTAGCTTATTACACCAACACTGCTCTCTTGTGGCAGACACTTAGAGGGAATTATTGATCCATGCTCTACACACAATTTAGCTAATACAATCCAGTGGGCTAAGGGTATTCACAAAGCAGCCACCAATAAAAATGGATGCTCATACTTTTGATAGATAAAAGAGACAAAAAGCAGGAGCAGATCACTACGTTTGTCTTATTGTACATAAAAATTCAGGTGTTCATCCTCATGCCTCCGCCGTTGCCAAGATTTTGAACAGAGAGCACTGGCTTTTGCAATTTTCTTTTCCGACCTTTTCTACTGAGATACATTTATCAGGCGGAAACTAACAACCAGTCTGTGCATTTTTAAATGTCTTTCAGAAATTCAAATCCACTCCTCAAAATGAAACACCATTGTTTCTCTCTATCACCTCTCACAGTTACCTGACTATTTGAATTCACCATTTATAAAAAAATTACTGTTTGCCAGGCATGATTCATATTATCAGGCTAGGGAAGACAATAAACTGCTAAATATATTCATTTTATTGATTTGAAGAGTGTGATGAAGACACAAATTCAATGAGAAGGAGGCCAAGTGACTACAAAGTTGCCTAAAAATGAGAAAGTGAAACCCAGACTGCAGTTCAGTTAGATAACTAAAGCGCCTAAACCACCCAGAGTTTTAATGGCTTTTTTTCATCTTCATAGCTCTGAGAATATCACTGGTGCCCTACTGGAGCAACTCTCCCCTGGATAAACATCAACCATCAGATTTGCTACTTTTTTATTATTTGCAGATTAAAAATGAAAGAAAAAGTTGGTTTTCTTCGCTACGGTAGGAAAAACTAATGTGTGTAGCATGGACACCAACCATCAAAAAGGCATCAAAAATACCCCTTGGACAGGCATGCAACAGCACACACAGCACACAAGTCTGACACTCACAGGGATACAGGGGCTGTCACAAGACACTCATTTAAAACAGACACACAGCATTAGTGACACTTTGCCACAACAGGCTCATGGCATTAAAATGGATCCCTAATAGAGGGTCACGCTGACATCAGCAGAATTAAGACAATCCACCACATGGAAAAAACCCTCAGCTACATGTGTATCCCAGTGTGATAAATCATGGGTTTGTTTTTTAATGAAATTCAACATTCAGGTACTGAGCAGAACTGAGAAGGTGGGATCACTGATGGAAGCAGGTGGTGGATTTTTACCAAGCAACAGCTTGCCCTTTGTCTCCTCTGCCTTTTCTGACCTTGATGCACCATTTGACCTGCAGAACTCAAAGCTGCCTTATATTTGTTAGCAGAAACCAGAGGCCTCTACATGCAAACCTCTCACTTTGGCCAACAGGTCAGTCCAGCCCCAGATACAGGGGCTGCTCTTCCAGCTCCCATGTCCTTGACCATTGGATTGTTCTCTATCCATGGGAAAGATTTGGATATGCTGCACCTTTCACAAGCAAGATAATTGAGCATTTTCCCCAGTCAGTCCCCAGGAATCAAACCTTTCTGTCTACTCAGCTTTTCCAAAAGGGTCATGACAGTGATGCCAACACTTATTTGTCCCTCCCAATGCTTCTGCTGTCTGTATAAACACTGGACAAACACCCCTGCCAAGGCCAAGAACTGCAGCTGGAATATCCAGCCCTCAGGGCTCCTGAGGGGGACTGAGGATGCAGGGAAGCCACTGGCCAAACACACCTGCAACCACCCCAAAGGAAAGGCCAGCAGCACCATCACTGCTCTGAAGCTCCAGGAGGATGACCCAGAGCTAAAGGACAAAAAGGGTTTCTGTGGTGGAAACCCTGCCCTGTTCCAGCACACACAGCTTTGTTTGCTGCAGGAAGATGCAAATCCTTAAAAAGGGTCCCAGGCTAAGGCTGATTTTCTTTGTCAGTGACAACCCACCATGTGACAGAACACAGGCGTCCGGTGTTCCACTCAATTGTCGTGTTTTGATTGCATCTGTCACACACTGGTAGATCTTCAGGTTGAGGGAGATGATGAGCTTTTAGTTTTCCTTTCTTATGGCTTCGCACTGTCTGCCTCTGCAGGAATGAACTTGTCAACCCAGATGCAAAATGAATGAATGGCTTTTAATCACTTTGATAATGTTAACGTTATTGCTTTGACAGAATAGCAGCAGATACAGTTTGCTGATTCAGCCACTTGTATAACGATCTAATGGGCTTTTCTGGCTAATGCCATGCTCTAAAAATATACACTGGACTAATAGATGAGCCTCTGCTATACTGAAAAACAGGCTCATTAAGACAATTCCTCTGAAAAGTGGCATTTTTATGACAAGATACTGAAGCATTTAATTACCCTCTATCCTGACAGAGCTGAAAGAAATTAATTAAAGAGAAAAAAACCCTTTGCAGCAATGTAACAGATCTTGAGGTAGGAAAAGATGCCAACAGTCAGTAGGGTAAAGGAAATCTGAGAAGTGTGAGGCTGTTTCCCCAGAGGAAACAGTCTGTTGATAGGCCACAGATTGCCCTTCATTTACACGGAACAGAAGGCCAGGTTCTGAGAGGGGGGCTGTCACTACAGCACGATTAATTTTCCCTGCTCTGGTCTGCGCCAGGAGAATACCCGCTGCTGCTAAAGGATGGGGAAGCTGGAAGTTAGGGAAGGCAGGAGAGACTTCGGTGATATTTGAGGTAAGGGACTCGTTTTCACTGCAGAGTTAGCCCGGATTACCCATCCCTAAGCTCATTCCCTGCTCTCCAAGGGTACGTAAGGAGAGCCAGCAGCTCTGTTCAGGCTGCAGCAAGCAGACGGCGGCTGGCCCGGGCCTTCAAGCAGCCCTGGCACACGGCACCGCTGTTGTGCCGGGCAGCAGCAGCCCTGGGTGACTCCGGGTGCAGCCCGGCAGCCAGCGGCCTTGGCACGGCCCTGGTGACAGCACTGGAGCACCCGCACAGATGGCATTAGCTCAGCCTTGCTGCTGGCCCTGCCGTCAGACACAGAAACAAACCTTATGCAATCCCTGTCCCTTTTGGGGTAGAGAGCTGCTCCTGCCTTTGCTCCACTTCCTGACAGAGATGTCTGTGCAGCAACATGGGAAAACAGATTAGAGAAAAGACTTTGAATTTCTTTTTTAAAAAACAACCAAATAACCCCCTACTTGTTTTATGGTTAGTTTTTCCTTCTCAAACTCTATAGTCTCTCAGTCCAGCTCACCACCCTGCTGCAGCAGTAGTCTTGCTGATACCCAGAGAAAGGCAGAGGGGTAGGAAGAGAGGCTTGATGAGGAGACTGCTATATCCTCCTTAAGCAGGGCTGGTATCACATGAGAAATCCACAGCCTGCGTTATCCCCACTGTAGCCCCAAAGCACATTTCCTTACAAAGAGTTAACACTTAATCAGGCTAAAGACTCCTGCATGTGAGAGCAGGCTAAGTCAGGAGCCTGGCTGGACTTCCCAGTGGTGCAGGGGTGAAGACAGGCCCATAGTGACCATGAGTGGAGCAGATGGAGTTTTCCCTCCCGAGAAGAACAGCTTCACTGGGCACGGAAAAATCACCAGCTGGTCAGAACAGCATCCTATAGATGTTATGCCAAGTTCCAGACCGGAAAGAGTCATGGGCCATGGCCTGTGTGCCACACACAGATTGGGCCTCAGGCCCACAGTCCTTTCGAGCAGCGCTCCTTCCATTTCTGTCACAGGCACACGTGGGTGACACAGCAGGGAGAAGAGTTTCACAGAAGAGATGGAACTTCAGCTGCTCAGACAGCCTGTGCCAGTTTGTCCGACAATGAAATGAAGCTGGTTATTTTAACCCTTTTCCTTTTGCTATTTCACTGTTGGATCACTGTTCTGAGTCAGCAATGTGTGCCTGGTTTTTAACCCCAGAGACAAAGTCACCTTGAGCAGCTCGCTGACATGACCAGGAGAGCACACATCCTCCAGAGGCAGAGGTTCCCTCTATCAAAACCAGTGAAGCACGTGTTACTCTTTGCATTTAATTCTTGTGTGTGTGTGCAAAAACCGGGGTTTTTCCATCGTTGGCACAAAAGCACAGCCACACACACCTGTTTAGCTCAATTACTTAGAGAAATTACATTGTTTTAAATGCCACGGTCCCGGCAAACAAACAGATATCCAAACAGCCCTCTAGGAGCCCTAATCAAAAGCTGAATTCGGGTCACAGCATTAGAGGGCAGGTGTAGGTATTGGTATCGGCGGGAGATGTGCAGGGTAACAGGGTACCACCAATACTTCAGCCAAGGACACACCTACGCTCCCTGCCACCCCAGCAGATGCCCCCGATCCGCACACCCAGCTCCGAGACACATCTCAGCAGCGAGGAGCTTACAGACAGCCAGAGAGGCATGGGACACGCCTCTGTGACTGACACTCTGCCCTGGGGACACCCCGGAGAGCAGGTAATTGGCAGCATGGGCGAGCGTGCTGCTAAAAAGACGGGGAAGCAATGCACTGGATGGCTCCCCTAGTGCTTCCTTGCCTTTGGCTGTCACTGGGAAGTTGGCATGAGAAGGCCCCTGCTCGCTCTCACCCTGCTGCCAGTGGAGCAGGGGAGCCCCACGCCTGCTGCACATTCCTGCCTGACTGGCAAAGGTGACCCTTTCTGGCGGGAGAGATCCTGCAGCAGCTCCCTCTTTGCCAGAGCCACTCCTCACTAGCACAGTCAACACCTCTGTCCAAGATGTACAACATTTTTATTACTGCAGTTAACAAAAAGAAGCAGCTGTTCAAACAACGTATAGTGGCAAGTGCTAATACTTAGAGGAAATATATCCAACTACAAAATGTTCAGCACATCCCTTCCCTCCATCATAGAGGATAAGAGAAGGACTGAAAACAGCTGAGTGGACATAAAGAGCTCACAAATGCCTTATTAATAAGTGTGTTGGATCTAATGATCTGTGAAACTGAAATGAGATTATTTGGATTATCTCATTAAACAAGAATAATAGCAATAGTAACCGGGTAGTAATTAAGAGTGGGCCAATCCAAGGACAAAATAAGTAATAAGGCCAAAAGACTCTTAATTAACACTCTGCTTGTTTGTGTCTGTACTTCTACACCCAGGATTTATGAAGAAATGAAAAACAGTGGCTAAGGAAACTGCGTGATTTTAACAACCAGAAAAGAAGCCACTGGCTACCCACACCTGCATGGAGCATTCATGAAAACTAAACAATGACTAAGTGGTGCTATTTGGACAGAGCCAGCCCCGAGGAAACAAAAACATGTAGCCAAAATGTTAAACAGTTTTCAAAGGCTCAGCAATTAGCAACCAGCTCCGGCCAAATCCGCAGGGCAAGAACAGAACAGAAACAATCCATAATCGCAGCCTTCCTCAAGCTTTAACCACCGGCCATCACAAGCTCCCAACAAAAGCATAGCTTCTCCTCAAAGCTTAAGAGCAATTCCTGAAGGGTTCAATGCATAATTCAAAGTGAAACACCACACGAATTTTACCTTTTAGACGTTGTTTACATGTAAGTATCAGAAGCTCTTTGGCTCAGGGCAAAGAACAGGACACCTCTGCAGGCTCACAGGGACGGATGGGGCATGAGGGATTAAACATGACAGAATCAGCCTGAGTGGCATTAGGTCAAAAGGTCCCTGGTATTGAAGCCTGAAGTAATTACTGTTGTGCAAAACCTGCTGCTCCCCTTGCATTCCCTGAGTTACTTAACAGGAAAAGCAGACACTCTAACATACAGTGCAGTACTAGAGGGCTTTCCCAGGGGGTTGGATCGACGAATCTAAAAGGTGAAGACAAACTGCTCCGAGGCCCTGGCAGACAGCACTGTCCTCTCACAGCTTTCCTAAGGCAGCACAGTCTGGCTGTACTTAATGCTCCACAGTTACTGAGGCCACACCACAGCCCAAACACACACCAGGGGCTGCACTTACCAAAGGAACTTGAAGTGTTGGAATACAAAACCTTTATCTCCCTTAAAGACTTCACTTCCACATACTGAATTATTAACATTAGAAAAGAAAGAAAAATAAAAGGGTAACTGAAGGAAGGTACCCTGAAGGAAGGTGTCTTTGTTACTGGAGTTATTACATGAAGAACAGGAGCTGCACCCCTACCTAACGCACTCATCATTCTCCACAGAGACTGGTGCAATTTGAATCTTGCTTTTGTAGCAAATTTGAACTGTAAAAGAACTATAGCGGGTTTTAATTAATTAAAAAAATGGCATGGCTTATAGACATTTGAAAGATAAAGAGAAAATGAATGCAAACCCAGTGACTGCTCAATTACCCTCAAGGGTAAAGAGACAGACTAACATATAAAAAGAACTCAAGACTGAGGGAAGAAATATTTGAACAATAATTAAATGGGAAAAAACTACTCTACTAAGAAGTTTAGGGTCCCTCTGAGAGGAACTACCACACTGCCACATATAAAACTAATTATCCTAATTTTCTGTTTGACTTGCCCCTCAGTGGGCTGCTTGGACTGTGGCCTGGATCCACGCTGGGCAATGTCTCTGTGCCAAACCTTCTTTCTCTAGGTTCTTCCCCTTTTTATCACAGACCTATGTGGGTCACATAGCAAGGAGGGGAAGAGAGTCTCCCAGAAAAGGCATTGGTGGCAGCAGCCTCCTGCTACTGGGACCACACAAACTCATCTCCCGCACAGTTTCCCAGATTTGCTGGGTTGGCGGCACCAGCCAGGCACGGAGGGAAAGCTGCTGAAGTGCCGAGCCTCCTCCAGCACAGTGTGAGCTGCATGAGCCACACACCCACTCACTTCTGTGCTGCCCTGAGCCAGCTCTCGGGCAGAGCCGACTCTGCAGTCGGCATGGCAGCAAAGAGCATTTAACACACACGTGTGCTGACAGGGATTCTCTTCTGCCTCCCCTGCCTGCACCACCTCTATCCTTGTGCCAGATCTGGTACCTGCAGACCGAGCTCCAACTGCGGCTCCAGATTGGATTGCAATTCCAGCAGCACCAGGCTGCAACACCAGCTTCGCTCAAAGGGCAAAGTGCACCTTACATTGCTACTGAGAGAGTTTCTGGGTCCCCTTCGCTGCAGTGATGCCAAAAGTGCCAGTGGCAGGAGAGGGAAAGAGGATCAGATAACAGAGGATGGCCCCGCACCCCTGATGAACAGGAATAGATACAAAGTGCACAGATACAGAGTCATAGTTCCTCGTGAGATCTTCACCTCCACAGCAAGTTGAAGCCTAAATGAACACGAATGGCACTTGGCACTTTTTCCAGCCATGGAAGTGGGGAATCTTTAGCAGATCATCAGGATACACTGTCTTGGAGGGGAAGCGATGGAAGAGAGAGCATTCAGACTACCCCAGGTACATCTAACTGGCACAGATCAGAGAAAGTTACAAATAACACACATCAGGACTCCAGGCATTTGAACATACTCCCTGATGAGTCTCAGTGCTTTGATAAGTGCAGGAGTACACAGGGACTAGAGAGCAGGAAAAAACCCCACTGCTTGGAATAGCCGGCACAATCTAAGCCATGGTCTATTGCTGGATTTGTGGCCATTAAAACGTGGAGAGATGCCAGTTCTGCAGACCTCCAGGACAGCTACACCTTCACACTTCTTCACAGCCTCTGTATCTTCCCATGAAAAATCCACAGCAAGAGGGAATTTCCTACTATCTCCCAGATCACAGGAGAGGAAATATTAAGACTAAAAATACACCCACGACCAGCTCTTTTGCACACACTCTGTGCTTGTATCTACTCTGTCTGATACTAATACAGCTTTCTTTCACTTCTAACACCTTTTTAAGACAAATGTTTAAGGATTAAAAGTCAGGATGCTTAGAGGAAGGCTTATTACTTAGGGTATTGTGCCTAATAAAGTTCTGCATTTTAACACTGGCTGATACATATGCAACATGTTCTAGGGTTTTTTTAAAGCAAAAAATTCTCGCAAATTTTCATGTGTCTAGGAGATGGACCTTTGTGCAAGCCACAAAGTGTCCCTTGTGGAAGTTCCCATGCAGGCTGCTGAACCAAATCCAGTAAGGTGTCTGTGGAAGCAGCTCTCTAAATCAGCACTTCAGCACATCTGCTTTACTGTTGGTGCTGACTCTTGCATGACCCACCTCTGCAGCTTTCCAAAACTGCTGCTCAGTTCCTTGTGCTTCCAGAATGAGCCATTGCAAAGACATCAGCGTGGAATCTGTGCTGTCATACATGTGCTGATATGTCCAGTAGTGCTGGGTAAACCTCAGATTCACCATCCCAAATGCCATTTCACTTGACCTTCACTGCAGAGTCACTGATCGGGCAGAACGCTCCAGTTTAACCTTGCTGTTGGTGGCACACTGGAGAGAAAAACATGAGCTTGTACAGGACAGTGGAAAGAATAATCCCAACCTAAACAGCAAGCTACATAAACAGTCCTAAACTGCTGCGTGCCGTGGGATTATCCATCAATGTGAGGAACGGCCGCCAAAGCCTGTGTTTTGTTAGACCACATCTATCATCGGTATCTGCAGCGGGACATTTCCGATTACAGCTGCTTTCAGAGGAGCTTTGCAATTCTGTTGGGCAGACAAATCTAATTGCTGCTTAATACCAAACAACGCTGCAGCAGGACATGATTGCTTTGCTCAAATAACATTGTTCCATTAAACTGCTCAAATTTAACCCTATTAGTTGGATCTCTGAATCACAAGCACGGCTGACAGGAACCATTCCACGAAAGAGAATTTGTTACTTGACTGGTTTGCAGCTTTGAGTTTTATTAAATGGCTGCAGAAGGGACTGATCTCTGCTAAGAAGGGGAGACACAATTTTCAGAGATCACTGAAACATAGAATTTACCCATATTTTAAGGAAAATCATGAAGCAGCTAATTGAGTGGATTATTGTGCAGGAATTTACCACAGAACTTGTAATTGAAGAAGTTTCAAATCTGAGAAGTGACAGTGTCTCAACTGTACAACAGGGTGAAGTTTCTTAATTTTCCTGCTTTTTATATCCTCGTTTCCCACATCCAAAGTTGTCATACACAGAAAGACAAGCCAACAGCAGGAGCCCAGATCACGATCTGCTCTGAGCTGACAGGAGCACTGAGTTATGTGCCCCACAAGAGCACGGTCAGGTAGACAGATCTCAGAGACAAAGATGGCTCCATTTCCCTGGTGCTCCCTTAAGGGAAGAACCTCCAGCCCACCCCCCATTCAGGGCAGGAAAGGGTGGGGGAATGGTTCCCTCCACTCTAAGCCTTGTACATGCATCAGTGCAAAAGGGATTACTGTAACTGCCCGCTGTTGTCCACCAAGAGCCACACTCTGGGGTCCTGTGCCAGCAGGCAGTGCCATGGTCTGTGTCCCCAAAAGCCTCTGCGAGCTGCCTTCATGCTCTGCTTTGCACCACTCCCCACACAGGCCATTTACATAGAAACACCCAGCTCTGTTTAAAGTGCAACTATCACAGGCAGGACACCGGGATCCAGGACCTCAGAGCCGGTGCCAAGCTCTCCTACTGCCCCCAGCAAACCCTTTCACTGCTTTATGCCTCTGTCACCCTGCAAAGATGGGGGGCATCGACTCTATTTTCACACAAACCACTGAATTTATGGGTCAAAACTACGACAAAAGAGCTGGACATCAGTGAAACGGTGTTTCTGCAGCATCACATTTGCAATACTCACATTTGGTGAATTCCAGAAAACTAGACACTCTTCTAGAAACTGACTATTCTCAGTTCATTACACAACAGTCAGAATTTGGGACCACTGAAACGGTCACCTCCTTGCACATTACAGGAATGTTATTTGCTAGTGGGGGCTTTATTGCTAACCATATATGGTTTTGAGATCCTACCTTAACTGTGACTACCTAAATACCGTTTTTAAATATTATTATTGTATTGCTTGTCAGATACTGTACTGAAAATAACAGAATACTAAACCAAAAGAGAATCCAGACCTGAATCTACCACTGAAGAAAGTTGTCAGGAACAACCACCTAAGTGATGTGTAAGGAGATATCTGTAGCATGAATTTGAAGTGTAAATGAAATACCCAATATAATAGATAGATATTGCTCCATCAGCAGTTTCTGAGAATTTATCCATTTATAGTCCTAATTTTGCCAAGGCCAGCAATGCTGAGCAAGATGGGATGGACTTTAAAAAAAAAAGAAAGGAAAAAAAAAAGCAGATACTATGTTTTTTCTGTAACAACAAATCAATAGGAAAAAAAATCCTCATGAGGAAACAATTTCTTTTATAGCCTGTATTTCACAACAGCTTTGAGTGTGCCCCTGTGTCCACTAACATATACTGTACTGAAAGAGGTTTCCATCCCCTTTCTTGCACATCTCAAATGCCTTCGCCATCAATACTGGTCCTCTGAGATTCGGATCCTTCCCAAGTTCATTTAACCTGATTAATTTTTAATGGCTGTCACTGGTTTCTTCACCCAGTCAGTCAACAGCTTCTACAGTTCAAAACACTAGTCACCCTCTTCCCACTCTGGCATAACACAGGACTCGGGATCTATGGAAATTATTCATCTGCATCAGAAAGAACTTGAAGGAGCTGTAAAAGAGATTGATCCCTGACAGCTGCACTAAACTTGAAAGCCCTTTCCTGGCTCTGAAGAAGGAGAATTCTGACCTGAAAAGGGGTCTTGAGTGAGCAGCCTCAAAGGGAATAAAAAATCAGCCTGTAAAACCAGCAGTCACTAGAAAACTCAGGTGATCTTTTAATGTAGGTACACCTCTAGCCTCAGGCACAGCCAACATAATTACTTGCCACCCAGTATTTCAGCTCAGGGGCTGAGGTAACAGGCTGTGCTTCACTTCCTTTGCACTCAACACTGAGCAAGCCTCCAAAAGGGGCTGCCAGTCCTTCTCTAGTCACCAGGCCCTGTAGCACAATGTACAATGTGTAGTTTATCCTCACAGCCAATACATATTGCCATGCCATTAACATTATCCTTTCTTATCGATTCAGCTCCAGTTACAACTGCACCTGTGCTGGGTAACATCTCTAACAAATCCCGTGGCCAGAGGAAAGCACTCACACTAATCAGCAACACCGTTCATTACAAAGTTTATAGATTTCTAACCAGAGGTAAAATTTATCCTGGAAGTAGGAGAGAGGGGGGAGAGAGAAAAAGAGGGAAGACTTCATTTATCCAACTGCAACCATGTCCAGAAATCCTTGGAAGCAAGAAAAGGACATTCACGGACATAGCACTAGCGCAGCAAACACTGCGGGAGCATTTCCTGCTGCCAAGATATGTGCTGGCGAAGGAGGGAGGTTACCAGGGCACAGCCACGTATTGTCATGCAAATGTGCCGAGTTACTGAAGGGACTTCCCAGCAACAGCCGCATTTTTTTCGCGACTTTGATCCCAGCATTGAAAGGGGAACAAAACAACTGCAGGAACGTGAAGCAGCATTAGCCTAAGCCAGAACCAGCAGCTCTCCCAGAGCCCGGCAGATACCAAACCTGCCTTTGGTGAATTCCATAGGCTCTACTGCTCTTTATTTAAATGGGAACAGGGAAAGAAACCGGTCCTTGAGCCCCGAGAAACACGTGAGGCGCTTTTTAACTACATTGTGTTTCACGATCTGTAAGTGACACTGAAAACAGTGGAAGAAACTGACACACAAACCATCGCTCAGAAAGAAACAGGGCACTTTTCATTCACTTTTTTGCTATTTGGTATTAACTTGCAAGCAATGATTTTGAGCTGAAAATTAAAATGCACGGTGGCAGAAAATGCAACTGGAAACTAGTTCTTTTTAAGAAAAACAAAGCAGCACATTCTTGCAGCTTTACATTTATAAATCCAAATAATTTCTTGCCTTTTCTGATTATCCCTACTGTAGTTTGATTTATTTTTGGTCCCTTTTCAGCTAAAGAAATTCATGGTTTCCAGCACTGGCAATGACTTAGCAGCAGAATAATTGGTGTTTAAGGTTTCCTTACATGAAATAAATTACTAAGGTTTTTTCATTTTTCACAGAGGTACCTGTAAACAGGAGTTGTCGATCAGAAAAATTCAGAGGTCAAAGATGGTTTATTTGCCTCCACAACAGAACCAGTCACACACCACCAAAGCCTTCAGAATAAAGAGATACCTAGAACTAAGAGAGTCCTCTGGCCATGACTGAATCAAAGCTTTCCCTTAAATCCCTGTCAAGGTTAATCCTTTTCATATGTAACAGTCACCTTTCAAATGCTTTCCTAGAAATAGAGGTAGAAACTGCACATGGCATCTATTGATTTAACCAAAGACCTTTCTGGACTTACCATTCCAGGTTGAAGTGAAGAAAACATGAAGTTGTGTTCATGCATTTGAGTGCTGCCCTAGCTGACCCAAATCAGGGTAGGCTAAACTCATGTTACCTACAGGTAAGGAAGAAAATTGGCTTGACTGGTTTGCAAAAAAGCGGGTAAATTCCTTAATAAAAACTTGGACACACATCCAGAGGTGTTGGTGCAAACAGTGCACAGAAACTTGAGGAAGCACAGGGAGAAGGCCCAAGAAAGGCAAGAGAGGGAAGCCCTTCATACTCCTGAGAAAAAACACGGATTAGAAGGAAATGTGTGAAATTAGAGAAACTGATTATTAAAAAAAAAAAATCAACTTTTCTAATCCGTGAAGAAAAGGAGTAGAAAAATCTGTGCAGAAAAAAACACCTGGAGCCTGAAGAATGTCCACGTGCCATCTCCCTGTGCCACATCCACTGGAAAACCCAATTCTTTAGACCTAAGGAAACCATTTCTCTCCTTACCACCCTCAGCAACTCATCAGCGACTGCAAGAACCATCATTGTTCTTCTTAAAACCCTAGGACAAGCCTTCCCAGGAAACAGCAGGCAATGCTGGGGCTCTGCCAGAGGAAAGGGTGCCTCAGCAGCCAGCCTCAAACCCAGCTGCTGGAAGAGCCAAAGGGAAGCAGCCTCTTCTGTGCACCCCAGAGCCCTGGGAAAGCTGTAGAGCTGGCAGGAATTTAAGCCCAGTGGGAGGATTTTGTGAACCAACTCTGCCACGAGAGCAAGCCTGGTGTGTAACAGCAGTGGCCCTGTGGCTCCTCCTCCCTGGAGAAGGAAGGGCCAAGAGAGATGGAAGTGGGGGAGGCTGAGACCTCCTTTCTGATGTGTGCCCTGGCACAAGGCAGGAAAAACCTCACAGTGGGATAGGGAAAAAAAATAATCATAGTATGGATTTGCACCTGCTGGGAGAGCCACAGGAAGAAAAGGCAATGTTGGAAATTTGTAAAAGGCTGCTGGGAATGAGGCAAACCCAGCATATTCTGAAGGTTAAATCAAGGCAAGGAAGCCATAAAGAGATGTGACTGTGATAGGAAAAAGCAAGAGGGCAGTGGGGCCCAAGGCCAGTAACACCCATAGTGCTAAGGGAGAGGCAAGCCAGAGTGGTGCCTGGAGATCACCAAGGGATAGGGACAGCTTGTGATAGCTCTTAAAAAATTATTTTTGAGCAACTGTTCGCATGTCTGCATTTATCCCCATTATCACATCTTGCCAGACAAGAGAAGTTAGTGTACCTTTACAGAGAGCAGAAGAAAGACTCCACTAACCCTCCTGGGCAGCTGGATCACCAGTCCTGAGCTGCCCAGGGCAGTCCTGCTGCTCAGAACATGGCAGAAAACTCAGCACATCACCTGAGACAGTTTGTCACCCAGGCAGAGTCCTGTAGCACAAATGATGAACTTACCTTATGCTTCCAAGTGACCCTTTTCCTTCTGGAGCACATCCCTCTGACACACAGCTCAGTTTCATAGGATCCCGGGGTCTGCCCCCAGGGAGGATTTACCCCTGCCAGTGCTTGGCCCCACTGCTCTCACAGCAGCTGCTGAGCAGACAACCCTGGGGTTGCCCTGGGGCAAGTGAGCTAAACTCCTGCTGTGCCTGTTCTGGTAATCCAAAGAGTAAAGGATGGACAATCCCTGGGCCGCAGCAACAGCACCAGCAGGTCCAGGCAGGGGATTCTGCCCCTCTGCTCTGCTCCAGCGAGACCCTACCTGGAGCACTGCATCCAGCTCTGGGGTCCCCAGCTTAAAAATGATGTGGAACCATTGGAGCAAATCCAGAGGGCCACGAAGCTGGTAAAGAGGACTGGAGCGGCTCCCTGTGAAGACAGGATGGGAGAGTTGGGGTTTTTCAATCTGGAGAAGAGACTGTGTGCAAAACTCACACCAACCTTCCAGTAACTGATGGGAGCCTACAGGGAAGGTGGAGAGGGATACTTGGCCAGAAGCTGTAGTAATAGGACAGGGAGTAATGGGTTCAAACTGAGAGGGGAAGTTCAAGCTAGGTATGAGGAACAACTTCTTTGCTGTGAGGATGGTGAGGCACTGGAACAGGTTGCCCAAGGAGGTTTTGGCTGCCCCATCCCCAGGCAGTGCTCAAGTCCAGGTTGGATGGGGCCCTGCGGTGTCGCTGCCCATGGCAGGGAGTTGGAACTGGCTGATCTTTAATGCCACTTTCAATACAGGCCATTCTGATGATTAATTCTACTGAGGACAACTTACCTAAGGTAGCCTGTATGATTTACAGAAAATACAGAATCTTTAGCAACATAAGCCACAGAAGTCTTGTGTGTAACAGTACAACTGCCATTCCTCAACGAGAGATGTGGTGTGCCTGTCTTTTTCCATCCTCAGGAACACCTTCAGCTCCGGTGAGCTCCACCAAGCTCCCAAAGCCCCTGGAGCAGCCCCGAAATCCCCCTCGTTCCGTCCGCAGGCGGCGCTGCCCAGGACACGGAGCTGGCGGCGGCGCTGGCTTCAAGCGCCACCTCCCGGCTGCCGTCCCTCCTTACACACAGTTCCTTGGGAACTTCTGATGGAGCACGGTACTTCACAGTGCAACTGGAATGCTGAACTCTTCTAACTCTTAATCACATGTCTGTATTTAACTTTCCAGCTTGCCAGGTCCCACTAGTTAGAAAGTAGCTACTACACTACACAAAAATGACAAGGCTTAGATGAATTTACTCAGCTTTACAAGACGATGAAAGTAATGTACCCATACTTAGAAGTAAGTCAGAACAACTCAGCGGAATTCCATTTACAATTTTCTTCTAGAAAAGGAGAAAGGTGCTGGTCTGCTTTCCATGTTTCTGCAGCAGAAGGGTGACTCTTCAGGTAAATGCCATCAGAAACCTGGAGGCACAACCTTGGCAACAGTGACTATGCAACAGCTTCTGCTCTTTGGGTTTAGGGAAAACTATTCCAGTGAAGCTACAGCATCTGAGAAGAGCTAAAACTGCTCTCCACATTTACCCAAATCTCAAAGATTATTCTTAAAATTACTTACAAATGACAGCAAGTTACTGCCAGGAACTGGCTGAGGTCTACTTAAGCTTTCTGCACAAGCAACAGCTCAACATGACCTCTGATGAATTAATTAACCTCTCCAGTTTTGTTTCCCTAACCCCTCACCTCCTGCATAATCCCTTGAGCAATTTCTAAATTTCCAAATCTTCCTGCTGTCACTGCTTTCTCCCCCAGTTCTTTTGCAGGACACCAGAAGCACAGCCCCACATGAATAAAATGCACTTGCCAGTGAATGACAAGGGCACTTCACTAACTCGAGGCTCTCAGATCATAAAAAACCAAAGCAGTTTAAGCACAGACACCAATGTCCAGCAGCCCCCTGCAACAACCAGGACCCAGATTTGGGTTGCAGGACAGCAACATGGGAACCACAGCCACATGCCTGCTCCACTTGGGAAACTTCCTGTTTACATGCAAATGCCTGAAACAAACAGAAGCTTCTAACACACCAAACATTTACAGACAGCACAAACTCAGGTAACGAAAATTTATTCTTTCAGTAAGTCACAGCCAGCTTTTATGCGACCAGGGCAGAAGCTGTTGATGATTCACTAAAAAGAGAAAAGAGAGAGAAAAGACAGAAATATTAATTGCAGAGACAGTTCATCAAACTATTTATCAAAAATACAGCTTCAGTTAAAAGTTTTAACTACCAGTCCTGAGCTAAATCACTGCTTTAAAAGTTTTATGGCCCAAGATTTCACTTGTACTTTTACAATACAAATCCTCAGGTAACAGCACAAACTCATGTATTTAAAAACTGAGTCTCCTTAGAGAAACAAGGCTAACCCTAACATCTGAGAATGCTACAGTGGTTAATTTTCCTAGAAAAAAACTTCAAGTTATCTTCTCTTTTGCCACAGCTACTAAGCCATTTCTCAATAAGTTTTGAAAGTGACGTGAATTATAAAGGTACCTGAGAACCAAGACCACAGTTTAAAGTGTTATAAAAACTGCCTGGTAGTGACTTCATTTGGTGGGACCATGATTTTTGCCCAGGAGTTTTACCAGCCATTTCACCCAGTCATAAGTTTCACTGATTTTTCAGTTGATTATTTATGAAAATATTTGTTCTCTGCTGCCTGGTGTGTGATACACACCTATCACAATGCACTCTCCACCCTCTGAATAACAGTCTCTGCACAGTTTACAAGACCTTCCAGTCTTCGGTGCAAAGAGGAATGCAAGAGAACACTTACTACTTCCAGTTGGGTGGCAGCACTCTCTTGGTTTTGTAGTAGCGAGCCAACCTATGGATCCTGCTCTCAATCAGAATCAGACGGAACTTGGCGTCTTTGTCCTGGAAAACAAAGTTACATTACAACCCCAAGGTAACAACTACTTGGATTCTCAATGCAGAATTCAGATGAGTTTCAGTAAAGTAAATAATCCACAGCTACTGACAAAAACTTCATACTTCCATTACCAAAGGTTTGGTAAAGTCAGAGCAGAATCAGAAACACATGGTTTAAGCACTGCTTTTAAAATCCTTTTCACAAAGACCATTCTCCTTGATCAAAATGCCTCCCCAACCTCCTAAGTTTAGTCAACGGGGGGCTAACAGGAAGCACACAGAGAGTCCTTGCTTTGTCAAGCTGTACATGAACTACTGTGCAATTTAAAAACACAGACACTGAGTTAACTAATTAAAGGAGCACTCACCTTTCTGTTTCTCTCGAGATGCTTGCGAACAGCAACTGCTTTCTTGATCAAGTGATACAGATCCTCTGGGAGATCTGGGGCCAGTCCCTTGGATTTAAGGATTCTCAGAATCTTGTTGCCAGTTACAAAGCGAACCTGGGCAACACCGTGGGAATCCCTCAGGATCACACCTGAAACAAGAACAAACATACCTCAACGAATCTTGTGAAACTGATCTTACGGTTACAAGCTATCAAAAAAAAGGCCTTATCCAAATTAAAAACCTTACTAGTGGCAACTATAGAAATGACAGACAATATGTGAGCAAAATACAGCTTAGAGAAGCTGAAACGTTTTATCTGGTAACACGTAAGACAACTGACCCACCCATCATGTTTAGTCAGGTAACACATGAGGTGATACAATACTATGGAAAAATTTTCAACGAGGCTCATTAAAGCTACATATTCAATAGGTCTATGGATCCCTCTAGAAGGAATTAATATTGCTTTCAGGATTGCAATAATAAAAAATTCATTTACACAGCACTTAATTACACAGCATACATAGCTCTTGACCATGTAAAGCTGTGCCAGGCAAACACTTCAGCTCTGGAAGGGTCCAAACCCTAGAATCAGTCTATGATGCAGCACCAGTGCCTGGCTCAGGAAACCCAGTAAACCCCATAGGGCAGCTGGTATTGGAAAACTTCCTCCAGGAAACTGGGCACACCAAACTTCTCTAAAACACCTTTTAAGTGGCCAATCCTAAGGACAGGCTATAAGATGAAACAGATGCTTCAAGTCTTCCACTTGAAAAAAACCCCAAACCACTACCTCACCAACTATGCTTCTTGCAAGAACAACACAAATAATATCCCAGTGTTGGACTCACTGATCCTTGTGGCAGGATATTATCCCAGAACTCTTAGTGGTATCCACAGTGAACACAGGTACACCAGAAATGCTGTGTTCTCTTAGCATGTTGTTTAATATAGGTCAAAGGAACAATTACAATATTACAGTCAGAAAAATGTGGTTTTGTCTCCATTAAGGAGTGGTTTATAATCCTTACCAATCTGGGAGGGAGTCAGGCCTTTTTTAGCCAACTTGTAGATCTGTTCCTTTACATCATCAGAAGTAAGTTTCAGCCACTAAAGAAAATTAGGAAAAAAAAAATAAGCCAAACTGATTAACACTGCTTAATACAGAGGCACAGGCTAGCTACACGAAAACTTCTAATAAATGGTAGAAACAGGTGCTTTGCAATGCTTGAAAAAACAGCCAAGAACTGGAACTGCACTTTTAATGATACAGAAACTTTTAAACACATACCAAACCTATAGTGCTACTGAAACGTTGTGGGGATTTTAACTGCCACACCAGCAGCACAAATCCAATGTTATAGACAAAAAAAAAAAAAAATCACTGCCCTTGGGAAGGAATTCTTTACCTAGGCCTTCTGACAAACACAAAATTGAGACCCATTTAGCCACCTCTCAGTAAAGCACCTAAAGAGAGAAGTGAAAAATCAGACTTTTAAGTACATTAAGTAATCAAAAAAGGAAACTAACCTACCAAGATATGACTGTGCCTTATTTATTTTATAATAATTTTTAAACAGAGTACAGATAAAGCCACTGCTTCCATGATTATTAATGGGAAGCCAACACCAACAGGTACATTATCCTGACTTTCCATGAGCCGAAAAGTGCCCGGTTTTTTTTTACTTTTTAGTACTGCCACAGTATGAAATAGAAATGCACAGCAAAAATAAACATGGAAGTGCTCTAAAGATCACAATTTAAGACAGACTATAAATAAAACTAAGGAAAAAACCAAACCCCACAGGATTTTAAAAAACAAATATAGCATTTGATCATTCTAATTGTTACTGAACTGTTTAACCATCAGCAGTACTTTATGCAGCTTCATACTACCTTACTTTAAATTATATCTATTTAATTTCAGATTTTGTGCTTATGTTCTCATTTCACTGTTTTTTACTCCATGCTTTTCCACATGCACCACAAATTGTTCTTTCTGCCAACAAACAGATCCTCCAAGAAATGAACTTGCAAAGGAGGACAGAAAAAGCCCTTTTAAGTGGAAGTACCCGGAAAGATCTAGGAGCACAACAAAACTACCTCATTTAGTCCCCTGACGAACAAGTTAGTTCTAAGTATTTTTGAAGGCAATCGGATTATTCCACAACTGCAAACTCGAGTGTGAAAAGAGTGGTTTAATCTCTAAGAATTATCAGCATACAGACTGGAAATATTTGAAGAAGTACTTAAACAGAAAAAAGCACGAAGAGAGACTTCTTTGCCAAATGAACCATCTGGCCAGGAAAAGGCACTTGCTTCCTCACTATCCTAAGGATCATCTCAGAATCTCGGAATTTTTAGGGTTGAGGGACTTCTGGAGATCATCTAATCCAACCCCCTCCCCCAAAGCAGAGCCACCTAGAGCAGATAACACAGGAGAGCATCCAGGTGCGTTTTGAGTGCCTCCAGAGAGAGAAACTCCACGATCTCCCGGGGAAGCCTGTTCCATCGCATGCCAAGGAAGCATTAACACAGGCCATAATTTGAAAGTGATGACGCAAAATACTACAGCTCTCGTCTCCTTTCTCTCCGTGGGCACTGCCGAGCCGCGCTGTGGGTCCCGGAGCGCGCACGGGGCGGGAAGGTTCTGGGGCAGGTACTCACCGTGGGCACGCTGCGCCTGTAGGGCAAGGCCGACTGGGACAGGCCCTTTCTGCGGGAAGAAGCACATCAGACACTCAGCGCCCGAGCTGAGGGACTCGGCCTCTCGGCCGCGGACCGAGCCTTCCCCACCCCGCCGCCATATCCANNNNCCGCCACACCCACCCGGCCCCCCGCCTCCCCCGCCATCCCCACAGGCGCCGGAGCGCTCCCGCAGCATCCTTGCCGCCCCCGGCCCGGCTCGCGGTTTCCTCCGACCCCCCTGCGCAGCCCCGGGCCGCCCCCCGGGCGCGGCCCCGGCCGGGCCTTGCGGCTCACCCCGGAGCGTGCATGCGACCCATGATGGCGGCAGAGCAGAGCGGGGAGAGAAGGAGCGCCCCGCCCGCGCGCTTCCGCAGGAAGCGCCGGCCTCACCCCGGCCCCGCCCCCTGCCCGCGCCACCCAATCAGCGGCGCCGGAGCCGCGCCGCGCGCGCCCCCTCAGCCGTCCCGCCCAGAGCGCCCCCATTCATTACAGAGCAGGCCACGCGGTGGGTTTTATTCCAGAATAGTGTTTAATGTACTTACAGGAGAGTTACGGAGTCACAGCCAACCCGCCCGACGCGGGGCCATATTGTACATCTTAATTATCGTTTAATTAAAGTATTTGGTTCTCAGAGATACACAGACGGAGGGAGGCGCCCTGCTCCCGCTGCCCTCCGGCCAACGCAGCGGCCGGTCAGGGAGCGCCGGGGAAGGGGGTACACTGCGGGTCCCCGGGGCAGCCCCGGCCTTAAGGCAGGTGACGGGGGGTTCTACACAACCCTACAGTTGTAAAGATAGAGAAAAGAGCGTTTACCCAAGATCGCACATGCGTCCAGAGACAGGCAGCCGTAGGTCGTACAAAGGCAGTAATAAAAAGTTCAGTGCAAAGTTGGAGGTTAGTAGAGGAAGAGGTCCTAGCGCAAGCTGCTGCTCTCGGATACCAACACAAGGTCTGGAGGGACAATTACACTTCTGGCTGCAGGTCCAACGGTGCATAAAAGATTTTTTTTCTTTTCATTAAACAAGATATAAAAAGCTGTTAAAACTGCATTTTCAAGCTACTTAGCACACTAGTAGATTCCATCCCAATCAAATATTTCCCTCTTTCACATCCATCTTGGTTTTTCTATGTATCACGGTAAATTCTTATTGCAACAATCAGTTTTTTCGTAATTAAGAATAGTGCAAAGAGGTGCAAGCTTGGTGCTGGTCCTCTACATGTGAGGAGAGGCCAAGGCCAGATCCCATAGACAACATAAAATCCATGACCATAAAAAGCTCCAGCCAGTGACAACTTTGAAAAGGAAGGGAAAGGCACAAAATGAGTTAAGCTATGAAGAAGATTAAATCAGAAGTCAGGACATGTGCTAACAATAATACAGTACTATATATATTTTTTTTTCAGTCCAGACAACTGTTAAAACTGCAAATCATTTTTTAAATGATTTTAGTTTAGTCGTATTTTGTGCTGTAAGACACTGTGCTTTAATAGCAAACTGCAAAAAAGGCAGTCCATATTGCTTTCATTTTATTTCACAATGGAACGTTTCACAAAAACAGTAGTCTACTTTCCTGTATTTAAGTGACTTGTGATTCTAATGATGGAATGGAGTAAGTCTCAAAAGCATCAAGTGAGCAGGAAATATATCTAGTTAGTTATATAGTTTATTATTTACAGGCTATATACTAAATGTAAAATATGCAGAAGATGCCTACTACAACTGGGATTTGTTAGCGCCCATTAGTATTGGCCCAGTTTCTAACATTCAAAACATCATTAGCTTTTTAATTGCAGTAATTCCTATGAAATTGGACCGTGAATCGTTTAGGCACCAGGAGATTCAAGTTTACTTCTCTCTTCTGTATTGAAGGGAGATTGGTCAGTAGCAGGGGAAGGAAAATTGGATTATAAAGTAAGTTTTTAGTGTTGGGTAGACAGAAGGCTTTCCCCGTACTGTGTCTTTATTTATAGTTGCATAATTCACTTTAAAAGTTTGCTTCAAGATTTTGTACTAAAGAACTGTACAACTTTAGAGCTTTGTTTACACAGAACATGAACATCCTAAACCCCAAATAACGTGAATAGAAAGGTGACACCTGTAGTGCAGAAAGGCCTAATTAAGTGACCAGTGGTATTAATGGGAATAGTGACACTTGCACTCCACTATTACAATATATCCAAATTTAATGTTCCTTGGAATGAAGTATTTTAGTGGGAGTAGTTCTTACTGTGAGTGAGAAACAGTATTGCTGTGAACTGCAAAAGGAAATGAAAAGCAGCCAAGTTCTTCTCTCAAAGCTCTTAATTGAACTAATTTCTGGCATGCTTGCAATTCATCCAGCAGTGGTGCTTTTCAACTAGAGGCCACCCTTTCCCTGGAAGCACAGATGCAAATGCCACTTTGGATTAGTGTTTCAATCTGTTCCACACTTAATCACTGCAGTATTGAAAAGTACTAGAAATTACAACAAAAACCCCCATTGAGAAGCTGGGCACATTTCCTATGGTACCACATTCAGACAGTCTTCAATCAATTTCTGGAGACCATGGGTAGAAGATGGAATAGAAAAAAAATGTATTTAAGCTGAACAAATTGTGAGGATCAGTGTAAGTCATGCTATTTGTAAATAACACATCTTGGGAAAAGGCTTCCAGTAGGACCTTCAAGGTATCAAATATGAGAATGTTCCCCCTTTATAAGGAGCTGAAAGTTAATATGTATACATATTTAAATACCAGGAATGAGGTAAAAGAGAAGCATTTGAATTATAAGGCACCATTATTTACAACTTCCACTACTGGCACTCACTCCGATAAGTCTCAGTGAAGCATGAATTTGGGATTAAATATAATGCTAAGGAATTTTCCCAGCCCTTCAACTTTCATTTCTACAGGTGTGTGTGCAGCCACCAAAATTTTACCTGTCGCTGTTTCTGTGATGTCTCGTTAGTAGTGGGAATGTAATCCTAAAATATGCAATTTCTTTGATGTTCTCCAGCATCATGTCATGGATGACACAACAGTGGCAACAAATTAAAAGCAAAAATGCACTGCATCCACAGGCCTAATGACAGAGTTATGGTTCAACCAACCAGCTTGGTCAAACTGCTCATCTCACTTTCACTGATGGTTTAAAAACCCCTTCCTTTACCTACAACTCTTAGAAGTTTACAACGATGCTGTGATAACGTCACATGGGCATAAACCAGGTTTTCTTGCAATCCTCCAAGTTAGGCTACCTGAACATTGGTCCAATGTATCTGTTGAAATGGAGAGTCTCTTTTTTTAAGATGTACAGGTTATCTTCAAGTAGGAAGATGCACAAAGCACAAGTGAATACAACTGTTCTGGTCTTACTGAGTTCACAGATAGGGTACAGCAGTCAGTCGATACCAGTTAACAGTCTCCTTGCTCAAGTTGAATTCCTTTAGTGGGAGTGTAATTCCACCTAGGAAGAAGTTCTCACGTAACGATTCTGCACTGAGCACACTTAACTGAAGCTCCCTCTGTTTCAGAGTCTCCATGCTGTAGCCACTGTACACGAGCTAGGGGGTGAGAAGTCAAGAATTTTCTGGTTAGCCAAAAGAAATTACCCAGACTGCCCTTTCTTCTGACTGCCCAGCCATTTACAGATATCTGAACTGCACACTGTGACCATTCAGTACAACTCTTTCTCAGACAATGGGCTGAAGGACATCCCTATTTTATTTCGTGCTCCCAATGTTGTGTTTAAAAGGACTGGTGCTCTTTGAAGTACTGTTTACATGCCAAGACTTCTTAATTCATTTTTCTCCAAATCATGAGTCAGTAAATCCAGGGCAGGGGGATTTTTAGTTTTAAGATTCCTTTCCTTCTCCACATCACTCCTCAGAGTCAGTCTGAGAAATTTCTGCTTACTTGTAATAGCACACTGACCTAACTCAGTTGCTTTATATTTAAACAGGGCATAAAGTTTTTCAAAACAGTTCCTTTTCCATTTATACATATTCAGGTATTTTTAGACAATATTTTAATTACTGTTTAGAATAAGAGATTATAGCAAGCTATAGGAAGTTATCACATAAATTTCAACTTGCCATTTCATTGAAAGTTGGGTTTCTTGTCTTCCGGGAGATTTTGGTTTTGCGTTTGGATGTTTTGTGCGTGTCTGGAAGTAAATAGGTTTTCACATAGGGATTTGGATCTGCACCATCTTCTGTAACCTACGAAAGAAACAAAACAAGTTAGAAAACTAGTTAGTGCACACCTGCATATTTATTTTCAAGTGTCTAGACTTTGCAATCAAGCTAATCAAAAGTAGTAGTTAATTACGCTGGCAGTTGGAAAATTTAAAGGAAAAGAGAGAGTTTCACCATTCCTGCATCAATCTAAGCCAAGATGGTAATTGAGAAAATGGAAACAGTTTTCAGCAGTGAGTGCAGTATTTCCACTTACCAGGTCTTTGATGTGCATCACCATGATAAATAGAGTGCTGTTTCTATAGGATATGGATAGCTTCACTTCTCCTCCCACTTTGCCTGAGGTAGGACTTGATGGACTTGGATCTGAAATAACAGACATTTATTTCTTCTGTAATATTGGTACCTTTTCATCATTACTACACTGACTTATCACATAAGGGAAAAAATACACACCTCAGACCAAGTTCAGTTCCTGATTTTATTTCTAGATTCCTAACAGGGGCAAGGCTATAGGCTCTGAAGGTTTTTGCATTCTCTTGCAAGAACCAGCTTGGAGGTTTGGAGTGAAAACCTGAATAATTTACTCAAGCCATAGATAAGCCCTAAGTGATCACACACATTATTGCAAGTTTTGGTATGTATGTCCTTGAAACTCTATGTAGGCACACTTGGAAAGACAGTGATGCCGTTTTCAATGAGAAAACTACAGTTAAGTAAAAAACACTTCCAAGATTCACACTGGAAATGTGTCACACTATATCATCCAATTTATAAACATCCCTTACCTGCAGGTCTGGCTATTCCATCTATTCCTTCCACTTTGTCATCACGGAGTAATGGATGGAAAAAAGTATAAACAAGATCACACTAAATTTGGAAGAAATGTTACATATTAGTTTAAGTGTTAAAAAACACCAAAACTTGAGAACTAGCATTTGATTTAAATTCTGTGTACTCACTTCTGCCACCTCTGGAGAACTGTTCATCAGGCTCTGTATGTAGCTGTTCAGCTCCACTTTTCTTCTGGCTGCTACATCTTTGATATGTGTTCTTCCCAGAACCATCTTATTCGGAAAGCTACACGAGAAGAACAAAAACCAGAGTTTTCAGTTAATTTATCAGAAGTAAGTATAGTAGGATTCCATTGTAATTTCCATCCTGAAGTGCTCATATCCATTTTTTTCTGCCAATCCAGAGTGGAAACACAGCATACCAATAGGCTGCCTCCAGAAAGGCAAGAAAATATTTATAGGTAATCATTATACGTGATATAACCACAACACTGGGATGCTCCTCTGGATCTCCTCCTTAAAACTTGAGAGAACAGATTTCTCCCTTAATTGCCAACTTTGAGGTCTAGTGTGCCCCTGAGCAGTTTTGTCTCGATTTCAAGCTATTTCTTCCTCCACCCACCTGGGAGCAGTTTTGTTGCTTTTGCAATAGTAATGAGTGAGTTAGGCACCTACCCTGGTAACTTCCAAAGAGGAAACAGAATGCCAAGCTTGTTGTGGAGCTCCTGAAACTCATCAAATGTTCGGAAGACAAATGTTGGCTCAACTTGGCCTTCTCTCAAAACTCTCACGACATAGATCTGCCCAAAACACAAAAATAAAAGTAGTTTATATAAAAATATTATAAAATGGCTTAACAATATAATTTTCTTCACAATCAACTCTTTCTCCCATAGCAATCCTTCTCCTGAATACATATCCCATTATTATATCCCTTATTCCAACATTTGCACTTCATAGTAGAGTTAGAATTATAAACAGCCCTTAAAGCAAAGTAACATCACACGGTCTTCCCCTAGGGTAGACCCACAGCTGACAGGAGGATGATGAAGGTAGGTGAGGCTGAGCTGTGCACACTCTCCCTTTGAAGCCTCATTGGAAGTTCATACCAGGTATACAAGATGTTAACACTGGTGCAGGATTACATTGACACATGTATCTGTGGGGACAGAACTACCACAGAACGTTTCAGGTGTCATTTTTTTCAATTTAATTCCCTCCTGGTTCTGAAGGATTACACTTTTAAAGTGATAATTTGGTGGGAGGATGCCAGTGCACTGCAATATACGAGAAGAATTTTTCAAAGTACTGGGGGTATAGTCCCAAGATGCATTCACATTATTCAAGGGAAATGAAGTTGAGAAGCTGCACAGAAAATTCAGTACAGTGAAATCACAGGTAGAGGAGTTAAACGTATAATATATAATTTAACTTCCAAAAAATCTAGACAGAATCTAGACCATCCTAACAGTTTGCTGGAAGAGGTGAGGCTGTTTTGGCTTAGACCAAGAGTACTCAAATACATTTATTATACAGTGATTCACTACGAAGCTCTTCACTTTCAGCACTAGTCAGATTTGTTCTACCTTTCCTTACTCGTGTCTTACCTGATTAAGACATTTACAACAAACAGAGCCTGGAAAGAGATGTACATTTCCATCTATCAATATAGCTCACTTTATAAAAAAGTTTAGGACAATGTAACTTGAGCTGATTACTCCAGCCCAGCAAAAAGCAGTAAAGAAGTAAAATAACTAAAAAAAATTGAAGGTTGCACAGCTGCACAGGAATAGAAACATTAAGTCTCAAAGTGTAAACCCAGGTCTATTAAAATCCTGAGGGGAAATTGCAATGCTTGCTGCCTCTAGTAAGACTCACTAGGAGTATAGGTGCTTTGGTACAGGAAATGATGCTTTTACTTAGGAGAAAAAAATCAAACTTTAATGGAAGGTCAGACAAATCAAAGTCTAGTGGAAGGTCAGACCAAAACCAGAGTGTCTGACTTAATGACTCCTACTCAGGAAGGAGCCATTTTACACAAGGCAGCTCCATAAAAGCCCATGAACATGACTCAGATTCCAGTATTTTAAAATAATCTCCACCAACACTACTTCTGCCCTTTCTACTTCCTTCTAGATGATTTTTATGAGGTGTTTTCATTTTGAAGAATATTATGGGATGCCAGAAATGCCAGTCTGTACTCTAGCAGTGCTGTTGCTGGTTTACCCTGGCCAGCAGCTCAGCACCCACACAGCTGCTAGCTCACTCCCACCCCCTCACCAGTGGGACAGTGAGGAGAACAAGAGCAAGAGTGAGAAGATCTGTGGGCTGAGCTAAAGACGGTCCTGGGGAGGGAAGGTGACACAAGACAATCACCACAGCCCACAAGCAGATCCATGCTCAGGCAGCTCCCAAACAGCCACCTTGGAAGACAACCCTCTCCAGTTCCCTGCTTTCTTCCTCTACCCCAGTTTTTACTGCTGACAGTGACATTATACACCCTGGAATATCTCTCTGGCTGGTTTTGGTCAGCTGTCCCTGCTGTGTCTCGTTGGAAGAAAACACACCATTATCTTCCCTGAGTGGAAAGAGCTCCCACATACTTACGTAATGTTTATCTGGGTTGTATCTCTTCTGGTACGTAAACACAGACGCTTGTTTGATTCGGCCATCTTGTTTGAGAGAATAGGTTTTAGCAGAAAATGACAGGATGGGCTCATCATTAGAGGGCAGACCTGAGAAACGCAGCTGAGCCAAGTTGTGAATGAAGAAATTGAACTTTGTGGCAACACTTCCCAGACTGGATTCGATCAGCCTAGAAAAACAAAACGCCAAAACACACAGAAGTGGTTCTGTCAATGCATCAGACTGAAGTCTGAGAAAAATAAACCCTATTTCCTACTGAAAAATAAAAGGTTTTTAAGAGTGCTCAATGGGCTACATAAATAATATCATATCAACAATTAATAGAAGACTCAGTATCCAAACTTTGGAATAGGTTTTTATTGAAGAAGTGAAGGCTTTCCAGACATGCATCCAGCTCTGGGGCCCTGGAAAGACACAGATCTGTTGGAACAGGTCCAGAGGAGGGCCACAGAACTTATTGGAAGGATAAACACCTCTCCTGTGAGAATGGTCTGAGAGAATTGGGATTGCTCATACTGGACAAGAGAAGGCTCAGGGGAGGTCTTATTGAGGCCTTTCATGGGGAGCCCATTCCTACTTAAAGGGAGCTTATACAAAAGATGGGGACAAACTTTTTAGCAGGACCTGTTGTGAGAGGACAAGGGACAAAGTCTATGAGGGTAGATTCAGATTAGATATAAGAAAAAAATTTTTTTACAGTAAGACTGGCAAAACACCAGAACAGGCTGCCCAAAGAGGTTGTAGATGTCAGGACAGGGCTCTGAGGAAGCAGATCTCGTTGAGGATGTCCCTCTGATTGCAGGGGATTGGTTTTAGATGGCCTTTAAAGGTCCCTTCCAACCTAAACTTTTCTATGATTTTAAGTTGCATGCACACCACGGCAGTTTTCCCTGTATATTTGACGTGAAATACAGTAACACTTTTCTAACATGTAGCAACAACTTGGTTACACTGTAGGCACTCCTCCACTTATACTGGAGCATCATCCCATTCAGTGTGCAAAAGCACTTCTCCAAGACAGAACTTCTTTACAATGCTTTCCATCATATACTCTGCTATTAAACAAATCAGGATTTCTGTTTAAAACACAATCTTAAATAACCAGACAGAATTATTTACTCTCACAGCTTTAAACCAATTTTTCACACAAGGTCACTCCTAAAATCTGCAAGGTATTTTAGCACAAGCATTACTCCTATATGGAACTGATCCTACTTACGCAGTTAACTGATACTTTATGATTGTACAGTGTAACTACTCAACTTGTACAGACACCTTTGTGACCATCCCTAGTACACCTTTTCCTATCAAAAATCTCCCATTAGGAGGACGATACTGGGAGATATTTTAGTTTTCCCTTATCCAGTACCTTGTAAAGAAAATGGTGGCTTCTGCATCTGTTGTTTGGGGCTGGAGAGCATCTTGGACATACTTCAAGTCCTGAACCCCACTTAGTTCTGGTAACCCAGAAGAAAGCATCTGCAAGAAATGGAAATTTAGTTTTAATGCAATAAACCCAATATGATTTTATGCTGAAATGATTAAGACTTAGACTCTCAGATTCATTTGTAGCTGCACTAAATTGCTAAACACTAACAGCAATAGACAACAATTACTTATAATCAGCAGTTATTCACTATATCTGCTGAATCTGCTGAAAAGCAGTTAAAAACTCTTTGCAGTGTAATTTCTGGTATTATATTAGTTCTAATTTTTCAAGAAAGAGGTAGGCAGTAAAAAAGCTTTAAAAATTCCAAATAAAGCTTCCCAAAAAGTAGATCAGATGTTTCTGGCTTTAAAAGAAAGCCTGCATTAAGAGTTTCTTCAGCATAAAGGTGCAGTTTTTAATACAATACAGGATGACAAATCTATCAAGCTTCAATATGTGAAAAATTATTACCAATGAAAGCAGGTTAAGGAAGAGGCTGGCGTGCTTTCTGATCAAGTTGTAAGCTTGGCAGCAGAGATCCACGAACAGCTGAAAGCGAATTGTGGGTTTTTCCCCACCATTAATGACATAAGCCATATCTGATGTCAGCACAAAAGGAGCTCGATCCCTGTTCAAAAAGCACAGAATTCATGAGTTCATCATTGTCATGTGCCTCCTGCTGCCCTCCATCCCCACCCTGAGGTAATGATGTTAAATATCCCATTAATGCCGTTTCACGGGTTTGGGTGGGGTTCCTCTCCCAAGTGATACCTCAGGTTACACAGCACTTAAACGTGGTACTGTACCTACAGCAGATCTCCCAGAGCTGGGAAAAAAAAAAAAAATATCACTTCTTTCTCTACATGGCTTAGGTACAGAAAATACCTTTTAAAGCTCCCAAACATTTGTGCATGTCCCAAAAACTTTCCAAAGTCGATGTGAAACATATGCCCGGTGTTCCGGAGCATTATGTTATCATTGTGGCGGTCACAGATCCCCAGGACGTAAGTGGCTACACAGCATCCTGCACAAGAGTAGATGAAGTTTTCTGAAGCCTGGGAGGGAGAGAAAAGTGACTTGAGATCAAGTATCAGTGGAAAAACATAATTCATGTATTCAATCTTGATGAGCGCAAAATCCAAGCCAGGCAAAACAGACTGCAAATTTTCTTCTTTTTTTTTTTTTCAAAATACCATTCTTCAAACAGATAGCTTTTCAAAAATCTCTGGATATCCCACTTCAGCAAAAATGGTTATTTTGATTTTTACATATATGAAAGAGAAAAGAGGAGTTGAAGATAAACCACAAAACTATGTTAGCAAAGAAAAGGGTACAAGACTTGTATTTCCAATGTATTGTAATGGCATTATTGCCCCAAAAAATTGTTAATTTTTGAATCTTATGTGTACAACCGCAAGGCCACTGCTCCTGAACTACAATTAAGAGCAGCCACTATTTCCCCCTCTTTTAAATTTAAAGTACATTATTTCTATATAAAAACTCCCAATGAGAATCCATCTGGCTTCTTTTTATAGGGGGAATTTTAATTTGCTTTTTTTCAAGTATAGAAAAAAAAATAAGTTTCTTAAATATACAAAGCAAAAATTTCAGTGGAAGATTTGGAATATGAATTTCATTCTTACATCAGATGGTACTTAGCCCTTTTAAAACATCTTCAAAAAGGAACAGTGCTGAAAAGTTACCTTTTCATACTCCTCCTCTGTAGGATTATACTTCCGC
>WEKY01007047.1:0-13691 GCA_013390045.1 Picathartes gymnocephalus | reverse complement strand
TTGAGATGAATCCTAAGAATGATAGTTATGTTGCTCATCTTCCATCTCAAGCAATTACAAATGATTGTGTTTGAGGTGCAATAAATTGCAATAATACTGATCCAGAGACTCAATGTTACGTTTTGCTGCTGCTGCTATGCTTAGAAGCATAGAACCATAGCGAGGCTTGGGTTGGAAGAGATTTAAAGATCATCTAGCTCCAACCCTCCTGCCATGGGAAGGAATGCCATCCACTAGATCAGGTTGCTCAAAACCCTTGTCTGACCCGACCTTGAACATTTGCAGGGATGGGGCATCCACAACTTCTCTGGGTTTAGCACGATTTACTAAGACATTTGTGGAACAATGTTGCTGGAATAATTTCATGGCTTTCCAAGGGCTGAATCTCAAATCTTGGCTATGGATTACACACGACATTCTCCACATTTTTTTCTTTCTTGTAATTAGATTTAAAGCCAGCTCAGGATTTCTTTCTTCTCAGGGGAAAAGAAAAAAAGTCGTACCTAGGAATATGCTAAACGTAGTTTAAGTTATATACTGACTCTGGAGCTGGAGCAAACCCAGTCCTAAAATGTTTACAAATTTTCCAATGCTTTCAGAAATCTCACACACCCAGCACTGTTTCCTAGGAAGTTACTTCATCCTAAAACCAAATTCCATGTGTAAAGGAATAAAGTCTGCTGCCCATGAGATCCTGTAGCTGGGAGTCATAGAGCCAAACTGACCAAATTTCCTCCTTTCAAATGCGAAAGATATTCCCATTCAGTAACTTCTGTCACCATTACAGAAGCCTCTAACTCTTGTTAACTAATTAACTTCAACTTGCCTCCACAGTGGCTATTTAGTTTAACATCTTGTGTGCTAAGTATAAAAAAAATGAGATCTATCTCTCCTATTTGGAAACAAAATCCAGCATAACTAAAAATTTATTTGACTTCCATCTGGCCCATCAAAATTCAAGGGAAGGCATGAATTTGAACCACTCCCTAGTAAAATTTTTTTGATCTGAGATATATTCTAGAATGTATGTGTGCAAGTTCCGTGCAGAAAGGATTATTTTATGAATGACGATTGCAAAATGGTGGTTTACTTGGTGTCTGATCAGGATAAGGAATTATTTCTGAACATGTAAATAAAATTTAGAAAACTGTGTTCTGTCCCAGGCAACAGCAGAGTACATTTCAAATAACCTTATTTTTTGCTATGTACATCATCCAAGTCTATAAAGAATTGGGTCTGTCAGGTATTCTAATAAATTGAAACTGTATTTGCTGTATGTATGTATGTATGTAGTAACTACCCCAAGAAATCTATGCACCTAAAATATTGAAGGAAGTGGATAAACACACCTCTCATTGTAAACGAATGAACAATCTCAAACTATGTTTTGACCAAGGAATCACAAAACAGATTATATTTTCCAAATGAAACTCTTATCACAAAGACACAGTGCAGTTATCTTCTTGTTTACTCTCTGTTTCCGCAGGGAAAATGAAGGATGATAAGCAGTGATGTGACCCAAATGGCAAGAAAGCTCAGCTAACAGATTTACCTTGTTTTGCTTCTCCCCACCCCAACCATTTTGAATCTACAAGAACGTCAAGCAATAAAGGAATTTTTGTCCCAGATTAAATGCTCACATTAAATATAACAATTTTTTGTTTCATATAATTTTTGCTTTTGGATTTAACTACTTCTTAACAAACACAAAGCAGAGAAAGTTACGATTACAAAACATCTGATGGCTAAGAGTTTATTCATGTTTGGAGTTGTACGTGTAGGTAGATAGATGCAATTTCTTTCATGAAAACAATACAAGCGGAACATCTGAATTCCACATATTGCAAGCCTCAATCACACATGAGCCTCTCCTACAGCCCTGCTGATAATCTTCATCAGCAACAGTTTTAGCTATTCGTAACACTGCAGAGCCAGTGATCTGAGTCACTGCTCCATCTGTACCATCCTAGTGGAAATGTCAGTGGCAGCTGCTGCTAGTTAAACAGGATTTAAGATAAAGGAGACAGAACAAGATATCAAAATACTCAACTGAGATTTCAGCTGGCTCCTACTCTCCTTGGAGTATTATATTTTGGAGTTATCCCAGAATACTCTTTTATTTATGTCACCTGTAAGAAACTCAAAACTCCTGCCAGTCCTTGTAGGATAAAAGGCTGACCCTTGGAGATATTTGCATACTTGCTGGTCTGGTCACTATACTAGTGCTTCAGTAATTGCAAATCAAACATGAACTGATGGGAACGATATAACCTATCTCAATACTTGAAAAGGGACTCCTAGAGAGAAGAGAGAAGAGTTTTTAGGACCGAAGCACTGCACAGTGGTAGCACAGCCTTGTGAGCAAACTTTGGGGAGAACATAGCTTCTAGGTCTATAGCACTGAATAACACCAGGGAGATCCCCACAGCCTGTCTCAGACCAGCAGCGCCACTAAAGAAACCCTCCAAAATTTCTCTAACTGTGTTGAGAGTCAGTGAGGGGTTTTTTCATGCTGAGAGAGAGAATATATTGTTTAACACTGGTTTCCAGGTTTTTTCCAAGCTCATCTAGCTGAAATCCTTAAATACTTTCACTTAAACAAACAGAATGAAAGGAAGAATAAGAAATTCTGAAAGACTTATATTTTGCATTTCCCAGAATGAAATATTTTTACTTTGTAGGAAGTTTGATTTGCAGTATGATATTGGCACTCTTCACCGGAAAAGAGCTGATGGTCATTACGCCTTTTCTTATGAGTCCTATAGGAAAGAGCACTCTTCTTACCACCATCTCTGTAGTGTGTTCCTCTGTGGTGGAATCCAGAAACCTTACTCTTGCACACTCTCTTCTTTCTGATCCACTAAATATTAAACTAGCCTAGCTCTGTATTCCTAGATTGTTCTGTATTTGTTCAGTGATGCATAAGTGAAGAAGACTGCTTATGAGGAAAAGTTTAAGGAACTTCCGACATCTGACAAAAAGAAGAAGATAAAATGTGATAAAAAAAAAATCACTCCTGTAGGTTTTACTGTCAAGCCCATTCTGAACATACATACTCTGTGTCGTGTTAAAGTCTGAGGGCAGCTTCATACTAAAATTCAGTTATTTTAATTGGCTTTTCCATTGCTGAGAACAATACTGGATCACCAGGATCTTTGACTTCACACATATGCCTAAAGAGATCAAATTTGTTTAAAGTTCAGAAGTTTTTGATCACTGATGGCATAGTTGTGTTGTTTCGGCTCTTTGAGCAAGGTATGGATACCTGGATGAGATATTCCCTAAACAGTCAGTGAGAATTAGCACAGGACTGGGAGTCAAGAACCTGAAAAGGTTATTTAAAATGTTAGCAATATTTTTGCATCTGGAAAATTGTCTTCCCAGTAACAAAGATGCTTCTTTCAAAAGTCTTAAACATTTTTCTAGAAAGTACTTTAGATTCTGTTTTAATGATTTCTCTTTCACCTTTCCAAAGCCTAAAGGCTCTGTACCTTTCCTTTGGGCTCTAACCCTGGCTCTTTAAATCTGTGGTGCTTTAGAACTATGGACAAAATTATTTTAAGAAAAAGGATTTTCAGAAAGTGGTAATAATAAGACACTTGTAGAAATTAATTATTTTTTCAACTATAGATGAGTTCCTTCTGTTTCAGAGTGATAAGAAGTACTTTCTTTGATATTCCCTTGGTATTACTCTATGTTTTATCTACTGAAAGTGCTGCAAGTCAGAGCTCTCCAGAAAGAGAGCTGAATATGTCAGGTTATTGATACTATGATGAAAGTAACAGGGATCTTTTCTCTACTAAATGTAAGTACATTATTCTCCTCAATAATAAAAATTACACAAACACATCAAAGAGCAGCACATGGGCTTCAAACATTAATATGATCTTCTATAAAGAGATTTTACCTGTAAAAAATCCCTAGAGTTTTACAAAATCTCCACATAATTTATTAAGTAGCCATTATAGATAGACCAGGCAGGAAATACAGGTAATATTTAACTACTCCTGCTAGGATTTCACAAATTTATCAGAGCTTTAAGCACCCTGCTCCAGCAGGAGATGTCCCTGATCGTGGGGGTGCAGAAATAAATGATCTTTAAGGTCCCTTCTAGCCCAAACCATTCTGTGATTCTATGATTCTATGATTCTATGATTCTATGATTCTATGATTCTATGATTCTATGGTTGTATGACTTAGCCATGAGGTATGACATGATTAGCAGCATGAAAAACACTACAGGAAACAGAAATATCTCTGAGCTTCACAGGACTCTGAGTTCAAGCGAAACTCAGGCATCATCCTTAGGAGTTTAGGGACTTTTCTCAAATGTAAGCTATGCAAGACTTGCTCACAAAAATTTTATTTGTGGATCCAGCCACAATTGCTCAAAACTGGATTTTCAACTCGAAGATGGACCAGAGACAGAGGTTGTGGATGTGAAGACAAAGAAATTCTTATCCAGTTTAGCTGATCTTACAGGGTAAAGCCAGTGCTTGATGCAGCCTTACAGAAGTTCAGGGAGTGGATATTTTTTAAAGCTAGTACAAATAACTGCATTGCCTTGACTACGGTCTGGAGATTTCTGCTTCAGCAAGTAAAGACCACTCAGCTGTTAATTCAAAGCTAATTCAAACAGCCAGAGCCCTGGCTGTTTACTGAAAGGGGTCTGAAACATTTGGAGCAGGACTGAGATTTTTCTTACAGCTCTTGACATACACTACACATGACAGCCATGTTATACAAGCTTAGATCCATCTCAGAAAAGATCAGAAGTCATTTTTCTGTTTGTCTTATGTTATAGAAATGTCATTTTCCAACTGGAGCCTTATGTTTTAACATGGAAAAAATATAATAAAACAAAATAAAATACTAGAAGAATATTCACGGGTTTTTTGATTCTAATAAGCTTTGTTTACAATTGTGGATGGCTTTTCAAATAACATTTATAATATCATTGGCTATTTACAGTATTTTCTGAACAAACTAGAATTTTGTTTTAATTGTGCATGCTTTGAAAATTAAAAAGTACAGTTGACATTTGCAAATTTATGGTGATTTTTATGCTGACTTACTTATAAAATAGTCCTGTGATTAAGGTGACATTTTGCTATAGCCCTAAATGTTTAAGAGGGCTTTTGTGCCTTTTTAGGCACAAAAAGTCTTGTCAGAATTTTCCCAAATATATCATCAATTTAATAAAAGATCAAAAAATTTTGTTTTAGAACAGTAGAGTTTAAAGAGACCTGTGAAGATCATCTCTAATCCAATCCAGTGCACAAAGGCCAGCTAGACCAAGTTGCTCAGGTCTGGGTGCAGTAGGATTTTGAATATCTCTCAGAGTGAAAGATTTATAACCTCTCAAGGATTTTTTTTTTCAGTGTTTTTCCACTCTCATAATAAAAAAGACTTTTTTCTTTTATTTGGTAGGAGTTTCCTATGTTTCATTTTGTACCCATTGATTCTTGTCCTGGCACTGGACACCACTGAGAAGAGCCTGGTTCTATCTTTGCTACTCCCTCCATTAGGTGTTTATATACATTGATAAAATCCTTGAGCTATTTTTCTCCAGGCTGAACAGTCCCAACCTTCTCAACCTCTCCCTGCATGTCAGGTGCTACAGTCAGTCCTTCAACATTCTTCAGGTCCTTGGCTGGTCTTTGTCCAGATGAGTCTCACAGGGAGAGAGACACAGGGCTGAGAGAGGCAGGATCATCCCCTTTGAACTGCCAGCTGCACTCCAATACAATGCTACCTAACACAGCCCATCACCTTCACTTGACTGTTCATCATCTCCCTCCCTGGTTCCTAATTTATTCCGTGCTCACCAGCATGGCAAGAGTGTTGGCAAAGGTGTTGTTGCCCTGCTCAATAACGTGGATCCCTCCTTAGTTTTCCTCCCCTCTAAGTGCAGTGTTGGATGTACAATGCAGAGAATATTTTCTTAAAAGACAAAGCTGAGTGAATCCAAAGCATAAACTAATCTGAGGCAGAAGAGGATGATGTTATGTTATGCATAACTAACATAAGACCAGTAGGAGGGATTTTAATGAATCTGTAAATTCAAGGAGTAATGCCCTGCCTGAAGAATGGCAAACGTAATGGGCTACACGAAAAGGGAAAATAAAGGTGATCCCTGCAATTACGGGACGCTAAACTTGACTTAAATGCTCTGCAATGTATTATAACTGTTCTTGAAACAAATAATAACTGAGGACGCAGAGATAAGGGAAAGTTAATAAATTATCCATGTGGTTTTGTCAAAGGTGCTACCCTAGTTTAATATGTATATTTTGTTAAAGACTGATGTTTTAGATAATGTGAAGCAGTGGATTTAGTACATGCGGTTTAAAAACCAACCAAAAAAAAACCAAAAAAAACCCCAACCCCAAAAAACCAAAACTAAGCAGAAAAACCACCATAAATCAACCAGAAAGACTAGATACACTTTTCCATGGAAAATTACTGCTCAAGAAAGGGATGGTGAACATTGATATAAGAATAGTAGGCTCGTAAAGAACTGGCTGCAGAAGAAACTGCAATGGCTTATGTTAAAAGAGATGAATTGGGCTGGACAAGAGCTCCTATTTGTGTTCTCCTGTCATTAGTCTGCGACTGGTTCCACTTAATTTCCAATGACCTAGAGATAAGAAGTAGATAAACATTTGTCCAAACTTTTGGCTGGAAAAACTGGAAGACACTGCCAATATTAGGGAAGACTGAATCATCATTTAAAGAAAATTATTGATTCCAGTTGAAAAGCCCAGATGTGTGTTGACATTTAAGAATGCAGGGAGGAAAGCAATGAACTTTGGTATAAACAGGAAAGACACTACTTGAAGGCAGAAGTAAACTACCTGCAAGTGGATTCCCTGCCCTGCCCTCGTCCTGTACCCATCTCCACGGCCTGATGCCCGTGGCTGCCCTCCTGCTGACCATGGTGGGACAGGTCCTGACTGAGAGGATCCATTCTGTCCAAAATCCCAGCCCCCAGGAAGCCACTGATCTTCATGGCACCCTGGTACTTGTAGTATTGTGTGTAATTCCAGATGATTATGATTATTACAATAACTTTACCAGTGAACTTTTTGCAAGTTTTTTTATTTACATAATTTTGCAAGTTTCGTTACCTCCTAAGCATGCAAAATTACAACAAACACTGTATCCTTGGTTCATGGGAGCTGATTTAAAAATTTGTGAAGACAAATTAAAGAGTGTTTTTTTGGTATATATTTAGGGTTCAATTGTCTTCCCATTCCATCCCTTTTCTGTAATGAGAAGGGCTAATTCTGTGTTTGAAAACTGATCTTGAGCTGATCAATATCTAGAGCCCAACTCCCATGGTTCCAACAAAAAGAAGAGTGAAATATTACAAAACTCAAGAACCATAATAATTGGTCACATAAGCCTTTCACTTTAATCTGAGACCTAATCCTCAACTGGGTCAGTCCCACCTACTGTAGCACTGAAATGTGTCTATATACCAGGGAATAGCACTTGTTCTAGTGCTAGGATAATTTCAGGATCTTACTTGAAATTTATGAATTTGGATATGCAATTAGGCCCAGTCTCTGAAGAAATGTGAGATTAAATTTTAAATTGCTATACGGGTAGACCATGTGAGACAAGCTGCCAATTTACACATCTGAAGCCATCAGAGGGAAAATTTGCACAACTACCCTTTTTTCATTTCTAGGCAAAATATCACGTATGGAAGATCCAAATCACCTTGAGATTCCAGCAATCTTTCATAAGCATCTCAGCCAATTTTTTAATACTCAAGATATTTCAATAATCCCAGAGATGTTTACCCTGCAGAATAATTTTGAACTGTATCTTGCTTTTTCCTCAGTTCAAACCTCATTCCTTCTTTCATTAGGGATCAGAATGTGTGTTGCTAATGAAGCCTGTTTGTTAAAACCACAAGTAGAGATGGGCACCAGTGAAAATTATGTAAATGTATTACAGTTTGAATACTCATCCTCTAAAGCCTGTTTGCATATGTCAAATTCATTTTTTTCTCTAAAGAATCTCTGGATTTTAATCAAATTTCACTCCTTCATCCTCAGTTGGATTTGAACCATGAAGCTAAGTTGCAAGGCTTTGTATCTTGCATTAAACCCCAGTCCAAGGCGTTCTCTCCTGTCAAAACATGGAATTTTGTAGTGGGATCAGGAAATGGCATGACATTCTTTATTCACCAACCAAATTTGACATTCAAATTATAACATACCTCCATGCTGCACTAGTTTAAATTTTGTGTTGCTCTGTGTGTCAATCCTTTTTCTTCTTCATTTACATCTCTCTTTAAAGTTAGAAAGGATGGAGAGCTAGGGAGGGCCCAGAAATCAACTTACTGAAAAGATTTGCTTTGCAGATTTGTACATTACTTTCTGCTGAATTGTGGCACCTAATTCTGGTGAAATGTGAAAATGAAATGAACAATATCAATTTGTTCTCATCAAAAGGGTAATAATGAGACAAAAAATAGTACAGGTATACTGTGGAGTCATTCAAATTTTAAATCTCTAGTCTTTATGGCCTGCAAAAGTTGTGCTACTGGTGAGCATGGTATTTTATCAAGTCCATTTAATTTGCTTTAGAATAAAAATCAACAATTCAGGATTTAATTCAAATTCTGAAGGAATACTTGACTCTTGATTACAATTTCAATTACCTGCATTTCCTAGCTGTTGAGTTGTACTTATTACTACCAGGTTCTTTGCTTTTCTATTCATTACATATAATTGCTACTCACACTTTTTCTCCTATTATGTCTTTTAGCCTGGATTTTTGCAGAAAAGAAAGCTTCTGTAATCACTCTGTGATTGTGTGTTTGTGGAGGGGGTATGTTTCATGCATTTCCTAAGAAAAAAAGTAGGTTTAACTTATTGGCTATTCTGAAAGAAATTTGACATATACATAAATGTTCTAGAGTTACTAAGTTCCTGTAAGTTTTATGAAATAGAAATTTGCATAGAGGCTTGCATCTCATTAAGAGCAAAACTTCTTTGTAAATTCATTTATTCCTAGATACCACAAAATCTCCTTTGGTGAACACTTCTTTGAATGACCTGGGAGAACAGCTTCAATCAGAGATCACACAGTATTCTATACAATGTCATTAAAAAGTCAAGTTTCATCAGGTCAACTGATTTTAGCTGAGAAAAACTTCTTTTGGAGTGCAGAAACTTGAAGGTTTTTTGTAGTGTATATAAAAGAAAAGTTTTCAATAAATCTTCCACATTTTAGAAAAGTCTTGTCTTGTGTAATTCATTTCTATCTCATTCTATGGCAAAGTCATAGGAAAAATTTACTTATCACTGCAAAACCATTTTAAAAATAACCAATAAATATAAATGGGAAATTAAAGAACACATAAGAAAGATAACATTAAGTGATAAGAAATATCAAACCTATTTTTATATTATTGTTCCTAGTACTGGAGAAAAAGAAGAGGAATGGTGAGAAATGGTCTGAGGGGTTTTTAAAACCTGAACCAAAGAGACACAAAATAAGTTTTAAAATTACCATAATGAGCATTACGTGTTTTGCCTAGTATAATTATGGTCTTATCACTGAACTCAGAAGACAAACAAATACAGAAGAAAGACACATAGAATATATAACAGGAGCGATTGTAAACACAAAATATGATACTTTTTAAACATCTCATTTGAAGATAATACTTGATGACATTCAGAAATGCAATAACTTCCTTTCTTAAAAATTGCTAATGGTCTTTGCTGAGCAAGTTGTGCCTCAGGAAGAAACAGGTACTATAAATTACTTTGCTCTCATGACTTCAAAAGAGTAAAATAGGTAGTAGACATATAGATTGACATCTGTGTTCTGTGAATAAAGTGATTAAACCTTCTTCGTGGTATTCCTTTTCTCACAGAAATTCAAGTTCTGTTCCAGAAAGGAGACTGTAGCCCCCACCGTTGCCTGGATTCATACTCTTAGCTGAATAGTGTGTTTCAAATACCATTCAGAAGCTTTTGTGGATTTTGTTGGGATTTTTGCCTTGGTTGGGGTTTTTTTGTTTGCTTTAGTCTTGGGTTTGTTTTTTTTTTTTTTCCCCATTGTTATTCCTTGTTATTAGTTTAAAAAAAGGCTTTTAACTCAGAAGCAAATGTCAATAGTTCTGTGGAGCATTAATTTAATCTGCATAGGTGTTCTGGAACTTTCAAGTTGCTCATCCTATCAACATTCTCATGTTCTATAGAAATAAGATTGAGGGATATGGAACTGATGTTTTAATAACTGCATCTAAATATCTGTGTCCCAGAATTGATACACCATAAAGAAAGTAGTCAGACCCTTGGGAATTGCTAGCCACACCTGCACAAGGACACACAAAGGAAGAAATAGGAAGAGAGAAAGAGAAAGAGAGAAAGAGAGGAAGAGAGAGAGAAGGAAACAGAAAGAGAGAAATAAAGAGAGAAAGAGAGAAAGAAAGAAAGAGAAAGAAAGAAAGAAAGAAAGAAAGAAAAAAAAAAAAGGAAGGAAGGAAGAAAGAAAGAAAGAGAAAGAAAAAAAAGAAAGGAAGGAAGGAAGGAAACTGGTGGCCCTCCTTTGACATGAGTATCTTAACCGTTCATCCATGATTTTGCACTCATTTTATTTTCCTCTGGCTCCACAAATATTCTCCAAAAAGTCAGGAGGACCACAGGCTCATTTACCCTGTATTTGCTTCCAAGCAATCAACATGAACCAACCAAGCACTACAAACTACGTAAGAATATTTTCTCAGAATGGATGCTGCTGGAATGAAAAAATGAGCTTTCCAAATCTCTTAAATAGAACACCAGATTAGAAAGCAGTTGTTTTGCTACAAAAGTATGAGCACGGATCCTCCTCTCCTTTCTCCAAGGGAAGATATTGAGCGGAGGACAAGTGCGTTTCACCGCATGGAGGAGCAAAAAGGATGCAACATAAGATCAGTGCAAGCTGATGCTCCAGTCCCTTGTTGCAGTCTTTGAAATCAAGTGAAGTTTGTGGGTACCCAGAGGCTATTCTAACTAGGGGAACATAATCATCACACCTTGCAGAAGTACACAAAAGTGTCTTTAAATTATACTCCTCTTATCTCCTATGCTAGTATTTTTTCCCAAGCTTGCAATAAACAAATCCAGTCCTGTTTACCTCTTATTCTTTAAACCCAGGTAAAATATTTAATTTAAGGTAAGCAAGAAGGAGTCAAATGCACTATAGTCTCAATAGTTCACCAGAAACCCAAGCAAAACGTAATTTAGTGCAAAACTACACATTTTACAATTGCGGACCAAGTTTTGTACATTTGAAGATCCTGACTCCTACTGCATTACGCAGCACCACTGCTGTCAAACAGCAGGAGCACAGCTGACAGTCATTCTCTAGGTGTTGTGCTAGCTCCATAAAACATGTCTTAACAACTCGCTCCCTAATGATTTCCAACACCATGTGCTACAAAGGGAAGACACTGAGAGCCATCAGGTCAGCATTAATCATTCCCTCACGGACAACACTATGAAGGGACAGCACTGATATTAGTCTAAAGCTCACAAAAAATAACCAGTATAACCAGAGGAATCTCCCCGGCATTCAATCAGGTACTTTAAAGGATCTGTCACTTTGTCTGACTCTGCTGCCTGCCACCTGGATTTGCCATTTATGCACATGCTTAGGGACTATGAACAGCCATAAAATCAGACCTTACCCTTCATATGGGGGTAACAGTCTGTATCAGTAACTTCAGTGGAAAGAAACATAGATTCAGATGTTATGAGCTTATGCAATCTTTTTCTTTTACCTACAAAATAATTGGAAGAATAGCGCGCAACAAAATGTGTTTGATCTTATCAGAGCCACAGGTGATTTAACTCCTCCCTTCAAAGCAATGGTGTTGTACATATGCTAAAACTGCAACATCACTGATGCCATACTTAATTGTCTCCTCTGTTTCTAAAAGGTCTCTTTATGACCATTTCTTTGCTGTACGAGAACTCAGACTGTCAAGCCCCATGCTGGTCTATTCCACTACCTGTTTATTACATGTAATTAGAGAATGTAACGCTGACTCAAAAGTGCTGGAATGCCTTGAAAAGCACAATTATATTACTTCTTTGTTTCTGAGGACATAGGCAGTAAGCTCTACAATTATCCAAATTGCCTGAGACCTTTTTCATTTTTGTTTCCTTTTTTCCATCAAACAAATACGAATCTACTACAGAAGTAAGAAATGCTGGTTTTATGCTTGAGCTTTCATTTCTTTTCTGGTAGAAAGCTAGCAGGAGAACACCATTCTTGTAAGAATAAGTGTACAAAAGCATTCTTGTATTTTATTTTATACAAAGAAAACATAATGAGGAACAAATACGTAATAGAATGTAATGAACTACCCATGATTGCAGGGCTTGTCAGAACATTTTTCTTTTTAATTTTAGAGCATCTATAGATTTGCTTAAAATTTGGGAAGGGTACAGAGCTGCAAGAGCTCCAAAAGACTCTTAATATGAGAGCCAGGGTTGTACACTTTGGTGTCAGAGTGTAGGCCTAGAGGTGGATGGAGAAGTAATCCAGATGACTCTACGATCTTTTTAGATTTTCCTCATACTGTAAAGGCCTCAGTGTTCGTGATAGTCAATCTCTGAGATCTCTCCACATATACCTACATTTATGTGGGTCAATGTGAAGATGGCACATGGATATTTGTTGTGGAATTCTGTGGGAATGTAACTATACATCTGATAGAAGGATATCCCCCATACAAGTAGCCTGTTGGAGAAGGACTTGTGTAAAGATCCATCATTTGGACAGTTTAATGCAGAAAAGCAATGAGAGATTAATGTCACAAGACAAGAACAAGTGGTTACTCACTTATAAATGGATGCCATATTTCAGATACTTAAGGAAAACAACCATAAAACCAATTCTGATAAGGAATCTAAGCAGTATTGCTCCAAGTTGAGGCAAATTTTCAACTTTTTTTTTTTCTAAGTATGAAGAGTTTCTAGCCCAAGTACTAACCTGCCAAATAGAGTCTCTGTGTTTGGTCATCAGCATTTGCCCTCCGCTTGGTAGCAGTGATGGATTCCTACTGTCATGAGTCAAAAGCTGGAGAAGGTTCTTTCAAATTCTAACAATGCAATGGCATTCATGAAGATATGCATCAAGCTCTGTCAGAAACCTAAGTTGGCAGAAATAAATTATGTCCAAAACTAACTCTGCAAGGACATGGAGCTACATTCTCCTTACACAGGTGATAACATAAGATATTACTCCAAGGCAGGAAACTTAAAAATGTTACGTTTTAGGAAAAATATCTTAGCTCTAGAAAAGAGAGATGATCCCTGCTACAGGAGCTTTGTTCTAAATCCAAACTCTTCTGTCCCTTTCATTTCAAGATGTGTGGATCACAGGAGTCTAATATGGAAGAAGAATTCCACCTTTGCCATCAGTAAGAAGTGATATCTTCTTACTGCGTGCAGTTTTGGGCATCCCAATATAAGACAATATTACACTACTAGAGAGCATTCAAGAACATAGTGAAGGCTCTGGAGGGGAAGATTTATGAGTCTGTTTAGCCTAGAGAAGCGAAGACTGAGAGGAGACCTCATTGCAGTCTGCAGCCTCCTCATGAGGGGAAGAGAGGAGGGCAGGCACTGATCTCGCTCTGTGGCAACTAGTGACAGGACCCAAGGAAATGG
>WEKY01007046.1:9111-39883 GCA_013390045.1 Picathartes gymnocephalus | reverse complement strand
TGCCCAGAAGGAGAGTTCAAAGACAGCCACCAAGATGAAGACCCCTTACTGAGTCCCAGAGACCCCAGCCCAAGACCACCAGGAGGCACTGCACAAGCACGAGCACATGGAAATTACTTTTGCACTCATTATAATATGAAGCGGGGATAAGTTATGAATATGCATACAGGTATTGTGTAACTTAACACATATGTAACTGTTAAGAGGATATATGCAGAGGCAAGGGCTGCTGATGGCACGCATGTCTTTGGAGGAGTGATCCCCCATGCGCCCAGCGCTGAAATAAACATACCTACTTTACAGCTCTCGAGTTGTGGAGTTATTCCGCATACCAAGACCAATGGGAAAATGATTCCTACATTTAGTAGAAACTCTCTCTGCTTTAAAAACCAGTAGGAGTATGTAATTCTATTTAATAGAGGCTGTATCTTGTAAAAGAAGGTATACAATCTACAAGTTGAAAATATCTGTGAAATAATAACATATTTAACAGAAATTCAACAGCCCTTTTTGTAGCAGCAGTCAAGCAATATTCAATGTCGAAGGGGAAAAAAAAGTAAATTCTATTATTAGGGCTGATTTTGGTGTTGTTTTTGGTTTTTTTAATCTCTTGTTACCTAGCAGCTTGTCAGGGCCACCTCCAAGAGCTCTGACAGTACTTACACTGTGAAAGCCCCTTCCCTACCTCATTGCTTGATGATTCTCAGCCGGGTTTTCAAACACAATTATTTCTCTGGGTAACAATGTGAAAGGCAGCTGCAGTGAGTGTGGAGGTCAGGCAAAGCAGGCCATGGATGCAGCAGCACCTGCCTTTTGCCTGCAAAGACAGAGCAAATTACATTTGTCGCCAAGGAACCGAGCAGCAGCACCATGTGTGATGGCCTCACCATTTTCATCATGTGCATGGGTATATCTTTTCATATCTAGAGCAGGGAACAGATGTTTCATCAAAAGACACATTTAAAATAAAGATAATTATGCAGTAAGAAGCTTAATTACATAGGATTATTCACGTCCACTTAATTGCTTGACAGGCTGAGGGCCTCCTACATATTTGTGACAGAAGCACCCTTCTCACTGGGTTACCAAACTAAGTCATGGCTTCAGGACAAATGCGGTTGTTTTAGTAATCCAACTAATTCTAGTTTTTGATTTTCAGCTACAAGGAGGAAAAGTAAGCAAACTTATCCAGCATTAAAATATTGTTTTATTCCCATAGGCATTGTATTTTCTTCCATAAAATATGAATAGCCTGAACTACAAAAGCCTAATGGTTTTATCACTGGATAGTATGAAGAACATTAATTTCACTTAGACATGATTTAGATAAAGAGGAGAATCTCCTCTGGTCTTTCTGCTCACACATGCCTATGCATCCCCAGTTTTCAGAAGTTTGTTATCACTGTTTCATGTGGGTATTTAAAAATGGCCTTCCACTTTCCCAAAAAGGGATATCCTCTTTCTCTACAAGCAGAAGTCCTAATACTCTAAAAATAATTTAAAAAGTATTTAGCTCTAAGAAAGAAATAATTTTTTTTTCAATCTTTGCTCAAACAACACAGCGAGCATTGTGTAATGGTGCAGCCATCCTGCGGGACTGTATTTGAACTGATCATACTAACACATTTCACAGAAAAATGATGATTTCTGTGAAATTATGCTGACAGGCTTCCCATGTGATTCTGTGGGGTCCTGGGAGCTTACCAGCTGCAGAGCTTGGATTCAGCACTGTTCCAAAATACAAAATTAGGGAGGCAAATATGCCATGTGAATCATGCTGAACAGGGAGCCCCCACATTTACAGAGTCCATGCAGCTGGGGCTTTTAAAGAACACACAGCATCAACCCAGGTGTTTTTTACTCTTTACAAGCTCCAGAAAATAGTTCAAATGATTATTTTGTAGAGAGCTTTGCAATTAAATTTAATCCTTCCATCCCTAAGTGTGTTAGTTCCCCATAGTCAACATGTTTTTTGATAATGTACTGTAGGGCATTAGCAAAGCCACACACTGAATTTATATGTAAGGCTGTAAATGTGATACTGAAAGCCCAAGCACTAAAATGATCTCTTAATTTTCATCAAAGAGAGCACTATAATATTTGCATCTGTCAAGTCATTGCAGACTTTTCTTACACAGACAAACTAGGAATGGTTTCATTGTGCATTACTGAAAAAAGAAGCAACAAACCCAAACCTGCAGAAGAATTAACTTTATAAGGAGTTAAAGCTTCTCATTTAGAAAAAAATTCCTTAGTTCAGTCTAAGCTGGTAAATGTAACTTAAAGCTTGGGAAAAATGATTACCCTATAATGGCTCCATTCACACTCACAAAGTTGGGATCATTTTAAACTGCTGCTATGTCTTAGAATGCTGCCCAGAAAACTTTGGCGTGAAAAATCCGCTGAATGCCTTTGCTCTACATTAGCTAACAGTATTTAAGGTCAATAACGCAGGTGCAGGTTTTCCTTCACTCATTTTAAAAACTTAAAGACTTCTTCCTAAACCTCTGTTTATAAGTGGCTTTTGCTCAGACATCTAAAAAAGAAGAAAGGATTGGGGAAGAATGAGGAAAGGATACCATTTTGCTGTTATCAGGAGAGAACATGAGAGAGGAGCTAATAAATCATAAACCAAGAATAAGTTTCAATGTGGCAACTTAACTTTTATAAAGATGTACCAGCACTTTGACTCGCGGAAAGACTCTAGAACTCATATTAAGTTGTAAAGTAGGTATGTTTATTCAGTGCTGGGTGCAGGGGGGATGTCTCCTCCGAAGGCATATGTGCCATTAGCAGTCTTCTAGTCCTTTTTATCTTTTAGAATGTTACATGTGTATGGAATTATACAATCTCTCCAATATATATGCATTTCTTAACTCTGCCCATCTCCACTTCATATGATGGCCACTGTTCAAGGCAAGAGACGGGTTTATGTTGGTTAAGGGGTCTGAGCAGTCCTTATCTCTAGGGTCCTCTGTAGTTCTGTATTCTTCACCCCTTATCAGCATCCTTGCATTCCTTTCCCTTATCCTGTTCACATAGGTCTCAGTAAATGTTTATCTTATTTTGCAGTAAATATTGAGCAAAGTACTTTCTTTAAGCAGTTATCTTTAATCAATTATTCTTTTACCCTTAAAATTTAAGCTCTTTGTTTCAACTTAGAGCACTTGCCAAGCAAATCATAGGAACTTCTGCTACTTTCCACACTAATGGTGTCAAGGTGCACTGAATGTTTCCCCCCCGGTGCTTGAGAGTGACATTAGAGAGCTCCAGTGAAGCATATGCCCAAGCTACTCTGCAGCAACTATCGTATGCTAGGGTGACACCATGACTGATCACACCCAGGCACTGCTGTTGTCGCTGCAAATGGGCTTTCAGTTATAATGAAAACATTTAGTTCAAAGCACAGTATACATTACACATGTTATTAATGGCTGAAACAGATGCTTCCATCTACTGAAAGGGTTTGTTTTTATATAAAGCAAATCCTCCTGTAAATTTGGATCTTTTACTGGGTTGCCTATCAATTTGAGGGATAATAATAAGAAAAGCCCCTTCTACTTTGCCTTGTATTACAGAAGCACTTAAATTTTTAATTTGTGTTTCATATCAACAAATTTATATACATCCACACACATTTTATTACCCATTTTATATGGCTCCATTTGTTTCTGTTGTAAATTGCACAGTTTCTTAATCACTGCTAAGCATAAAATGCCCCATCAGTAAATTATTCCTACAATAAAATACATGATGTGGTTTACAAATGATGGTTATTAATTTCACGACAGAGATGTTGAATTTGTATTGTGGTTTATGTTCAATTAACACATTGCTGCATGAATGCAAACTGTCAGCACAGAATTGAACCGGAGACTAAATGAAGCACCCTGAAAAGGAATTACTGCCTGCGCTAAACAGAATAAAAGCCAATTTATTTATAAGTTTGCTTACAATACCACCTGAGGTATTCACGAGCAAACCAGAAGCATTGATCATGTCTTTAAAAGGAAACTATCTCATTGCTCTACTTCTTTTTTCACTTTTTGTGGAAAGTATAGTGTCTCTGCGCACATGATTGATCAATGATTCTAAAGCTGAAGCGGGTACAGTTCATGAAAGCCAGATTACAAGGGGAGTACATCTTTAAAAATAAGGCACCTATTTTTTTATTAATTATAAACAAGAATGTTTCCCAGGGCACATGCAGCTCATGAGAGAAAAGGGTGGCCAGAGTGGAAACAGTGATTGTGATCTTTTAGAAGCAAAGCATAACATTAGTTTTATTTGTCAGATATGATTTGGCTAGAAAAACTCTGTAAAGTACTCTGAAAAACTCTAAGGAATAGCAGCAGATGGTAATGGTTTAAAACCAAAATGCTGAATTAGACTTTTTCAGAACAGGACAACTTTGTAGGAAAAAATTCCTTACATGTTTTGAATTTGAATGCCATAGAGGTTAATACTAATCCTGACGGCAAGCCAAGTGGACTAGGACTATGTTCTTTGAACATGTGGTATGTTTCACTTCTTTTTTCTGCTCTCTCAACCTGTATGAATTGCAATGCTTTTTTTGCCCTTGAATAAATATCTGAATGGTTGTAAGATACTGCCATCAGAAAATAGGCTGGCATCATTAAAAATATTCTGGATTTCAGCATACTGAAATCTGTTTAATATCAGCAAAATTAATTTGAACTGTGTCCCCTTTTTAGTAAGACATCCAACTGTACAAGTTTAAGAATAACCCTGTAGAGGTTGCTTGGCAAATCTCCCAAAAGCTTTGTGAGACACTACGTTTTATTGTGAGGATTTAACACTAGTATTTCTGTATTTGTAGAGAACCTTAAGAAGTGCAGCTGGCACAAAATCACCACAAAACTGGCACTACAACACTGAATAAACTCCCTATGAGATTTACATTTCATTCCTGTGGATTACATCTTATTGCTTAATCATATTGCCCCAAAGCACCTGAGCTCTCCCTCATCTCAAGTGAGTGCTGGAGGAGAATATCATCCAGAGGCTTTCCTTATGTAATTTTTCCTGTTTCACTCCTTGTCAGCAGCAAGGTGAGAGGCAGGATTTGCTTCCTCACAAAACAGCTTTTAGGACACAACTTCACAGCTGGAAGGCAAGCTGTGTAGATGTCACAAACCTAGGCATCGTTGCTGGTCCAACTCTAATTAAAGTTTCTCTGCTAGGCTCTGCTGCTCACTCTCCATTTGGGGAACTCTGCACAAAGACAGGAGATAGAAATAGGGAAGAAAATACCCTGCTATCCCCCAGAAACCAGGAAACCTTCACCACACAGTATTACCATATCATGGGCTAGGCTGGGCTGTAAAACATTTTTTGCATGGTTCATTAGTAAAGTCTGGTAAGCAGTGCTAGAAAAAGAAGAATTTTCTAATACAAATATTTTATTTAAACTCCAATATGAAAGTTCACCTTATTGAAGAAGGCATACAGCATGTATGTAGTTCAATAATTATGCGTGCATAGCAATCCCATGAGATAAAATCTTACTGGAAATTTGGAGCAACAATAACTGATACTATAAAGTACTATTACTCAGGGAAAATTGAAAAAGTAACATTTATGCCTTCTATAACTGCATGAAAAAAAAAATTTTCTTCCTCTGACCCCCAGTCTTCAATGAATGATAGGAACTTTTCTTGAAAATTTTCTTGAATTTGCCATGCTAAATTTGCTTTCACTTAGGCCCTCCTGAGGCCACTTTGGTGCCAAAGCATTTGTGTATTATGACTGTTTTAGAAGTAACTTATTTGTGTAAAAATAGTATGTAAAACTGGTAAGAGGAACTGACTGGATTCAGTTGAACATTCTTTAATGGGGCAAAGATATTTTTAGTGTTAAAAATCAACTACTTCATAGAAAACTAACAGCATTCAGTGACCTTTAATACATATTTTACTGCTAATTCTTTGTATGATATCCATTCATGTGCTGGGACTATCTAAGCTCAAATGATGCACATCAGCTCCAGGCAACTTTGCTGTTGTTTAGAACTAATCCTGAATCAGGATTTACTCTATGTTTTCTTCTACTTGGTAATTTAGCTAAAGGAAAATAGCTCACCTAATGGATAACACTCACCCTGAAGGTCTTCAAGTGCCAGATGATAAAACTTTGAATAAAAAATGATCAGATGGATCAAAGAAAGATGAAATATGAAGAAAAGGGTAAGGAAAGATGTTTTTCAAAAAGAGGAAAAGAAACATTTTTGGTTATGTATTCCTTATGCAGGCTTTTTTTTTTTTTTTTTTCAAGATTGACTCATTGTATGAAGAATTCTAAGAATACGGTCATCTCTAGCAGCCAGGATGCAGCAAACAAATCCATTGAAATATCCAATCTGTTCATGGATATGTTCTTGAGGAGCACACTGAAAAATAATTTTCTCTTCCAGAGCCCGCGAACAGTTATCTGTTACACACTTGAAAAATATGACATCACATTTAATACTTGAATGTTGTATTGTTAAGTATTCAGGAATGGCTCAAAAATTGCTCAGTTGGAAGAAAAAGAAAGCTAAAGAAAACACCTCAGACTTGCATTTAATTCAGTGTCATTTAAGGAAAAGGGGCTTTCTTTTGTTACTGTTTCCTCCTAAATGTAATGCATAGCCTCGTTTTTGAATATTTTCTCTCTTCCATATAGCCTCAGAGGCCTCACTACCACGTTTGCTAGTTTTTCCCTTCCATAATACATGACTATAGATAAAAGACTTTCAGTGTCACAGATTCAGCACAATCTCATGCTTATACATCAGAAAATGTCACTTTCCTTCAGATATGTTTTTAGTTACAAATGCCTTGCACATTTCAGTGGCTTTCCTATACTGAGCACTTCACCCAGGCTTGGATCTGATCCAGCTCTCACCAGAGGCAGAGGTAAGAATCTTAATGGCTTCAGTAGGGACTAAATGAAACTCTGTGGGTTTTATCCTCATTTCTATGTGTTCAGTACCAAGTGCAGCACTTAAACAGATGCTTAAATTTCTGAGTAGTCCTTGTCAAATCAAGGGATCACTCACATGTCTATAATTAACTATAAGCAAAAGTGGGAGCATGTACACATATACGTGTATGGTTATATATATTTAAAATTACTGGGGGCTGCACAGTTTATGGAAGAATATGTATTATCACCTTAAGTGTTAGAATCACAGAATCATAGAATCACAGAGTATCTCAAGATGGAAGGGGACCTACCTTAGGGGCTACCCAAAACTAAATCATATGACTAAGGGCATCAGGCTTGTTGCCATGACCACTTCCATAGGAGCCTGCTCCAGTGGCCAACCAACCTTCCAGTGAAGAACCATTTCCTAATGTCTAATCTGGGCTTCCCTTGAAAGAGTTTTAGTCTAAGTCTTCCTGTCTTATTTCTGGTCAGAAGAAAGAGGAAATCAATGTCTCTACCTCTGCTGCTCCCCCTTGAGCAAGATGTAGCCTGTAATGAGATTCTTCTCTTCCCCAAGCTGAACAAGCCAACTGACCTCAGCTGCTCCTTCTAAGTCTTGCCCCTGAGACTTTGTACTGTCTTGGTTGCACTCCTCTGGATACACTACAATAGTTTGATGTCCTTACATTGTGGCACCCAAAACTGCCCCCAGCACTCAAGGTGAGGCTGCCCCAGCTCAGGGCAAAGGTGACAATCCCCTCCCTTGCCTGGCTGGTGCTGCTGTGCCTGATGCACCCCAGGACACGCTTGGCCCTCCTGGCTGCCAGGGCACTGCTGACTCATTGCCATCTACCCAAAACTCCAGATCTCTTTCTGCAGGGCTGGTTTCCAGATAGTCTCTATTCTATGTATTTTTCAGAAGTCAAACACTTGAAGAAACTAATTCTTTTTGACAAAGCTTTCATTCTATCTGACATAGTCGTTCTTCACAAATTAATAAACTGCAAAATGAATGCAGCCCCTTATCTTACTCAAATTTGTTGTGGCACAGGCCTAATTTTTTTGTTTGTTTGTTTGTTTGTTTGCCCTATCTATAATGATCAGATTAATAGTTTGAGTAGACTATTTTAAATCAATAGATTATTTAGGCATTGTTCAACTTCAGTGTGTTTGTGGTATATGATTAATTACCTGAGTACTTAAGTATGGTTTCTATATTCTGATTGGATGCCTGAAACTTCTGAGAACAGGAAAAGGAGTGATAAACAATAATTAGTACACAGCCAAAGTGAGCACACTTGTTAACACATGAATGGCTCGGTATAATATGAAAATAGATGTTAATATGAACAAAAATTCCTGATAATTAGTACAATTAAAAAACTGTGGAAAATACTTGAACCAGTATTTTTGCTATATTCAACCCTTGTAGTTAGTTCAGTATATCCATTATCAAATTGCTGCACAATAGTAAAAGTGCCCCACTGCTGAAATGAAAAAGCTAATTTTTGTAGGGACAAAGGGGTTTTGAACATTTTATGGTGTAGGAATAGCATGGAAGCAAAAGCATAGGTTCTTAAGCTGTTGTTAGTGCAACTGACAGAGGATTTCACCGACTCATTGCAGACAGTACTATTATACCAACAACTTAATTAGTCACTAAGAAAAAGTAGTTTTAATGAGAATGGTCTAGATTATACACAACATCCTTTTCATACCCCTGTGCCAAGGTTTTGGGAAAAAAAAAATCAAGCAGTAAAAATAATAGCAATTAACTGCCCTTAAAATACAGTACAATTTCAAAAGATTTTGAATAATGCCTAGGATGAGGAGGGTAGCTATAAGCAGCAGCAGCAGGAGTGCAGCTGACTTCTGTGCATGAGGACAGCTGAACTGTGAGCACGTCAAGATTTATTCAGACAATTACAGGAAAAAAAGGAGCCTGAGAAGGTAAAATAAATCCTTCACATGGAAAAGAACGACATAGAGAAAAAAGCCCTGAGATTAGAGACCTGTGACTGAGAGGACACAGGTTTAGACCCATTTTTCTCTGGCAGTCTGTTGCAGACCCTCATCAGGAGCCTGATGGCAACTCACAAGTTCCTGGGGAAACAGACTACCCTGGGTAGCTGGTTTGGTGAACAAACCAATTACTTGCACACCTATCTGCACCTTTTGTGTGTGGCTTTGACTCAGGGAGATATCACTGAGGTGAGCCTTATCCTAGTGTCTGTTCACCCTGTTCCTGCCTCTGGGAGAAGAAGGGAAAGCTTCAGTTACCACTGCTTTTACCTTCAAGGTAAATGGGTTTCATTCCCTCCAATCCTCTGAAATCCTCAGAATGTCAAAAAGGGTTTTTATGGCTGAGGAAGGGTAAGGTGGGCAGCAGGGTGGCTGTGGGAGATTCCGGCACCACCACAAGTGCCCCCTTGCACCCTGATGTCATAGCCCTGGTGTCCTGGCTCGGGGTTTTTAACGGAGATCCACAGTCATGAGGGCAGGAAACATGGGGAAAGAGGCCCTCTTTCCTCCTCCAACATGTGGTTGGAGGCATGCTGTGGAGGAAGCTGCTGGAAGGGTGGCTGGGGACTCTAGGGAAGAGGCCCCTTATGTCAAAGGGGAGGGGCTCCTGTGCGGGATTGTGGCCATTAAGGGGACCCACACCACGGCAGTGACACTCCCCAGGGGAGCCTGCAGTGGGCAGGTGGCCATGCTGGAACAGGGAGAAAGAAGTAAAAAAGGAAGATGGAGCCGTAAGAGACCAGTATGCACAGGAGAGGATGAAGGAACCACTACGCACTTAGACCCATTACACACAGTCTGCGTGGCTGCCTCTTGCCCAGCTACTGGAACCAGGATGCGCACATGGGGAGTGTCTTAGCACTTTTCTTCCCCCTTCCCCACAGTCCAGTTAAGTGTTGATTTACTTGTTTATGGTTTTTTCCTCAACACTTGAATCAGTTATTAGAAATTTGGTGTAATGGGCATTAAACTAAATTAAATAAAACTTTTCCAAGCTGAAAATATTTTGCCAAGGAGAGAAAGGGAAAATAAGGAATAACAAAATCCACTGGCCATCCCACAGTGCCCAGTAATTGCAGAGAAGGGGGAGCACAGGGTCTTCAGTAAGGTCTTAGTGCCTGTTCAAGGGATTGGTAAGAATCATAGTGGAGAATGAAGCTCTGATTCATATAAGGATGTTGTAATAGCCTCTTCTAATAAAAAGTGAGGGGGCTGTAATCATCAATCTGGTCAAGCTTTTTAACTCTGTTTTTTTAAATGTACACATAGCTAGAGAGCAATGAATATGGCAGCAGAAACAGCATTTTTATACTGCATTAACTATTTCCACAAATGTTAATTTACCCTAATGATTCTGTTGTGCTATGATGATGAGTCCCTCAAACTTGCAGGTGTGAAACCACATTATGTCATGACAGTCCTGCTCCAATGGAGAGGACTCAGTCCCAATCTGCATGCCAGGCAAATGTGAAATAAGGGGGTTTTCTGTGAGGTCTGCTGGTGAAATTTAAAGCTGAAAAAAACTTCAGCCCTTCCAATGAAAATATTCCAGGACAGACATATTAATCTTCTTCTTTTAGAATTGTAGGAGAGAGATTCCAGTCCTTGGGAAAGCTTACATAAAAAAGAGATGGGAAGTCATGAAATATTTGGTGTCTTAAAGGTCACAGAGTTAGTCTTTCACAGAAAAAGAGAGGAAAAAAGCCTGTTGAACCCATTTTTTTTTTTTTTTTTTTTTTAATATTGTGGAATTGATACCATCAGAAAAAAAACCCCAAAATATGTTTGAGTTGGCTAAGCAGATATGCCAGAAACACTTGTTCATGGAAAGAAAACTATAGAATCTTGCAGTCCTAGGTCTTATGTGATATTTTATACAATTATCTTTAATGAAATACACCATCAAACTCTTTTACATTGAAATGGTGTGCCTGGAAAAAGGCAATGCATTCAACATGGAATTTTTTTTATACTGGTAAAAGCCAGAAGCAACTTCACTGGGCAGTGAATTGCACTACTGCAAAAACAACTTCTAGAAACATAGAATTGGGACTGTGTCTCCCGTCAAATGCACAGATACTGAGATTAACTCTGATTGTAATTGAGAGCAGAATTTTAAGTTGTCAATTTACTGCTGAAGTGCTGCCTATTCCTTAAACACTTGCTTTGTCTAAATGTAGCAAATTTAAGAATAGAATCAGGGGTTCAGCATATGCAAATATTCCTTTAGCTAGTGGAAAATTAAACATCTTTCGTTAGATGTTGGAGCATGTTATACTAAAAAATATACCACCCTCAGGAGAGAGCACCTAACATATATCAAATACTAATCACAGAGGAAGAAATTTGTTCCTCTTTATCTCAACATTTAGCTTAAAGTAGTTGTAAAACCCCAAGCTTTAATACGGGCTGACATAATTTTGAAGCCAACTTGTCACTATGCGGCAGAAACGGTTGGTGCCCCAGATAGTTTGCTGTTCTGGAATTTAGTTGTTCAGAAGGCATTGACGGGAATTTGAGGCAAGTATTTCACTGAAGCGGATAGTATTTTAATGAAAGTAATGGGCTTGAGAAGAAGCTACTTTTCTCCTTGAAACCAAAATAAAACACCAATTTGTAACCATTACAACTGTAAAACAAATATTTACTATTTATTTCTTTTCTCAGCAAAAATTTAAAATCCATTTAATATCTGTTGATTTGGTGTTTTCTTCATAATTAATTTTTTCATTGTTTTCTAGGACTATTCTTTTCAGAATTGTAGTAGAGAAAACTCATTTCTTCATCTGAAAACCTCTTTCACATTCAGCTGATGAATAATAAAATATTTGAAAGTGTCTTGAACTTTTTTTGAAGCTCTAGAATAACCTGAAAAGGTTCTGCCATGAAAATATGTATCATATCATATAAAGGAAAAGTTCTCATCCCAGCAAGATGTCAACTTCAAGTGTATGGTAAAGAATTAAGTTGCATTTACATTTTGTCATTAGGTGTCACTTACATTTTGCTGTGATTTTATCATGTATCATATACTTTATTTCACATCTTTCCTAAATTCACAAACCATGAATTGAAACATCCCACATTTTTGGCATGTTATTCCACATGGTGTCAGTTTCTTGAACAAAACCAAAAAAATTATATAAGATTGAGATCAAATTGAAATGAAATTAGTCTGAAATCTAAAAGCTAAGCTAAGTCATTTACAGCAGCTTCAGAAAAGACTGAGATATGAAATGCAAATTCTCGCTGGCATTAAATAAAATAGTTTAAACCATGTCATATATTATAAAGGTCTCTGCTGGTAGATTTTTGAAAGACTGTCACTTTATTAGAGCACAGATATTAATAGGACATCAATATGTAGTGCTGGATTCTAATTTTAAATTGTTAGATAAATGCATATGATAATTAAATAGGGAATTTTGTGATTATACCCTTTGCCAGAAATGGTGTAATTTTAACCATGAAGCATAAAGTAATATTTTTAAATCTTTAATTCTATTCTAAGATTTTAATAGTTAGATGACAGACTATCCAAGGAAGAATTACTGTCAGATGTTTTCCTTTTAAACTCCAAAAAACAATGCTCTGCTGAATACACATGAAACATTTATTTCTCTCGAATATGATTTTCTCATTTTCAGCTTATTTTCTTTTTGTACTCATCTTACAAAACAACGCTACAGCTGCTGCCATGATTTTGCTGTTCATCTTTTTATTAAAATTTTTTTCTCTGCTCTGAGTATTTCCGAGTCTCTGATTTTTTTTTTCTCAACACAGAAGAAATGCTCATCTGTAAATGACTTATGTTCAGCACAGAAATGTGAGGATTCATGTGGTGAAAATCACTTGTTAGATACAGTGTGACACATAGACTTGTGATGTTGTGACTAAGTTCTTGACATTGCCAGCTTTATGACATGAGTTCCTATCATAAATATTTTAATAGGAGCTAACCGGAATACCGGAGAGCCAGAAGTGGAAGAAAATACATCCTGTTCTGATCTGTGCCACTGCAAAATCCCAGGCTAATAATTAAATTTTTTTCTGTTCTAGTCTGCTCTTGTTCAGAAAGGAAATATATGCTAGCATAAGAGTGACAGATATTTTAGCTTCACCCCTGGTTTTCTGGGTGCCCATGGACTGGCAGTTGTAGGGTGCCATCAGCATTGTGGTGCACCTGACCTAACAACCCATGCCAAGAGACTTGGAAGCAGATATGATGCAGAGGTAATTTAGGACTCTTGTGCCCCTGTCTGAGCTTTTAATAGATTGTTTTTCCTTTCCTAGATGTGCCTGTTCTCATTGATGTGAGCTTGAACATTCTTCAGTCACAGTCTGTTAAACGCCACATATTGCACCTCTGGTACGTCTCCTAAGCCAAAGCTCGATGCAGCTTGCTTAGTTGAGGTAACAAACTATTTACAAAACTAGTTCTGCAGCTCTACACCTGTACTGTCTTAGACACTTCAACTGGGTATGATAATAAACATTTGATTTGATCATCCCCAAACCAGTCACCAGGTTTCAGATACCCTGCCTGCAGTAGCTTGGAGTATCTTCAAATCTATTATTGAGACAACTGGTTTTTACACATTTTTCACACAGCACATTTTTCACCCAAAATGGAGTCTTGATTCTGACCTCATCTGTTGGTGCAAACCAGTAATAATTTTACTGAAGTCGGCAGAGACACACTGCTGTGACAAAGTCAGAAACTGACCTTTCTTGGGAGTCATTCCAAGTCTAGTACAAAAAGCTATTAGGTATGTCATATTCAGAACTCGGCACAAAGTTGTAAATATAAGGTCAAAACCAGATATTTTTGTCATTATCTGACATATACTTTGCTCTTTCTAAAAGAAAATATTGATCTAATTGGCTCCAAAACACCTTTCAGCAACAGCTGCTAAGTTCCTTTTAATGAAGAATGTGGAAGAATTTTATTTTCTGTCATTCTCTTATTATAAGTAGCTAGAAGATTGATCAGAGAAAGCATAACCAGCTTTTGAAATCTCTTTTTCTTCCACTCTAGGGCACCTGATTTGACACTTACACTATATCCCAGCAAAAAAAAAAATTCTTTATTCTAAGAAGTGAATAAGAAAATTTGTGTTTTATATGTTAATCCATTACTCATTTTTCCATTTCCCCCAAAATTTTCTTGGATGTCTAATGCAAATAAGTGATTATATAGAAAATCCCCCCAATATTCAAAGATAAACTTTCCGTTTCTGCTGGTCTGTATTATCATCTAGAGATAAAATGTCTAACCCCTGCTTCAAGCATACTTGGAGCCTCAGCAGCACTCACTATAGCACAACATCCATATGGCAAAGGGGTACGTAGTCTGTTAAAGCATCATGAAGGGATAACTGGGGTGCATCATCTCATTCCCACTGCAGCCAATTTCCTCTGGCAAGGGGATTTTGCTGGATGTGGAGCAGAACAACATGGTTAGAGACACTGTCTGCCTGTTCCGTGGAAATTAGGCCATGGACAGGCCAAAATCTCCAAGATCTATGAGACCAGGAAGAGAAAGCAAAGGACCTTTTCTAGCCAACTAGAAAGGAATATTAAAGGAATTCTAGCTTTTCCAATTGGGTCATCCAGTTGGTGTTTGGGCACTAGCGGTGTTCCACAGGGACACAGTCCTGTTTATTGGGCACAGTCCTGTTTAATATCTTTATTGAGGACCTGGATGAGAAGGTTGAGTCTACCATTAGCAAATCGGCAGATGACACCAAATTGGGTGGGAGTGTCGATCTGCTGGAGGATAGGAGGGCTCTGCAGAGGGGCCTGAACAGGCTGGATCAATGGGCTGAGACTTGCTATGTGAAGTTCAACAAGGCCAAATGCCAGGTCCTACACTTCAGTCATAACCACCCAATGAAGCACTACGGCCTCCGGTCAGGGTAGCTGGAAATCAGCCCAGTGGAAAAGGACCTGGGGGTGCTGGTCAACAGCAGATGAACATGAGACAGCTGTGTGCCCAGGTGGCCCAGAAGGCCAACGGCATCCTGGCCTGTATCAGGAAGAGTGTGGCCAGCAGGACCAGGGAAGTCATTCTTCCCCTGTACTCAGCACTGGTGAGGCCCTATCTTGAGTACTATGTTCAGTTTTTGGCCCCTCAATTCAGGAAGAACATTGAGGTGCTGGAGCTTGTCCAGAGAAGGGCAGCAAGGCTGGTGAAGAGTCTGGAGTACATGACCTACAAAGAGCAGCTGAGGGAACTAGGATTGTTTATCCTGGAGGAAGGAAGGCTCAGAGGAAACAGTGCTCTGCACAGCTTTCTGAAAGAAGGGTGTAGCCAGATGGGGGTCGGTCTCTTCTCCCACGTAACCAGTGACAGGATGAGAGAATATACCCTCAAGCTGCACCAGAGGAGGCTTATCATAGACATTATGAGGAATCACTTCATGGAAATTGTGGCTAAGCACTAGAATGGGCTACCCAGGGGTGTGGTGGAGTCACTGTCCCTTAAGGGTTTGAGAAAAGACTGGATGTAGCAGTCATGATCTAGCTGTCAAGGTGGTGATCGCTCACAGGCTGTACTTGATGGTCACAGAGGTCTTTTCTAAGATAATTGACTCTGTGGATCTGTGATTATGTGGTTTGCAGGGAAGGGTTTTGGTAGCAGGAAGGCTACAGCGGTGGCTTTTGTTCAAAGCTGCTGGAAGCTCCCTACATGTCCAACAGAGCCAGTGCCAGCTGGCTCCAAGACAGACTCACCACTAGGCTAGGCCAAGCCCATCAGTGGCAGCAGCAGCACCTATTGGATAGCAGGCTTAAAAAAGAAACAAAGTTATTTCACAGAAGCAAACTGAGGACAAAGAGAGTAATGAGATTATGTAAGAGAAAGAATTCTGAGGCGGCTGATGTTCCTGACCCGACGGTGGAGCCCTGGAGAGGCGCCACCTAGAGAATATTACTGCCTATTGGTTTATTCTTGCCCGGGTGAGAGTGACTCTAACTTCGCCTCTGTGTTTCTGTGTACGGGTCTGTTTGGAGTTCTGTTACCCCATTGGTGCTTCGGTCGTTCCTTCCCCCCTGTATTCCAGTTGGCTTGTGCCTCTGTCTGTATTCCCGGGCTACACCCTTCTCCCCGCCTACCCTTTGCACCCGTTGGCTCAAGCCCCTAATCCCCTCCCCTTTGATTCCCGCGTTAAAGCCCGGTGCAGCCCTCAGATCCCAGTGTCTTGTTCCTGGAACCTTTTTAGGGTGCACGTTAATAAACCTCCCCTGGGATTTCCATACAAGAACCTTTCCTGCCTCCACCTTGTCGTTGAGCTGCCATCCTGCTGCGTGTGCCCGAGCCTGTGCCCGCTCGCCTGCCGACCGGAGCGCCTCCGATACTTGGAGAGCTTACGGAAGGTCGCGGTGGCAGCTAGCCCGAGCCGCGCTGCTACAGAATTCTGCAGATGGCGAGGTCAGTAGAGAAGGGAGGAGAGAAGCTGCTCCACGTGTCAGACCAGAGATTACCCTACAGTCCGTGGTGACAAACATGGTGAGATAGCTGTGCTCATAGAGGTCCATAGTAGACCTGCAGCCCCTAGAGGACTTGGTGCTGGAGCTGGTCAATGCCCAAAGGAGGCTGTGATTCCATGGGAAGCACACACTGGAGCAGGCGTCTGGCAGGACCTGTGGATCTGTGGAGAGCAGAGACCACGTTGGACAGGTCTCCTGCCAGGGCATGTGGACCCATGGGGATTACACATAGTAATAGCCTGTTCCTGAAGGACTACACCCCACGGAAGGGACCCATCCTGGAGCAGGTTGTGAAGAACTGTAGCTGATGGGAAGGACTGTCTGCCGTGGGAAGGGACCCCATGCTGAAGCAGGGGGAGAGTGAGCAGTCTTCACCCTGCAGAGCAAGGAGAGGCTGAGGCATCATGCATGAACTGCTGCCCATAACTCAGGCCTTGGGTTACAGGTGCACAGAGCCCTGAACTGCAGCAGCTTCACTGAGTAACCCAAGCCAAGTTACTTTTTGAGCAACAGGTTCAATAAAATATGTACAGTATTGCATCTTGCTCATGCTAGTGATGAGAATAGCTATAACAGGGACTGGGAAGCCCTCACGCCCCATGGTAACAGAGATTGCAATATCATAATGAGGATGCATCCTCATAACGTAAACAACATGCAAAGCATAGAGAGAACTTTTCTTTCACAGCTTACTGTGCTGTTCTCCATTTTATAACAACAGGTACAAGTTTTGCTGCAATGCTTTGACTTGCATATATGCAAATATTTTGTAACAAACCTGGACTTGTAGTATGAAAAAATTAATAGCAATCCTGGTAATCAGGAACAAGAAAAATACAGTTTGGAGCTTTGTACACAAATAAACAGTTGCAGATAAATTTGCATCAACTCTTATATGTGTATTGTCTGAGTTCACTATATTGAAGCTGTTGCCTTTTTAGTCTTGGCAACATGCTGCTGAAAAAAACATAGCACTTGTAGGGAGGTTCATTCTTTTCCATCAAAAATGCATGCCTAATTAAATGGAACTGCTTGTGCTTTCTTTTACCTCAAGCCTCAATTTGCCAGGAAAGAACAAAAGATGGGATCTTGTACCATGACTGTCCTTTGTGCAACAAGCTGTTTTTATTTCAACCTAATCATCAGTTCAGGTGTTCACAGGCACTATTTGTCAGGACATCCAGTCAGAAGTGTGTAGTTCTTCTTTATGAAATGAGAGCATTAGATCTTAATTATTGCAGACATTTTAGTCAATCCCAGGTCCTATTCTAAATGATGACTTTACAGACAGTATGGCATCTCTTAGTACAAAATATGCTCTTGTATTCTGGTGAGATCTCAAGTCCTTGTATATAATGTTTATTTCCTGATGTGGCTTCAATTTGATTTTTTTGTAGTGTTAGCAGAATTCCAACTGTGATTTTCTTTGTTGCAAATGTTCAACAATTTAAAGGAGAAATTTCAGGTCATGGGTTTTTTCACATTTTAAACATATAGAGATTAAGGAATGAATGTGCAATCAGTATATAGGGAATCCAGCTTTTACAAGAATGAAATCAGTGGTTCCGCTTCTTAAATCCCAGTGGAATTCATAACATTTGCATTCACTGTTACCACTCTCTTGTGTGTCCTTCAGCTACATAGGTTCTTTAGAAAGACAGTTTGGTAAACTGAAAAATACAGTGATAGAACTTCGGTTTTTTTCTGGCATGAGATGGAAAATGTCCAAGCACTTATTTCTAATAAAAAATCTAACACTTTCTATTATGGTTTAATTTTTCTCCTTACTGTTCCCAAAGGCATAAACTAGTCTTTTTTTTTGTTTTAAAGAGGAGGTACATCTAACCCTTGTTACAAAGTGTGGAGGTATTAGAAAATAATTCCTTCTGAATGGTGTCTTTATGGTTCTATGCCCAAGTGTGGACTTGTGGGATCTTGAGCACAAGTCAAGGAATGGGTTTCCAAGTCTCTGTACTCCTCTGTGCTTACATTTCATTACATTGGAAACTTCCCTTGGCCAAACTATCCTACCTGACAGTGAATGAGAGAGGAATATGCAGGGAAGTGCAGATACTGGTTCTTGGCCTGCTAAAGTCACCGAGTCCATTAGGGACCTCCCCTGGGACAGAGAAAAAGATTTTGTTTTTTCAATTGCAGTTTTGAGACTTGTCCATGACTATTGGTATAGAGACTGTATTTGGCAATGGGAAAATTTTAAATCTCATAGGCAATTCTTCCATAAAAAATACCTTTTAGAAACTGCACTATTTGACCAGGACTTAGATCCTTATCCCAGCAGATCCCTCTAAATGAAATGATGGAAACTTTGGTAAGCCCATGAATCAGTTTCCTTCCTATACCCAGATCCTCCAACAAGCAGGAGGCATTGTCAGTGAACATCTTTGCAAATGTGCTGAATACTATCCAATACACATAAGTAGTAAAATAAAACTGTGAAAAAATTATTTGGGTTTGATATTTTAGGTGCATAACAACTTCTGTGCACATCCTGCAGTTCTATATAAGACCAGCTGTGATACTGTATTTAAGTTGTGCATAAATATAGAAGAATCACGCGAAAAACCCATTTGTAGGTTTTGATGCAGGCATTCTGATATTACCATGTGTAGAAAGTGATAAACTTTTTTTCAAATTGTGAGTTATAAAGTGTGTCAGAACAATTACAATTAATGTATATTTATGATTGTGTGTAGCTCTCTTTATCAGTCTGTTTCTTCCCATTTTTATTAATCATAAGATATACAAATGCTTTATAATAAAATAAAAACATATTCATTGTTTATTTAAAATTGAGATTTATTCAGATAACATAAAATTTAGACATAAATTATACTTCTAAATCTAAATGGTTGTTACCCCTGCACTTTATGAATTTTAATTTTAGTGATACTGTCTCTGAAATAACTTTACAATAGCAAAAAAAGTCCTATATAGCCTTTTTTGAAAATAAATACCTTTTGATATCAGATATCATAATTGATCAATCCATTTAAAAGATATCATCCTGTTACCTGAGCTTTTAACATCCATCTAGAAAGAAAATGAAATGAAGAATCAGTTTGCTTATAAATGAATGCTATAGAGTTAATGAAATGTAGGTATATAAAAGAAAAAAATACAGCTTGCTAACTACTTCCACTAATGTAGATATTGCAGATCAGCAGTTACAGCAGGATGTAACCCATGGACTTCTGCATACTTTATTCAGACAATATATTTTTGAAATAATGAATATTGTCATTTAATACTGCATAATCGCACAGACCATTTGATTTGAAAAAAAAGGGAAGCAACAGACAAATAAAAATAAGTTTGGAGCTGGTGACTCTTTCTAATGAAATGCCTGCAGTTCAAGTAGTAAATGTCAAGTTTTTCCACTATGTTCTTATGCTTGTGGCTATTAGAATTATAACACGTGTTCAAGAATAAGAAGAAAAACAAGGAGAGTAGGATCGCTAAATAATTACAAAGCAGGGCCTCCTATCTAGGACACACACACATGCCATGCAATGCTATCTCTACAGGGAACCAATTGCATCCAGGAACCTTTTGGAAGAAAGATGTAGGAACATCTTTTCTCCTATTTAAGGAATGATACAAGGGGCTATTTTTGAATGATTAATTAAAGGGAATCAATCTTCATTGCGTTTCCACTGACATGAAAAGCACCGTAGCTGTGCAATAATCACATGCAATTATTCAACTATCCCTTTGGCAAGGACAATGTAATTAGTCTTGGTAGTGTCGAGAGATTTTCTTTATACCCAACAAATTGGCAGTTTTAATCAAGTGTTGCTGAAAATTTATCATAACACACGAAAAACAATAGGTGAAGGTACAAGGCCTCAAGCTGTGTGAATCCTATCTATGACAGTACAAATTTACAATAGTAACAATGTGATGAATGCTACCAATCCTCAAATAAGCTGGTTATAATTGTGTATTAGTATCACACACCATGGTTCTTGTTTGTTTAAAACCGTGGGCACAATCCTTCTCATGCCTCATTACTAGCCTGCATCAAGCCTTCATACATGTGATTGTGGTCACCTGTTATCACAGCTATCATGGGGTGAACCTGAGCTGCCAGGAGGTGTCATGTAGGTCCAAGCCCCAGGCCTCCTGAAAACCAACACAGCTAAACCCAGGATCATTCAGCCTTGTTCAGTGCCTGAACTCTGAACTCCCATAAGCTGAGCTTCCCACATTCAGAGGCAACAGAGAGCTAGAAACTCTTGTAGTGTGTGGCAGAATGAGACCAGTCTGTAATGAAGTCAGTAAGCTGTATCTTATGTTCTGTAGCCAGGCTCTGGGCAGATATTTAACAGGCACTGATGTTTAAGCACTTTTGGGCCCGTATGCTGTGCCACATTTTGTCAGATTGGCTTGCTCCTGCTGTTGGAATGATTGTAGTCACCTTCAGCTATGAGGTCAGTCATACTTCTGCTAACTAACAGATTTATGCCAACACTGAATTTGGTTGCAACTCTTTCATTAGCATAACTGGAGGAAATGCCTTTAAAATTTCCATATTACAGACAGTGGGCTCAGTGTGTACAGACTATTGACATGAGAGAAATCAGACTTACAGAGGGAGCCGCTGGAAAAGACAACATGCTAAAATTGATTGCACATCTGAGATAGTACTTACTTCAGTACAGATAGATTCATCTGTATCTCACATACTCTTGTATGAGGTAAATGTACATGCTGGTTTCTTTTCTAAATCTTAGAGAGATGTTGCATGTTAATCTTTTTATTACATATTAATTTTTATATTACATTCACTGTAACTTCAGTAAGACAGACGATATGGGCAGTTCTTGTCAGTACATTTGTGACAAGGTTGTTTTTATTGTTGCCTGCCATTCTCATTGCTCCTATTTGAATACTAGAATGTGAAAGAAAACTATGCCCTACAAATAATCTACAATCTAGAAAAACAGTCCTGTTTAGCAAGCTTAGGAAGGTAATGTTTAGCCAACAGTTTGCTGTCTGTCTTGGAAATTAAAATTTCTTCTAAGCTGAAAAACTTAACAAGGATCCATGATCTGTTTTCTACAGAGTAGATTTGGAGAACTGTTAGTTCAGATTATATAAACCTGTAATACTTAGGGCCAGGATAAGGGGACGAAAAGCCCATTTTCCCTCATAAATGTAGTCTATTTTTTCATGTCTTTGCAGATTGAAAAGAGGAGAAAAAAGGTCTTCATTCTGCTATTCTTTTTCCCTTTCCTTTTTTTAAACAGCTCTAAACACAGTTCTTACAAATGCTGCTGGCCTGTATTGTAACACAAAGAAATCAGTAAGATAACAGCAGAAGCATTGTTCTTTCTGCCCTCAAGCATTGTGTTTGGCTTTATAAACCATCTATTCCTGATAGATAGGTTGCCCAGTGACTTCATGCCTTCTACTTTTGCTTGTCTTTTTGTAAAGGGAGAAGTAGTATCTTGTCTTTTTAATATCCACTGTCTCTGAGATTACTTTTGAGCTCAGAATGCAAAACTTTTCCTCAGGCTACGCTTCCATTTTCAGTGTTTTATATCCTCATGAGTGGAACTGCACTGCACTCTGACAGAGGCATACATTACTTGTGGCAGTGCATTGGTTTGTTGCATTGTATTGCATTTAATTGAAGAACATCTCCCTCCATCCTTCGTCTCAACCCCACCCCCACACTCTCTCAGGAAAAAAGAAGAGGGAGAAAAAGAAAGAGAAGAAGAGACAGAATAGAGAGGAAAAAAACATTGTACACATACACAGGAGATTTTGTGTATAATCTGAATAATTTTTAGCCCTGCAGAGGTTTCTTATCTTTATGACTTCCCTAAAAATTTGTCTTGTCAAACATAGTTAAAAACTTTCGCATCATGTGAATGGAAACAGTTTGGAAACAGCATAGCACAAGATAAAGAAACTCATTGGTTTGGCAGAATCGTGAACAAATGTAGTTACTATCAGAGAATTTTGATTCTTCAGCATTACATTTCCTCAAGCATACTCTGTTCTTGAGCTATAACTAACAAAGCCTCATGAGTGTGTGTGCTGTTCTCTTCCGCATTCCAATGAGACATCAATGCAACAACAGTTGTCAAAAAAATTCAATTTTTTTTTTAGTGTGCTACTTCCAACACTTCCATCAAGGTTTGTCATTCTCTTTGTCAATCTTGCAATGTCTTCTCAATCAGTGTTTCAATAAGATGGGTAGTCACAAAAAGCACAAAGCAGAGATGAAAATTAAAGAATCCATTATGTTGAAAGAAAGAGAAATGGGAGGAAGCAAAGTGGTAGGAGGGAAGATGTGATGAAATGTGGAAGGAAGGAGACAAGAAGGGGGTAAGCATATAATAAAGTACTCTGAAGGAATTCGCAAGGATAGAGGAGCTGATTGGGGTTTGCTGCTGTATTCTGTCCTAAGGAGACTAATAGCAGTAAATGACTCCTGAATGAATTTGTGAAGAACTGAACTGATAATAGTGTCAGGAAAATATACTATAAAGGACAGGAAACACCAACAAAGCAAAGGAGAAGTTGTCAATGGAGAGGTAGAAAAGAAACAAAAATGTATAAAGTGGATGGAAAAACCAAAAAGGTCAAAATCTCAAAGCAAATATCTGTATTGTTTGCTCTTATGTGTTGTCTGATTGTTTTATTTTTTAATACACGAGTTGAAGATATGGGTGGGTGGTGGTGATGGAATCAAAAGTCTGAGGGCCTATCTGACCCCACAGGAATTTGGCTTATAGTAAGAAACAGAGAAAAGTGCTTGCTCATTGAAAGAAGGAAAAAACTGGATAAAGTTCAAACTACAACTTGTGAAATAATACTTGGATCTGGAATTTTTGGATTATGTTTTGGTCACTCTTCTACTATATTTTTCTTTACAAATTATTATTATTATTATTATTAGTAGTAGTAGTACTACTACTACTACTACTACTAATGACAATTTAGGTTGAAATTTTTGATTGAGTACACCTAAGTACTCAAGAAAGAACATTTAGACATTCTTTGTTAGACAAACAAGTGCACAGATGCTGAAGGTGCCTACCTGGACGTACTATTTAGGGTGGCCAACTTCTCATTGGAAATATGACAAGGGAAATTTGAAAGTAAAGTCTTCTAGACAGAAAATATATCTTCTTCCCTCCCTTGCCCTTTAGGGACCCCAGGTATTTTAAATTTCAAGATTTCCAGATTCCAGGAAAACAGACAACAGAAATGAAGGTTTACAGGGAAAGATTTTCTTACCATGTTTTTTTTAACCTGTATTTTTTTAATGTTTCTCTCCTTCTGTCAAACCTTCAAAATCCTCTACCTGGGAAATGGAAACCCAAGTGATTTCTGCTTCAACTCTCTCCCATTTTAAAGGATTTTAAAAAACCTCATAGAAGTCATAGAAGGGAGGCAACTAAGTATAGATGTAGAAAAGCATATATGAACAATTCATAGTAGCCCCCCCTCCATATTATAGGCATTGAAGGCATATATTGTCAATGAATTATGAAAAGTGGACAAATGAATAAAAACTGAGCTTGGCACTCAGATGCTATCATGAAGCAAGAAATAAGATGATGTAAAAATAGTCCTGTTTTTAGGTATAACATGGGCACTTAGAGACCAGAGTCATGAGGTCCTGAATTTGATTTGAAAATTCCCGGGTCACTTCTAGAAACTGCTTTGTGGCTTTCAAGTCGTTGAACACTTCTGGAAAAAAATCTTTGCAGCAGATCTGACAAATTGCTCATGATGAGTAGTTTGGTCATCTCCAGATATGAAGGAGGAGGTGCAGCAAGAGAGATTAAAGAGCATGGATGCATTTCTGAATTTAGGTCAGGAGAAGCAGAAGACATGATAATATAGAAATACAGGCTGAGATTACAACAGTTTATATGTTCTCTCTAGTTACCCTCCATATCTGGATTGAAATTCTTGCTGTTAATGAGAATTCTGCCCTTAAAATGTTAAACTTCACATCACTAAAAACCAAGGGGCCATTTTCATATCCTCCTTTTCTCCCATCCTACACAAGACCATCCTGCATTGAATGAAAAGGTTCAGTTAATCACAAACGAAATTTTGTTTTACCTGTGGTTATATCACAGAATGGGTTTTGTTGCTGGAATTCAGTTGTACTTTGTCCTGTTTTGCTATTCTGGACTGACTCATTGGGCTCCAAGTACACAGAGTGATGAGACAAATGCTGAAGCTTGATGCTGTGCAATTTAGCTAAGTGCATATGGTGAAATCCACTGGGGTTCTCTGAAGATTTCATAGTCAGGTTAACATTAAAAGGGAAACACTCCGTTGTGGCCCATTCCTGCTCACTTTCAAAGTAATCAAAGGATTTGCAAGTAACATCAGGTGGAATAGGTTTAGATCCTTTTTAAAGATTAATCCTAGATGTTTTATGGCAGGTGGTTTATTCATCATCTCAGTGCCAGTTCTGTAAGAAAACATCCAGAAAGTCAAAATTTGCAAATATCATTTTATCATTCATTATGGAGTTTAATATCATGTGTCAATGTTACAAACAAATGCTTCCAGGAAAAATAAAATCTCATTTTCTCTCAGGATATTAACATTTACAAATATTTGCTTCAGGTCTTTGGAGATGATAATATACTTCAGCTGTTATCTTTTGACAAGTTATAGAAATACGAAAAATATTCATGGCCTGAATTCTTCCTTCTTACATTGCTATGGATTAGGAGTAATTCCAGGAAGTCAAAGCATTTACATCAGACTAAAGCTAATTAACAAGAGCAGAGTGGAGCCCAGAGTTCCACTGTGAGACTCACACATAAGTGCAATCTGCAACTAAGAATAAATGTGTTTAATGTAACCTTCATAAGTCATCAGCACACATTCCTTTAATTTTGTTGTCTGTTTTTTCATATTACAAAATGCCTTTGTTTAAATGTTTCTCTGACCTAGTTTAACAAAAAAGCACATCAATAATGTAAACCCCAACAAGTGAGCTGATACATTATATTCATAAACAGTGATATGTTTAATCAAATTGCACTGGATGATAAATTCACTGGATGATAAATTCAAGTGCTTGCTTTCTTCAGCAGGAAAAGAGCTCATGTTTATATTTGTTTTATTTCTATTTAGCTCATTTAGTTTACCATCCTCTTTCTTGTCTCTTTTTCTTTTATTCAGCCCACAGGTTGTTGCATTTGCTGTTTGTATTTTCCCATGGAGTTTAAAGAAAACAGGAGCTGAACAGCAAAACAGTTACCAAGGCAGATAATATTTGAATGATCTTCACTATTTTTTTTCTGAAAAAATATTAATCAGGGTTTGGCATGAAGGATGTTTCATCATCTATTTGATTATCTGTTTATTTGTGCTAACACTTAAGAAGAATCAGTGTAAATAACTGTTCTTTATACTCCTTATGACAAAGGCACAAGGTAAAGAACAGTGTGTGACCAGAAGAACTTCCTGCCTGAACAGGGAAGACAGATGGAAGTTCATTCTCAGGAATGAATAAGTTTGCCTTTACAATTTCTTGTTGCTTTTAGATAGATATAGGGAGCAGTATGCATGGGGAGCAGCTCCAGAGATGTGACAATTTTTCTCAAGTTTTTTCAGAAACTCCATGAGCACCAAGCACAGATATGGCTCTTGGGGCAAGTAGCAGGTAAGCACTATGCCTAAGTTCTTACTGTTTGTTATAAACAGTATTTTTCTTTTTCCTTAATTTTTAAACACTATCTTGAGACAATACATGTTTTAAGTTAAAAACATGTTCCAAAAGAGTGAAATGTTTCCAAAAAATTTACTTTAGGAGAATACAAATAGATTTTTAATTCCTTTCTCTAATCTTGACACTTAAAAAGAAGTAGTTTTTAACTTCAGGTAAGTGCGAATTTTAAAAGAGTTTTGTTTTCTTGGCATCCCAAGATGGATTACTTGAAAGATAGTCATATTTGGGTTACTCAGAGGGTTAATATACCTAAGTTATTAGCTGAAACTTGGGTCTAGACCTAAAGAAAAAGTACAGGGAACAGTGTGTCTTTGTCTCTTTACTAGTATTTTTTTTAATCAATGCATATTATTTCAAAAACCTTTAGTCAGTGTTCTCTAATTTATCAGCACTAACTTTCAGTGGTGACTTCCCCCCCTCCACCCAGTTTGAACAGCTTATGTAAGCAGTTCTTTCACACCTTTTATCACAGCTGGTCATAGATCCAAGGTTTGGACTGATATTCAGTCTGCAGTTATTACATTACACATCATTACTCATTAATTAAAATTAATAGAGCTATTTGCTTTAATATGCTACAAATTAGCTTTAGAAATAGGATTATATTAGGGAGACAGCTTCTCACACTATTCCAAGCTCACTGTCTAAAGAAGGCAGGGGATTTTCAGAGGATTCATCATGGCCTTAAATCCATGCCGAAGAAGGCCAATAAAACATGGTTGCTATCTATAATCCAGGTAACCACCACTGGCTGTTATGGTGAACAAATCCCACAGTTGAACTTGATGACAACAGCAACATCTTTCACTAGAGAAGAGCTAAATAATTTACTCAAGTTCATATTGCAAGTCATTAGTGAAGCCAAATGAAGGTCTTGAAGTTACTAGGAGCCACCTGCAACTGTCTTCCTCCTCTAGCATCTAGACATATTAAAAAAGCACTAGCAATGCTAATTAGTGAAATTAAATTTTTAGGGCCCTCCCTGTATGGATTTTTTTTTGTTTAAAGGCAGGTTTAGTATAAGTTTTGTTTTACTAACACAAGAATATATACTTTCTAGGGAAATTTTCATGTATTCTGAAAATTAATCTCTTTCAGTGAAAGCTAGCTGAGAGCAATGGTCTTATGCTGGAATAAGACTTGGCCCTTTTCTTCCATTCCCTCAAAATGCAAGAAATCAAAAAAACTCTCCAGTAAAATCAAAGTATGATTTAAGTCAAACCCCTCAACTTATACTTATATTAGCACTTTTTCTTTGTGCCTGTGAAGAATGAAAAAATAAAACTTGAGTGCTAATGGAGGATCCTTATACTAAAGGCCAACTATAAACATAAGCAGTAGGAAGCTAACTCCAAGGCCTGTATGTTTTTAGAACATTGTCTGCCAAATCTGTCAGAAAAGCAAGCCCATTCTGTCTAGTCTTTGTATGGCTCTCTGGCTGGACGCTGGCATTGTTACTGAGGAGTATCAAGGGGTCTCTCATGGGCCGTGGATTCCTGAATCCAGAACAGGTGCAGTCACACCCTCTCTACAAACAGAACTACTTTGTTTGAATATGCACAGCAAAGAAGAATGGGATGTATTAATAGCTAAATAGTGTCTTTATTAAAAGTGGAACAGCTGGCAGTTCTGTATGACAGCACTCATTCCAATCTATTTTATCCAATTGCAAAACTATAAGCACACCACATCAGGGAACCGAGGGGACCACACACAAGCAATCAGCCATTCAACAACACTATAATTGCTTCACAGTTGGAAGTTTGTTCTGCTCAGCTACTGTTATTCTTTTAGTCTGAATTTTTGATGCACTGCAACTATCTGAAATCTAGTGTTGTTAATGCAGATATGCTTGATCAGAAAATCTCCATTTGTTTTACAAGCCGGCCTGCTGCAGGAACTGATGTTGTACCTCTGAGGATCACAGATGCCTCAAGTGCTGAGTATCAGGACTGAGAGAGAGTCAGGCAATCTGAACAACTTGGCTGTATGTCTGCAAAATGGTTACCCCGACAAGGGGGAAGAAATCCCAATAAACTCTTAAAATTCTGTTAGACCCTACTTGAGAACCTTTGCTGAAGACTTCCTGCTGAGCAAAAGAATAGACTCTGTGAGCCCCTTTGAGATGTATAAAAGGCTGAAACTGTACCAGTAACTATGATGTAGCAAGGAAACTGTTCAAGTATAATAGGGTTACACATGTAGAAAATGAGTGTGTGTATGCACATGTCTTAGTGTAGGCACATATCTTAGAGAAGATACAGCAAGGGTAGGGATGTTAAATTTACTAGGCAATAAGGAAAATCAACTTGATACATTTGTATTCCTAAGAGTCTGTGGAATTCTAGGTTGCAGTTTGCGATACTGTTGATTACTGTCTGATCTCCTAGCTGTTTGCAATATGCTCACAACCTGATGCTAACATTTTTTACTGTAGCTTGATTTTGCAATTTCTTTCCTCTGTCTGCCTTCTCATACGCATATATGAACACTTCTTCCCTTTCTACCACAGCATCATGCTTATTTGGTAAGTTCTCGAAGTATTCTTAAGAGAGAAGATTAAAAAGCCCATGGCTCTAGCTAGGCCAGCAGAATCCATACAGATACAAAAATTACAAAATCTTTCCACTTTGCAGGGTTTTTAGCTTTCTGTTTTCTACCATCTTCTGGGATTAAATACTCAGAGATCTGATTCTTATTCAAAGTTTACTATTCAGTAGATCTCTCTCTGCCTTTTTACAAAACAGCATTTCAGTACACTGTTGTGAATTCTTTGTTATGCCTTGACACATGGCTCTAAGTAATAAAATAATATGCTGTCCCAACTTGTTTTCTGTTGCTGCTGTTTCAGGTTGTCCTTTTTTTGCTTCATCTCTACTGATGCATGCTGTGGATAAGTGAGCAGTTCTTAGAGGCATAACAATATATTTGTATGAACTAAGGATCACTGTTGAAACTAAAATTAGTCTCAGGACAGTTTGCAAAAATCTGAATAGAGAGGAAAATGTCCTGTAAAGAACCTTAAGAATGATACAAAATTTTTATTGAAATTAAGTTGTGAACTAGAATGTGCATATGGATGATCAATAAATGTTAAAAAAAACCCTACACAAATGACAAACCAAGAATAATTAGGGAATCATCTAGGGTCATCTTTGAAAAAAATAATTAATCATTAATAAACAACACCATTTTACTTCCCACTGTCAGAATTATTCCATTAGTAAACAAGAATGCAATTAATGGCTAGATGCTTATTTTTCGTATATTTCAAGACTTTTTGCTGTCTGCTCCAGGAGAGTCATATTTGTACTAGGTTTCCACACTAGATTTGTACTCTTCTAGCTAACACTGCTTCAGGAATTCTTCCTTGACAAGCGGTGAAGCACATTAGAATCAGTTCCGTAGTAAAACTTGTGATTCTGAGACTGCAAAGAACACTTTACACCTGGTGCGATGTGACCAAATCCAGGTAGGTTCCAAGTATTTTATGTCCATTAGCAATGGGACGTTTTCAATGCACGTGCCATAATCCATTTCATGCACTTACAACACTGTTTCACCATGTTTCCCCTGGTAAATGTCAGAAACCAGGAGATGTGCTTTCAAACTGTGATTCTGAAATAACAGTAAAAGGTAGTGCAAAAGATAACATTATGATTTGCAACAACATTAAGGAGAGTATTTGGAAAAATTCCTCTGCTATCCACGCTGAGTATTTATTTATTTAGGGTTGTTTAATACTACAAGTTAGGGAAATTAAAATGTCCTTATTGCGCCAATAGAGATTTTCGGAGTCTCATCAGTTAAACATGGAATGTTCTTGATAATTCTAGCTCAGTATTTCATTTCCTTCCAATCCTTCCAAATAAGCCATTGAAGAAATTACTAGTTGGTTTAGAATGATTTACAGGTAATGGTGTAAGTGTGTCCTGGTTTGAAGGACAGGTCTCTGCTAGGCAAGGCAGGAGCCTCCCTTGGAATGGAGAATGTGAACCCCTCCCCTCCGAATTATTGTAATTTTGAAATTAAGGGGTTCTCAGGCAAAGATATGGGAGTAGGAATAACAGTTCTTTACTAGTATTTATAATAAAACAAACAAACAACAACTCTTATGGCACTAACAACAAACAGAACCAAGAACCCGGTCCCGACCCCCTGGCCTGAAGGCACTTTCCCCCCTCAGTGCAGTGATGGTCACAGCCGGCAGGGAGCACGTGCTATGGTGGTTCAGTCAGCAGGGGAAAAGAAAACGGAAAGGGCGGCTTTCCTTCACAAACCCCCTTGGAGCAGTCGATCCCAGTGCCCCAGCAGGATTCTTGGAAAGCAGCAAACTGGGACGGCAGGACGTCTCGGCAGGCGGGGGTGCGGGGCTGCAGCGCAGTGAAACCCAGAGCAGTGCTGATGGAGCGGCGGGGGCGGGGGTCAGCAGCCGCCCGGCTCCTAGCCCAGCGAGGAGAGGCGAGCTCAGGGATTCCGGGCACCCGAGCAGATGGCAACAGGTTCAGTGGCTGCTCTCACAAGCAGAGGCTCACCCAAGAGGCAGAAGAAAACAGCTCCAAGCCAGGGCTCCAGCAGCAGCAGCGAAAA
>WEKY01007045.1:477787-494241 GCA_013390045.1 Picathartes gymnocephalus | reverse complement strand
AGTGGTTTGTGGCCCTTTTTTTTTTATCGTGGTTAAAACAGAAATTATGAGGATGTTGGGTCAGAAGAGACAGAGCCGGCTCCTGCGAGCTCAGAATTGGCTGGGTGCTGCTCCCTAAATCCTCACCTCCAGTGCCACAGCCGCGTTTAATAAATCCCTCCAGGGATGGGGACTCAGCCACTGCCCTGGCTAACTCTGCCCAACTCAACTCTGCTTGATAACCTTCCCAGTGAATAATTTGCCCCAATATCAAACCGAAACCTCCCCTGGTGCAACCTGAGGCCTGTTCCCGGCCCCGGTGGTGCGGTGTGGGTACTGTCAGAAGCCTGACAGAGAAATCTCTGTGGGGCTGCGGAGGGAGAGAACACTGGCTGAGTGGTTTGTGGCCCTTTTTTTAAATCATGGTTAAAAATTGAATTTTTCTCTAAAAATTTACCTCACCCCGCTTCTGAGGTATCAATCCCATCAATCTCCCCATTTGGGCCCATCACCTTCCCAGCTGATGATTAATTCCAAATTGGAATTGTTTATTTTTAATAAAATTAAAGTAACACAGCACTGCAAATCACAGAGGGTTCTGAGTGGAAAAGCACCCACGGGGATCATCGAATTCATCTCTTAAGCAAATGGCCCATGCGGGGATCAGACCTGCGACTCTGGCATTACCAGCACCGTGCTCTGACCAGTTACTAAAGAATAATTTACTTATTTATTAGTTCTGTCCTCTTCTGCTATATGTGCTCATCCATCTCCACTCATATATTCATAATTTGTACTTATACTGATTATATATATATACACATACACATATATACACATATATAATAAATATGTGAAGATATATATATATGTATACATATACACATGTATGTATATCTCTCCATATGCATATATATACTTGTACATCCATCTCTCTAATTTAAACTTACTTACTTCTTCCTTACACAACACATAAAAATACCATTAAATCCTTTATTTAAAATCCTCGTGGACAAGCAGTGCTTTCATTCCTTATAGAAAGTCACAAAAACCATAATTTTCTCTTTTTTGATCAGTTCCTGCTGCTGTAGTTTCATATCTGCAGCATGCCGGAGCACTCAGTTCAGCTTTTATTAAAACCTCGGAATTTTTTGTTTCCCTGCAGGAATTTTTGTTGATGCTGTGAATTCCATGGGCCAAACCTCTCTCTTCACTGCCGCACTGCTGGGGCTGGGCAAAATAGTGGACGTGCTGCTGGAGTATGGCTCAGATGCCAATCAGTTAAGTATCAAACATTTTCCTTTTTTTTTTTTTCAATAAAAATTAATCTTTGAGTGGGTTTAGTCAGTGTAAAACACAATATTTGCTGGGCATAAATGAAGAAGCGAGTAAGATGCACATTGGTATTTTAGCCAAGAAGCTCCTCAGAGGTAAGCAGAGAAATAATTGTCCTTTTTTCCATGGTTTATTCTGTTGTTTGGGAGCACACAAACCTTGCAGGAACGCTGGTTTTCCCCCTGCTGAGTGCAATAGGGGTGGGCTGAGCATTTTTTTTGCCGTTCCCCAGTCGCTGCTACGATGGGAGCACCCCAGTGCATGCAGCTGCTTTTTCGGGAAACCAGTGGATCCTCAGCAAGTTACTGGATGAAGGAGGAGATCTCAGAGTCCACGACGAAGAGGGAAAAACTCCCCAGCACTGGGCTTTGTCAGCCAGGAGGGAATGCAGTGCTCAGGTATTTGCGTGGAAGGCTGGTTCTTGACTGCAATATTGATTTAAAACTCCACTTTCCTGTTGTCACAATGCTCCTCTGAAAAAGAGACCTGAAATGACAGCTTTCTGTAGGTGTGAAGTTTTGCATTTTGTCACCTGTCTGAAGTCAGCTTTTCTTCCATTGTCATGTAATTCATTCTTTTCAATTTTTTTTTCTGTTAACGCATTCCTCCAAATGCCCATTTCGATATCGCAAGTAAGCGGCTATTTTTTCAACAGTCCTGATTTATTAATTTGAAATTATTTTTTCTTCTTCTGAAGCCATATTTTCCTTGTTTTTCCTTTCTTCTCCTCCCTCCCAGATGCTGGAATTTATCCAGCACTGCACGCTGCACATGCAGGCTGCTGTTTGGAATTTTCCCTCTGATCTGCTCAGGAAAGTTGGCTCCTCAAAGGCCTTGATCTGCAGCCCCTCGAGGTTTGGTGGCCTTGTCCAAGGGTAACAAGAGATTCTGCTTCCATTTTCTGTTATTTTGAAATTAGCAAGTCCTTGTATCCTTTTTACAATGGCAGATTCAAGTCCACTGTGATAAATTTTATTTCTGTCGTGACAGTTCTAAATAGAAACTTGGTAGTTGTAAATATCTGTGTTTTAAGAGAAACTTTATTAATTAAACTCTTGAAGTCAGCATTAAAAGCACTGAATTTTAGTAGCATTAAAGTGGTAGCTTGAAGTAGTTTGGTTTTTCACTTTTTAAGGTCACTGCAGATCTCTTTTGGGGGGTGTTCCCATCTGTTTCAGGAGTTTTTGTGTCAGATATATGTTGGGAAAAATACAGATCTGTGAACAAAAAAGCAGTGCAGGATACCTGTGTGTGCATATATATATTTATTGCTTTTCTTGCATTAAATAAATAAATATCTAAAAAGTTTTAATGAGCTGCACAATAATTTGGAATTCTAACATCCCCATTATGTGTGTGGGACCAGTCAAATGCAGGGTTCTGGCAGAAATTCTGCTTTTTTTTTCTCTCTCTATATATATATTTGTAATTTACTCCAAGCCTTGGAATAAATTAAGTTACTCCTATTGCTTTTGTTTTTGATATTTAGAAATGCTGAGAGTCCTCTGGGTAAATTACTGAAAGGACAGCCCAGTGTGGCCAAGAACACTTACAGCTTTGGTTTTGGGAAGGTAAGGTGCTGTGGGTAGGGATTTTCTAATGATATTAGAACATTTTGTCCAGAATCTGCTGTTCCTCACAGTAATTATCCCACCTGTGCTGTTTTTAACTGTTATTGCATTCTTGTTTCTGCTGAAAAGTTGGGAAAAAAACCCGTGAAGGGCACAAATATTCAGGCCTTGGTTTGGTTTGGAACAGCAGAAATTCCTGTTATATGTCAGCTGTGGGAGCTCCTATGGGCTGGGTCTGCTTTCCCTGGGAAATTTAGATTTTGGCACTGACTTTTCAGGTTTGATGGTGGTGTTTGAGCTGGTGGTGCCCTCGCAGGGATTACACTCAGGTTGTCAGTGAGCTGCCTGGGTTTTGGGAGGTGCTGGGTAATTGCTGGTGCTGATGCCCTGTTTCAGTTCTGTCTCACAGGCAGTGGCCACCTGGGCTACCTGGCCTCTCTCCCAATTATTGGGGAGAAAGATGTGGTTCAGGCTGATGATGAACCAGCATTTTCTTACCACGTTGGGCCCTACATGATCATGACCAAGTAAGTGGAATCCAAGGGATTTTAGCCCCTCTTTGTGTCTGTTTGTTACTATCACACAGCAAATTGCTGTACCAGTGCTTTGTTTGGGTGATTTTCCATGCCTGCTCTCTATTTATTCCCTATTTCCTTGCTTGCACCTTGTTTTCTGCTGTTCATTAATTGATATCTGAGTCAGGCTGATGTCTGGGAGGCCAGGAACAACCTACAGGCAATATTAACCCAATTATGGCTGATCACTGATGGCAGTGTTTCAGTATTGATCCCTTTGTGGAGGGAAATACGTTCAGGGTAGAACAGATTGTGTTGTTCAGCATTTAATCCTTGGAAATGTCAGTCCAGGATATCCTCTGGCTATCCAGGTGTTGCAAGGGCAGGCTGAGCATTTATTTTAAATCATATAATGGTTATAATTATTGGTGATAACTGTAATAATATGGTGTTGTCTAATTACTGTGTGTTAAGCAAGCGTTTGTGTCTCAGAGGCAGCCAGAGAATTGATAGATTGGTGATTTAATCTCCCCAAAACTCTGATTTGTGGCACTGATGGCCTTTGGCGGAGGGAATTCCTTGTGGAAGGGGTGGGATTTTGGGCAGTGAACCTTTCCTGCTCCACCAGTCTTCAGCAGGATGAGTTTATTGCCAGCTTGAAAGAGCAGGACCCTTCAAATTGAAATTCCTGAAAGTGGGAGGCAGCACCAGAGCACCACAAAATCATTGGTAAACAACCACATAAGGGGGAAAAACAGGAAGAACACTGCTGGAAGCATCTGGTACAAACTCCTCTTGTTCTTAAATTCCTCTTTTTGTTGTAGCCTGATGTGGGGAGGCAGCAGAGTGACAGTGAAGGAGCTGAGCTTCCAACCCCCCCCGAACAGCTGGAAGCTGCGCCTGGCTGATCTGCTCCTGGCAGAGCAGCAGCACAGCAGGTGGGATAGGAGCTGAGCTTTGGGGTCTCCAGGGATGGGATTTACCTCGGGAGGGAGGGGATTTACCTCTGGAGGAATGGGATTTACCCTCAGCACTCTCAGGCTGGGCTTGCACTTCTTCTCCAGATAAGAAATAACAGTTTTCTTCCCACTCCCGCTCTTTTAAAATGGAGCATTTCGGTGCAAAATACGTTTTACACTGAAACATATTCTGCTGAAAACCCAAAATTCATGTCATATTGATAAAAACACTGAGCAGGCCAGGACTTTGCTGCTTTTCATCTCAGATCTGCCTTGCAAATTTGCTTTTTCCTCTCCCTTTGCAGCAAACTCCGCCACCCCCACTTGCTGCAGTTGATGTCTGTTTGTCTGTCCAGTGACCTGGAGAAAACTCGCTTGGTCTATGAGAGGGTTCACTTTGGCTCTCTCTACAGCATCCTCCATGAAAGGGTAACTGCAATGCTTTTAAATACTAATTAATTAGAAGTTTAGTGACTAACATCTTCACTCAAGAAGACAAAATCTTCAATCTGTATCTGAGTTTGTGGTTCTTTGTCTTGTTTTTAAATCAATTTATCTTTGTTTTATGGTTGTTACTCGATATTTTTCTCTTTTTTTTTTTTTCTTAATCACTTTTAAGGTGCTTCTATTTGCTTTGGTATTGAGAACAAACAAATGAATTTCCTCTTTTTCCTCCACTGAATTTCCTATTTGCTCTCTTTGCTGCCTTCCGCAGCAAACAATAATCGTAATAAATAAGATTAACTTTCTCTCACATCAAGTTTAAAGACCTGCAAGGCAAATTTGGTCCATTTGGGGTTGGTTTTTTTTTTTCCCCCAGCGTGCAGAATTCCCAGTGCTGCAGACAGAGACCGTTTTGCACGTTTTGCTCCAGATCATCAACGCTCTGCGTTTCCTGCACTCCCGGGGGTTTCTCCATCGCTCCCTCTCCTCCTATGCCATCCAGATCGTGTCCTCTGGAGAGGCCAAGCTCTGCAACCTGGAGTACATGATAGAGAGGTGAAAAACTTCCTCAGGGTTGCTGGGAAATGGGGGGGTTGAACACCCAGCACCTCGTTGGACTGGTGGGAATTCAGTGGCGCCAGTGAGACAAAGAGTTTTTCTTCTCATCTCAGTAAATTATTGCTGAAATGATCCCCTAGAGACATTGAAAAACAAATTTTTGACAGGTTTCCTGTGGTTTATCCGTGGTCAGAGCTAAAGGGTTGTTTGTAAAGCTCCTGTTGGGAAATGTTCAGCTTTTTTTTTTTTTCAGTTCTTTTTAGTGTAAATTCCTTAAAGGAGGTGTTGCTTTCCCCAGGAAGTCTTTGCCAAAAGACATTTCCTGCACATTTCTATTTGCAGACATGCTCTGAACCCTTTAGGTATTTAAACTAAAAGCAGTAACACACTCAGGTGTGTAATTCCTAAATATAAACCTTGTAGTTGAATGTGTTGTCTGTCCTAATTTACTTTTTTTTCCCCCCTTTTTTGCAGCAAGGACAGTGGAGAGCACAGTGATCTGACCCGAATTCCTGTCCCAGCCCAGCTGTTTCGCTGGTGTTCCCCTGAAATAATCCTGGAGAAACCTGGGACAGTCAAATCAGATGTTTACAGCTTCTGTGCAGTGCTGCAGGAGGCCTTGACAGGTGAATCCACAGCTTTAGGCTGTGATGGCTTAACTTAAAAAATAAACCGGGCAAAAAAAACCCCCAAAATTAATGACAATAACAAAGATTACTGTAAACTTCTGTAAAATGTCACCAGAAAACTTAAAATTGTGTGGCTAAAGGATGAAATTAATGGGGGATGTTGGAGAGATACAGTGGTTTTCTGCTGTTTGTTTTTCTTCTTCCTACCAGCACAGCAAAACATTCAATTAAGTCTTTTCAGTGTTCTAAACATCCTTGTGCAGCTTTCATGCTTTTGATCTCTGTGATAACTTAGAGATAAGTTATTGTTACTCTCGTGTTCTAATGTATTGTTGCTGTTATTACAGATAATGTCTGCTTTGTGTTCACTTCGACTCTTCTGACAGTGAAATGGGATAAACAATTACCCTAAAAATTAATCCCAATGAAGAATCCAGAGCAGGGCTGTTTGTCACTCTCCTCTAGACATTTCTGTCAGCTCCCTTTGAAGCATCCAGTGTTGGAATAAGACAGGGAGGAGATGCCAGTGCTTGTTTTTAATTGTAAACTAGGGAATGAACAGAGAATAATGTGATTTTTAAAAAAATTTCAATTAACCTTAATGTACAGCTGGTGAATAAGACAGGAATAAGACAGGGAGAAGATGCCAGTGCTTGTTTTTAATTGTAAACTATGGAATGAACAGGGAATAATGTGATTTTTAATTTTTTTTTTTTCTTTAATTTCCATTAACAATAATGTGCAGCTGGTGACATAAGGTCTGTGCTTGTGTCTTGCAGAGAGCCCTCCCTGGAAGGATGTGGAGGACTCAGGTGTTAAACAGCTCATCCTTTCAGGGCAGCAGCTGGAAGCAGATGTCAGGCTCCCCCTGCTCTATTACGATGTTGTCAAGTCAGGGCTGGAGCCCAAGCAGAGGAACCGCTCCATTAAACTTCAGGATATTCAATATATCCTGAAAAATGACCTAAAGGTGATTCCCAGCATTGTCAGCTTGGGTGGAGATGCTGTGCCCTTTCAGATTCAAGCTGTTCTCCTGAAATTTAGAGGAAGTGACCCAGCACTGAGTGTTCTGCTCAGGGAGCTGCAGCCTCTCAGAAGAGCAGGCACTGGCACTGAACTGTCAAATACAGTTGTGTTTTATTCCTTTTTTTTTTGTTGTTGTTGCAGGACTTGGTTAAGTCTGAAAGTGGCCACGCTGGTGAAGTGTCCAAAGTACAGAGATCTGCAGTCCTTGCAGATGTGAACATCTGCTGGGCATCAGCTTTTGGCTTCCAGAAGAGAACAGTGGAGTTCCAGGAAAAAGAGATAAGCAAGGCTGGTGAGTTTCTTGGAGCAGGATGTCACTGTGTCCTTCCTGTGCTCCCCAGTCCACAACAGCCTGACACAAATCACAGATTTTGTGATGTAGGTTGAAAATAAGAAGCAGTTGGCTTTGGATTTTAGCTACCACCTCATTGTTAATGTAGAGTCAAGACTCTAAATCTGTTTTGTTCAGGCACAGTTTTCAGCATTTCTAAATTTCCAAAATTAACTCCTCTATGTGCAGAAGCAGCGTGGCTGTCGGATTTCTGGAGAAATGGTTTAATGCTTAAAATTGAATTTTCCAGGTGGCTTTTCTGCCCCCAGAGACTCTGTTTTCCCCAAGGAGAGCAGTGCTGTGGTGGTGCAAGAGGCATCAGGCAGTGCAGAGCCAGCTGCACAGGACAAAAGCCCCAGTGTGTCCTCTGAACTGCAGTCAGGAGCCTCTCACTCAGGTGAGAGTGATGTGGATGGGAGCCTGTGCAGCTTTGAAATGAATGAAATCTTAGCCAGTTACCCAGAAGGTCCCCAAGACTTCCAGGAAGGAGGACCTGGATTAGGCCAAGCTCTAAAGGATGCAGAAAGGCAGCAAAAGGAAGGAGATCAGAGCCAGTGGGAGGGTGAGGAGGAAGGGGAATCCTCGGGGACCAGCGTGGAGTTCTCTGGAGAGGAAGAGGAGCAGGAGGAGGAGGAGGAGGAGATGGAGGAGAAGGAGATGGAGGAGGAGGAAGAAGAGGAAAGGGTGAGAGAAGCCTCTGCCCTGTCCCAGGTGAGAGGAGAGGCCGGCAGGAGGCTGAGCAGCCCTTCCCAAAGCGAGCAGCACATCAGCAGATGTGCCCTGAACCTGAAGATCATGCAGAGCATGCTGCAGCAGGCAGGAGATTGCCTGAGCAGGACAGAGGAGAAACTGGACAGGCTGAAGGCCATGGGAGAGCAGGAGAAGCTGCTCCAGGAAGTCAGGATGAATCTGCTTCCTAAGGAAAGTTCTCAGGGGAGGCACTGGGACGGATCTGGTGCTGCTTCCCAAAAGGCCAGTAAGGCTTTTTCTGGAGTTGATATTTTTTTACACAAGGCTGTAGCTCCTCCATCCAGGGAGTACATTCCACCACCAATAACGTGTCAGGCACCAGGCAGAGACACCTTCCAGGCTGCTCCCAGGGCAGCCAAGGAAAGAGAGGCAATTCAAAGTGAGAAGTGGAAGAGTAAAATTGCAACCAACCATCGTGATCCTGGCTGCAGCGTGGGGAGAGGTCTGGATGATGCAGTGAGCCTAAACCAGGAGGTAAAGTGTTGAGCAGGGGGCCTGTTTGTCATTTCTGTGCTCCTTAGCAGGCAGAGAGATGCAGGGATGGGTGGTGTCCAAGAGGAGGGATGAATCTGTCCTTTAAAATGTATCCATGTGCATTATACACAGGAATGAAAACAGCTCAGCAGTGCAATTGTATTATTTATTTCCTCTTTCTCCCCGCTGCTCCCAGGACAATACTGATCCAGTGGCTCAGGGTGGGGTTAAAATCCAAATCCTGCACTAAAATGGAGATGGGACTCTCAGGGAAAAGGCCAGTGCAGAAATATTTTTGTTTGTGTTGAGGCCTAAGCTATTATTAGGAAGAGCTTCTGGATCACTTTTCTTCTTAAATACATGGACCAAAGAGAAGGAGAGAAATTCAAGTGCATATCTCCTGTGGGAACAATCTTGAGTCATCCAGGTCCACTCATCCCCCTGAAAACTGCATGTTTTGATTGCCTGCCTGCACCTGAAACCTGCAGTAAATCCAGGGCAGGGTTTTAGCTGGGCTGAGCAGTTGTCATCCTTTCTCCTGAGCAGAGCAGCTAAAATACAGCTGAGGGGATAAAGTTAGTGCTGCCTGTTCTTAGGCTGCCTCACAGACAGCCCAGGCAGTGATGAGCAGAGTGCCCAGTGGTGCTGAATCACGGCTCGTGGGACTCATTTCAGCATTTCCTCCCACACGTGTCTGCGAGGTGCCAAAAAAAGTTCGACTTGCAGTGCCAGACAGGAGCTGATTCACATCCTGCAGCGAGAAGGGAAGAGGAGAAGTGGTGAGTTGTTTTTTTTTCTCATTCATAGAAGAGTTAATTCTGACGGATTTCATCTAGGGAGAGAGACACTGTCAGGAGGAGGCACATCAGGATCAAGGCTGGCATTAAATGTTTCTCAGTGAGGCAAAAGCCATCTGTACAGAGAGGAGCCTGCTGTGAGTCACTGGCAGCTGCAGAGCTGCTGTGACAGGGCACTTTGTGTTAAAAGAATGCTGTTAAAAGAGATTTCACATGCCTCTGGGATGGAGGTCAGTGGTCCAAAACTGTTCCAGTCCCTAAGAAGAGCAATCTGGGAAGATATTAATAAAGGTAGTTCTCCTTTCTGGACACAGCATCCTTCAATTCCCAGTAGAAATACTTTTTTAATGTCATCTCTTTGTGCTTTTAAGCATGAGTGGAAAGCACATGTTGAAATTACCTGGCAAAACTTGTGCAGTTTCATGTTGGGAAGAGGGGGACTGACACCTCCTTCAGTGTTTGGGTCAAATCAGGAAAACTGTCCTTTTGGATGAGAAAGACCTTTTGGTAAAGGTTAGAACAGAAATACTCCAGGTGCTGACATGGCCAGTGATGGTCAGGGAGTGAGCTCTGGTGGGAGAGTGGTGGTTGTCCAGGTCAGAAATTGTGATCACCTCAATAAAACAATCCCCACACCATCCCCTGGTGTGCTTTTTGGAGCTGCAGCACCTGGAGGCAGCTGACAGCTCTGAGATGCAGAGTTGGACGTGCAGCTTGTCTGGTTAATCTGGAATAGACCTAAATAACTGTGCTTTCCAAGCTTCTGGCAGCTCAGTCTGCTGGTTCTGCTGGGTTGTTAAAAGGCTGAGAGCACACGTGCTCTAATTAATGTTGAAACAACTTGGAGCCTTTTCCTGGCTGGGGGGAGTACTTGACACAATATGCTTGTGCGTTTCATCGTCATTTATTGCAGGTGCCATTCAAAAGCAAGGGCTGAATTCTGCAGCAAAAAAAGCAGTGAGAAGAGGAGGGTGGTGCAGTCAGGATGGAGGAGTGAGTAAATCAGTGCTAAATCAGTGTTAACTCAGCATTAATATCAAATCTTGCTGCAGTGCAGTGCATTAAACCTCCATACACAAGGAGAGGTCTCTGTGCCTTAATTGCTGCAGCTCTGTGAGGTTGTTCTTGGGTGGGAACCAAGTGAGTGGGATCCTGTGTCTTGCACATTCCGGGCATAAAATCATGCCAGGCACGTTGAGGTGGTTTGGTTTGTGGAGCCGGAGGAATTTCTTGCCTAGTTTTGGACAAATTCAGGAAGGGCAGGGATGGCAGTGCCCAGTGGATGGCAGCACGGGCATGGATAATAAGAGAATCGAACTAACAAAACCTGTTCCTGTAGAGACTTGTCCATAATCGATTTGTGCAGGTTTTAAGCTTTATTTTAAATGAAAGGCTGCGTTTAGCTCTTTTCACGACAAAGGCTGTCGTGACACCCGCTCTAACTGCAGCATTTCCAAGCCTGCAGGCAGAGTGAAGCCCAGGGCATCCCTTGAAGGTCTGCATTCTGTGGTGTGAAGTGGTAATTCTGTTGTTTTTGTGTAGCTGAAGTAAAGGAAATGGCCAGAAGAGTGGCCTCAGGACGGCTGGGGCTCAGCTGTCCGTTCCCTGAAAGTGAATGCACGTCTGAAAGTGAAGCAGAAAGTGCCAAGAAAACCTCCCAGCACAGAACCCCAACAAGTCCAGGGCTGCAGAGGTGTGGGGGGCAGCCAGGGGAGGCTGCTGAGCCCTGGGACGTGGGCAGTGAGGATGGAACTGAATCTGGGGACAGTGACCTGGAGCCTGCACTCTGGAGTTCTCCTGGTGAGGCTGAGAAACACAAAAAATGCTCTGTTCTCTCTTTGTCTCCTTCCATTTCCAAGCAGATTTCAGCCTCTGTGATTCTGTGCAAGAATTGTCGATTTTATCTTGCAGAGTTTTGCCCTCGGAGCAGGTCAGTCACCCCTTGATGGGCATTAATGGAGATAAGATGGTTATTAGGTGTTAATAGGTGGAGGGAATGTGCTTTGCCACGTTCATCATCACTGGTTATTGTTACCAGCGTGAGAAACCCAAAGCTTTCAGACCCTTGAGTGTGCTTTCACACTTTATTTCTTCCAGTCTCACCACGCAGCTGCTTCTTCTGGAGCAGCTCAGTGGGTAAAGCTTTTGAAAAAGTTCTGGACAAAGGAACAGGGCAAGGTTCCCCTGCTTAGATTAATTAACCAGGTGAGCATTTAAATGGCATTATTTAAATGGCTCCTGACAGACAATTATTGTCACTGTCTGCTCTCATTGATATTCCAGCAGTGCCTCAGATCCCTCATTTCACATCATTTTTTTTGTTGTTGTTGCTTAATAAATTTGTTCCATTCTGACATCCTAGGGAGGAGCTGCCAGTCCCCAGCACCAGATGAGCAAGCAGAGTCTGGAACAGCCATTCCTAAGAGTTCAGTCCTTCCTCAGCAAGCTGAGAATCTCTCTAGAGTATGTAGGGAAATCCAAGGAATTCAGGAAGTTTAGCCTGGTGTTGCATCCTGAGCTGATCTGAGTAACAATTCTCCTCCTCCTTCCCCCCTTTTTTTTTGTTGTTTTGCTCTATAAACTACCGAGGTAATGCAGGGAGCAGGAGGTGGGTTGAAAGTCAGTGAGCAAATTACATAGAATTTCAGAATTTCAGTGGTTTTTGTTGGCTGAAATGTTTATTTTTGATTAATAGAGAGTGGGGTGATCTCAGGTGATGATGTCTTTCTCAGGGACATTCAAGGGAATTACATTGTTCCTTTAATTCATCTCCTGATGCGACTGAAGAATCCTTCACTGCTGATTATTTCCTTCCTCCTGCTCTTGAGGGAAGGTCAGAACCAGAGGTAAAAAAAAATATATTGGACATAAGTTACACTACATGTGGTTTGATTGTGCTCCCACTTGATTTGAAGAGAGCTGTGGAAAATGGGAGATTTTTTTTTTCTTTCTTAATTATTATTCTTTTCTTTTGAAAAAGTACCTGCAAATAAAGATTTAGATAAGAGTAAGCAAATTAATCTGTGTTAATTTCTGCAGGATGCCAAACTCTTCTGTTTTACTGTTAAATCCAATCTGGGCTGTTTGCTGCTGAGCTCCTGAAAAGTTTCTCTCTCCACTCTTATTGCTGGGAACATCAGTCTGGGAGGGTTGTCCTGCCCTTTGCAGCTGCTCTGTCAAAAACTGAATTAATTCCTTTTTTCCCCCTTTTCAGACCTCAAACGCTGAGGGCAAAGCAGGAAATGTTTGTGCAGGATTTTTACAGAAATCACCTGGAGGTGCAGGATCAGGAATTCAGGCTCCAGGTAAATGCCCTTTTTCTTGGAGCACTTCTCCAAGTGTTGCACGGATATTTTTGCCAGCAGCTCTCCTGTGCCAAGGCTGGACCTTCCTTCTTCAGGCTCGGTTGGTCTCTTACTGCTCATTATTTTTGGGGAGAATTCAGGACACTCAGGATTTTGTTTTGGGCATTGCAGTGCCTGAAATAATTTCAGATGCGGTGTTTATGTGCTTGCAGTGTTTCAGTTAAAAAGCCAAAACAAAAACTTGTTTGAAACCTTTTTATTTTTACCCTGGGGCTAAGTTTAATCTTTTTATGCAACTTGCTGTGGTGCTGGAAACTGAATTAGAGTTGTATTTACACATTAATATTCTCATTGCTAGGAGGATCTCGGGCTTAAAAACAGTGAGAGCTGACAGAGTGCGTGTGCAGAATAATGGAAGAATCATTGTTTCCTCACTCTGTTGTCTCTTTTAGCTCAAATTTGTAAATGTTGTGATATTCCCCAGCGCTTCAGTGCCTGTCTGGCAGCTGTGCCATGTTTATGAAAAGGCATCTTTAAAAAACACATTTGTCTCTTGATAACAGCAAAGGTCACAAGAACCCAAGCAAATAAAAAAAAATTAAAAAAAAAAAAAAAATTTAATAAAGTCGCAATTTCCTGTTCAATGAGTTGTGTTGTTTTCTTTTGTACTTGCAAAAGCCAATAACAGGGAACATTTGTTATTTGTATTCAGGAGGAAAAATTCTCTTCTGCAGCACAACACCACAGAGCTGTGGCAGTAACAAGCTGGGAGTGAATCAGCTGAGCCAAATGCCTGGAGCCAGGTAGAGAAACTCATTTTCCTTGTTCCTTCAGGCATAAATTAGCTTTTAAAGTGTGCTCTCTTCATTAATTCTGCTTATATATCTAATATTCAAATAAGATGGTGGTTTTTAGTGATTATCTACATAACTCAGCTCCTTGCCAGGAAAATACTAAAAGGGCTTTTCACAGGTCTCAAGGGGGTTTTGTCTTTTGCAGAGTTTGGTGGGGTTTTTTTTTTGCCTTAATGAGGGAGCTAAAACAGGAAAAAAAAAAAAAAGCCGTGGACATACCACAATTCCTTTCCCACTGATAAACCACAGCCTGAAACACAGCAAAGATAATTCAAATTAAGGCTTCAGTCATCTGCTTTAATTTTGCTGTGCTCTGGTTGTGGAGCTCAAGTGCCAGGAAGATCCTGCCTTTTCCCTTCTCACTGGATCTTGCCTGGGGGTAACATCAGATTTGGCAGCCTCTGAAATCTTGGAGATTTGGCTGTCTCCTCTGAAAAACAGGAGGGGTTTTGGTTTTGTTTTTGTTTTTGTTTTTGTCCTGCAAATTTTATATTTTAGCAGCGTGGAGAGAAGTTGTTTGGAGCACTGTGAGTGCCAGGGCTGGGCTCCCTCCTCCCCACACAGGAGCTGAGCTCCCCGGGCCAAAGGGAGGCACCAGCAGTGGAAATCACCTGGTTTTAGGATAAAAAAAGGATGGTTTTGGTTGCTCCCTTCTCTCAGGAACTTTTGGCAGCAGGACAGAGGGGATGTTGCTCTCTGAGCATCTGCCTCATCATCCTCTTTGAGCTCGGGTGGGCTTGGCAGAATCTGAGACAGATCTCAGGGTGATGAAGCAACGGGGTGGTGTGTACAGCTAGATTTGGATTTATTTTATTGCATTTCAGTTTTGTTCTGAGGCTGCAAATGTCAATTAGAAGTTTTAGCAAATCCATAATCTGTTAAAAATGACGTTTTTCTCCCACCACTCCCCACGTTTTAAGCATGAGCTGCAATCTACCTCAGAGAGAAGGTAAAGCTTAAACTTCCTGAGAGAAAGGAAACCAAATCCTTCTGTTTCCATGATTTTCTGAGGGTGAATCTGACCTTTCCTCTCTCGTTTCAGTGTGGATGCAGCACGGGAAACGACACTGTGGGAGCCACAGGAAGAATGCCAAGAAAAAGATGTGTAAGAGCTACATTTTATAGCAAAACTTCAGCAAATTGGTCATTAACTACAAAATTTCATGTTGGTGCAAGACAGGGAGATGAGACAGACCAAGAGAAAACTCCCCAGAGTATTGAGAGAGTATTTTCCTGTGAAAAGTTGTGAGGTTGGTGTAAAAGAGTTGTCCTCAGTTGGAAATATTTTCATATTCAGAAGTAATTAACTTGGTGTGTTAATCTGGGTGTGCTTCTTCCCATTAAAGTGTGAGGATTCCTCGTTTCTTCTCTCCATATGGCACAGGGGAAATGAAATCACTTTAAAGAGCAAATAGTTCGTGTGGAGCCAAACAAATTTTATTACAGAAATAGTTCCTGTGATTTTCAGGGGGAAAGAAAATAGCAGAATGTATTTGTGACTCAACTCATAAAGTTAATTTATTTTTACAGCTAATGGAGATTTGCATAAAATTACTGATTACAGGAGGTGTCTGTTCCTTTCATGGCCTCTGAGGACAACGTAATCCAGGGTGTATCTCCACAAAATGTTGATTTGATTAATTTGGATTTCATTTTTTGTCACTTGGGAGTGTGTCAGTGCCTGTGCACATCTTCAGCAGTCTCAATTTATCAGTGATTCTTTTAAATGCTCCCAAGACTTACATTTACACTTAATTAATGGCCCATTAATTTTTATTAACCCTTGAGATTTTCCCTTGGCTTTGGGGGAATTTTTTTCAACCTTTTGGTTCACATTTGTAGTTCCTGCCCTTCCTGAGCTGGTTTTATAGGAAGATTATTTAAGAAATCCTGGAAAGGAAGGGGAAGCAAATAATTAACCTTTTCTGCCTCTGCAACATTGCTGAGGATGGTGATTTTGGGCCTCCCAAGATTTCCTGTGGGAAGTTCCAAAGGGAACATCTCCCTCCATTGCGCTGAACTAGATAAGACTGCACGAAATTAAAATTTCAAGACGCCGAAAATAGCAGGGATCTGGTGATTCACAGGTGCAGCGAGTGGCTGTTCTAACTGTCAGAACATCTCTCAATAATTCAGATCAGTGGCAGATATTCAGGATTTGTCCAGCATCCCCTGTGAGCAGAACTTCCCGAGGGGTGCGGAGTGTAAAACACCTCGGCTGAGCCACGCTCCTACCAGTGTCAGCACCCCCCTGGGCTCAGGTAATGCAGGGAGGGGCAACAAGAGGATTCTCAGGGAATTATTTCACCTCTCATTGCCAGCCAAACCTTTCTGCCAGGACTTTTTTTGATGTAAAAAAAATCATCGTGGAAGCTCCACTCGCGCCGTGCAGAAATGTCAGGCTTGCAATGAGTAACCCCAAGAAATGCTGTTGTTCCTGTTGGTTGGAATCTCATTGTCCAAAGGCGTGGAATTAAAGGAGAATTTATAGGGACACAGCTGAAAAAGCCACTGCCTGGAAGGTCTCTGGAAGATACTGGCAGCCTTCATCAATCAGAAATTAAACTAGTTAAATTTGAACTGATCCATGTGGATTTTAGCATTTTAAAGGCAATTTAATAAGCAGTCAGGATGGTTTGAGTGTTGCTAATAAGTGAAATAATTTGATAAATGTTTGTTGAACTGGAGAGCTTAAGAGAAATGATTTAACATTTGCTTTGTGCTCCGTTAATTTGGTGTAACACAGTGGCTGGAATTTCTCAGAGTTTTGTCTGAGGTGGAGCTCCTGGGTTATCAGTTGGGCTTTTATGGTAAAGTTTCTTTAGAGTTTCTGCTGCAGGTGCCTGTTCCCTTTAAACTCTTTTATGCTTCTGTTGAAATGTGATAAAAACACAAAAATTCCGAAAATAATTCTCCAGCTTTGCCAT
>WEKY01007045.1:464205-477767 GCA_013390045.1 Picathartes gymnocephalus | reverse complement strand
ATTCTAGAGGAAAAAATTCCATTCTCCTTTGAGAAATACAAACAGTGCCGTGAGTTTTCTTCAGATTCTTCCTTTTGTGCCTCTCAAGACACCTCCTCCACGATGTTCAAAACTTTCACCACTGCCTGTGAAGGGGAGAGGAGCATGGAAATTCCACTGGTGGCTCCCAGAGTTTGCCCATTTGGACTGAAAGAACCTGTAAGTCAGAAAATAACTTACGCCAGAAGTTTCTTTAAATATTCTCCTAATGCTCCTTAAAAATATTTCTGAAAATTAACTTTTCCTAAAAGTAAATGCAAATAGAGAAATGCTTGTAGGTCTCTGTATTTTGGAATCGTGGATCTGTTGAGAAAGTGATAAAAGTTCTGATTTCAAGGCAGTGTTGCCACTGATTATGCCAAGATTTGGGTTCCTCTTGCTTGTCAGTGTCGACCTCTCCGAGTGACCCTTCCCTGCCCTCCATCCCTTCTCTGGCTCTGAGGAATTGCCATTTCCCAGCCTTTGGAATCCTGGATCACCAGAGTGATAAAAACCTGTGAAAATCTTGAGCCCTTTAATCAGGGATTTGTCCTTTTTTCTGCACATTAAAAATGTGCCCAATTTCATCAGCTTTGTTCTGTCAGAGCCCCTCCCTTGGGAGTGCGAAGTTTCCGAGCTCACTGCAGTGATTCCCACGGATCTTGCTGGCTCTGAAGGTGTTCCCCAGCCCCACAGCATTATCTCAAGTTGTCTTTGCAGCCAGTTTTGTATGAAATTGTTGCCTTTTCACCTTTCTTACCATTTCCACTGCTGGGGTTGTTTTTTAAAGGTGAAATCAGATTTTGCTCAGGCAGGACAGCAGTGAGGGCTGACCTGACACAGGCAGGTCTGGGTCCTGCTGCCCCTGTGCCAGAACACTTGGAATTCATTCAATTCATTTCCATTAATAAATTTACATTAATTTTGAGGAGCTCTTCTGATGAACAGGTGTGCCTGGCTTTAGTAATGAAAGATGCCCAGCAGAGAATGGCAATTGAACAAACCTTGGAACTGTCCCATCAGAAAATTCCCATCCAGTTGTCCATTCAGAGTGTTGAAATAAAGATTATGTAGCTGGTGGTATCTTAAAGCTAAAAAATGAGTGCACAGCAGCCTAAGCAAAATTTTTGACACATCAGTCTAACTCTATTTTCATGTTCTGAACTGATTGGAAAGCTTAGTTTAAAACTTAATGGTCAGCAAAGGATTTAATTTAAGGCTCTACCTCCTTTTGGATTTAGGATGTTGAAGGGGAGGACTGAAGACCAGCAGGTTTTCAATTTGCCTTCTTGTATTTCATTCTGTTTGATCTCACTCAGGTTGGGTTGCCACCAGTTGCTTCATCCTTTAGAAACACCAGGCAGGCACCTGGTAAGTCTTTTATCCCAGCCCCAGTCAAATCCATTGAAGTTTCCAAAATAAATTGTTCAATAAACAGAGAAACGGATTTGAAAGGAAATTTTGCAGTCTATTAATTATTTTTTCTTTTCTTCCCCTTCTTTTTTTGCTACTGGATGTCTCTCTTTATAGGGATAAATAGCTTTGCACTGAGCCATGTACTGCTGGTGCTAATTAGGTTATGGATTTTGTGTTTGCACCTGCAGGCTGAGAACTCTGACCTCGAAGTCAGCCTCTGTTTGAAGTGTAAATATTGCTGGCCTCAGGTTTCTGATACAGCACTGAGAGCTGAATGTGCAAGTCTGGCTCGAAATGATTTTTCCATTATGGAATTATTTAGGGAAATTTGATAAAACGTGAATGAGCCAGGCTCGTGCAGGCTGTTAAATGAAATATGTAAGCAAGATGCTATCAGAGTGTAAGCCTATGTCACAGTTATTAAGGATTAATCACTGCTAATTAACTAGAATTTTTTTTTTCTCTGTCTCAGCACTCTCAGAGGCATCTCCCCCCTCCATTGATGAGCTGCCTCCACCAGCCCAAGAGCTGCTGGATGAAATTGGTAAGAGGCACTTCACCCCAAACACTGGGAGGCTCTCCAGCTGTGCTCAGTCAGGATTTCTCCCAAACCATTCACTGCCAAAACACACCAGAGCTTCCAAATTAGTTGCAGTCAATGATTAGGAAGTTGGGCATCAACAGCTGAAATAACTGGCAGTTCTTGAAGCTTCTGCATTTCTCTGAGTGGTTCCTTGCTGCTGCTGACAGCACTCTGAGTGCAGGTGGAGTTTAACACAGAGAGGAATTTGGTGTGCACTGAATTTTTCAAAGGTGTCCTGGAGCAATTCGTGTTCCCCATTAGAGGAGGCAGCTGCACCCCCCAGGTGCCTGTGCAGAGCTCAGTGATTTACATTTCTTTTTGTGTTCAGAAAAACAGTCAGAAAGTGTAAAGCCCTGCGTGGTTTTCACTGGGAGGGCGTTAGAGAAGAGTTGGCTTTGTTTGATCCATCATTAAGCTCTTCCTAAATTAACACCAGACATTGGGATAATTAAAATGTCCATCCTGAGCTTATTTCCTCATTCACTGAAACAAGCACCTGTGGAGATTGGCATCATCAGTGATGCCATGATGGTCAGGGGCAGTTTTGTAGGTTAATACATAAAATAATTATAAATCATGTACAGGTTTTCCTCTAGGGTTGGATGGATAAAGTAATGTGATACTTTAGTGTATAGTCAGGCTAGATCAATATGGAAATAATGCTGTTTTTAACTGAGCACTTGAAGCAGCAAGATTCCATGGCTGCAGACTTGGAAGGGATGGGATTGCAAGACTCTGGAGTGCCAGTGAATGGTTCGTTGCTAACAGTCCCAATGTAGAGATTAAAAATAGAAAATTCCTTTTGCCTTGCTGCAAAATGACTCTGAGTCCTCGTCACTGTGTGTTCAGCTGGAACAATAAACTGCAATTTTTAGCGTGGTCTCCCCACCAGGGTTTGCTGCCTTTCTCTGTGTGTTCCCTCCAAAGTCCATGGAGAGCTGCTGGGGGAGGTTTGCAGCTCTAACCATGAGAATTAATTTTCTGCTTTTATTATGCCACTGTGGCTGGGGCTGTGTTCAAACACAGGTGACAACACCCACAGGAGGAGAGGTGGTGGGCAGGTGATGTCAAATCCATTGAAGTTTCCATTCTGGGAGGGTGATTCAGTTCAGAAAGTGGCCAGTGCACCCTACCTGTTAATGTTCCTAATTCTCCAGCGTGAAATAATGCCTCTGATTTCACAGAGTAAGAAAATAGCTTCCACTGGGGTAATGAATATTGGATTTCCTGCTCTGTTACAAAGACAGCAGAGCGGTGAATCTTTGTGCTGCTGCAAATGCAAATGGTGCTAAGTGGGAATCGTTTTTAGATGTACAACAAGGCGTGTCAGAGGAGCAGAAAACCTAAATGTTTATAGGCTGTGCTTTTTTTTTCCCCACTGTGAGTCACAAAGTGAGCAGCAGTAAAAAAAAAAAATAAAAAAAGCAGACAAAAAAAGGCAAAAAAAGAAGAGGCAGAACATGAGTTCAGTCTGTAAAAAGCTAAATGGCACAGTCACTTGAGAATGGTGCTGGCACATGTTTGGTTATCCTACAGCTTTGTTAAATCTTTTCCTGAGGGATGGAAATCCATTGGAGCTCCTTGTTTTTGGGTGGAGAGCACTGCAGCAGGCTGCTCAATCACTGTGGTTTTCTTGTCTTTGCATAAGGCACAGCTATTTCAGACTCCCATTTTTAGTGGCAGCCTCGTGCTTCCTGCTTATCACAGCCCAGCAGAAGGGGCTGAAATATTCCCCATTAACCTAACCTAAGTCTAACCCCATCACCATGAATTTGCAGATCAGAAAATTCACCATGGGATGCCCTTTCCAGCCCCAGTGTCCCTGGAGCTGTAGGGTCTTTAACTCTCTCAAGCCCAAGCCCAACCCTAACCCGAAATTCTGTGGGGAACAGAACTTGCTGAGAAGTCTTTGAGGGGAAATCAGTGGATTTTGATCAATAGGCAAACCAAGCTCACATCCTCAGGTTTCCCTTGGATTTCTCTCCCATATCTGGGATTGGATGGGGAGAGATGAAAGATTCATTTCCACATGCATTTTTCATCTCAGTGGGAACCAAAATGTTGAGTCCTGTGAATCTGGAAATGTGCTGGAGTGAAATATTTATCTGGGCCTTGCTGCTGGCCACTTTTGACTGCAGATAATGGGAATTTATTTAACTGGTAGAAAATCAGGCCACTGAGGAAAGAGTGATTGAGAAGTGGGCAACTGGAAATTTCCCAAATGAAGCAAAACAACATTCTAATGTCTTTATTATCTTCCTCGAATACTAAAATCTTGTTTATGTGAATAGCTGCTGATCATGTTAAAATGGAAAACAGAGAGTCAGAAAGAGAATCTGAGAGAAATGAGAAGACAAATCAGAGTTTATGGACTAAGGAGTCATTTAATCTAGCAGAGGATACAGAAAGGTATGAAAAAGGATGGGAGGGCATGTTTCCTTTGAGTTAGAAAGATTTAGAATTTAGTTGTCTGCATATTTTAGCAGGATTCAATGCTGACAGAAAACTTTAAATACCCTGATAATTATGACTGTTTTAATTGGAAATTTGCAGCATGAACCTTGTCCCCATCACTTTGAAATCTTTTCTTTAACAGGGCCCACTCCAGTCTGGATGATATTTTGGAAAGAATGCTCCATGCAGTTCCTGGAGATGAGGAGATCCAGGAACAACCTCGGGGACTCACTCTTGGGTGAGCTGATAATTTATATTTGTGTTCAAGGGTTTATTTTGTGTGGCGTGTAGAGATCTGTGCAGGACTTTTCAGAGAATGGGCTGTCAGTCCTTAGGGAGCAGAGTGTCAGGGAACTTGCCTGGAGACATCAGTGTGAACTCTCCTACTCAACTGAGAGGGAAAATAATGTTTTGTTAATACAATTTCCTGTAGGTGGAAAGCAGATACTTCAGCAGGCTTGGAAGGCAGTGCTTGGTCTTCACAGAAATCAGATAATTTGACAGAATGGGGGAATTTTCTGACAGAGAGAAAATGTGCATTAAGAGAACAGAATCATGAAAGCTCTTTATAAAGAAGAGGTTGTGAAAATGGTCCTGCTTTCATGGCAGTATATTAGGAAATTTGAAGAACATGGCAGAAGTCATTTAAACATCATTTTAAGGAAAAAAAATGGTACCCCAAATAACATTTTTTCCTCTCAGAACTAAAGACCAGAGTCCAGTAACTCTGAACAACTCCCCAGTGAGTGCTGATAAGTCATCCCTAACTTCTGTCTCACTAAGGAACTTGAGACGTTCTTGTGTTTGGCATCAGAATTTTTTGTTTCATCTTGTTTAAAAATAAAAAGAGGATGATACACAAAACTCTGTCATTCAAGGGCTGCCAGCCTGCAGGGTCCAGAAGATGCTGGAAGGAAGAATGGAGTAGAGGGGAGCAGAGCCTGGGCAGGAGGCAGAGCAGCAGGAAGCTGTGCAGAGGCTTCAGCAGGTGCTCTTTGTCTGTAGAGCTGCTGGATGCAGCCAAAGTTTGAAATGTCCCAAATCTCTGGTTACTTTTGGAAATATTGATGGTAAATTTTAAATGTAGAAGGCTGGGGGGGGGGGGGACATCAGTGTGCTTGTTATTGCACAGCATTTGCAGCTGTGCCCCTGTTTGTGTCAGAGTGAGCTGGGGTTGGGCTTCAGGGACTGAAATCAGGGTTGATTTCTGATCACCACGAGGGTCCTGTGTGAGCAGCAGAGCTGGGGCTGGCTTCTGGTCCCAAATGTGGCTGAATGAATCAAGCACAGGAACCTGTAGCACTTGATTCACTTGCTGGCTCTGGAGAGTTATGTGGCTTTCATGTTCTGAGCTGCATTTCCCTGCTTTGCAGAAGAGCACCCCAAGGATCAGAAATGCCACCCCCAGCAGCAGCTGGCTGCAGCTCCACCCTGCAGGTGAGGCTCTCTGCGAGTTGGAGTTGTGGTAGAAATTTATGTGTTGCACAAGCTGCATTCCTGTTTTCTGTGAAAAAGAGGCACTATGAAATCCCATTCCCTTCACCCTGTAGTTTTATACAAGAAAAAACAACTGCTTACCTTTTTTTTTTCTCCTTTTTTTTTTCTTTTTTTTTGGTCCCCTGCAGGATAATTGTTTTGGATGAGAGCTCTCTCCATGATTAAAACAGAGAGTGGATAAGTTCTACACATCACCTGCTTGCTGCTGCTTGCACAGTGTTTATTCTGTGAATTACAGCCCTTTTTGGCCACATAAACACCTGTAAAGCTCAGACTTCCTTTAACAGCAGCAGCAAGTACAGAAGAAAATCCAATGCTCTGTGTTCTGATACGCTTTGCAGTGGTTTGATGCCATTGTTGCATGCACAGGCAGTGTCAGTGTTGCAGAAGTGAATTGTTTTTTGCTGTCACATCCTCGTGAAACTGTTTTTTATTCTGCACGTGCACATTTTCATAAGCTAAAGAATTTCTTGCTCTGTGCATTGTGCAGTTTTCAGGTTAAAGACAAAATTTTTGTAATTCCGTGGGCTGCTGGTGCTGCTCAGGCACTGAAATGTTTCCATGCTGGAGTGTTACAGCCCATGTAGTGTCTGTTTTTCCTTGCTCATTAAATTTAACAAGGTAATTTGTTGTTTTCTCTTTACTTAGTGCTTTTGTGATCTAGTGTTGAACTGATTTGACTGATTAAAGGGATTAATTGCTGTGCAAAAAGCTAATGAGGAAAAGGCAGTGTTCTCCAGTGATTGCAAGTGCAGCAATATGTTCCCTGCCAGCATCAGACAAGAAAGTGAAAAAAAGGTGGTTGTTATAAAGATACCTGATGTTTAATTCAGCCATGTTTTTGGTAGGCCTCATCCAAAAAAGAAAAAAAAAAAAAAATCCCTGGATATAATTGAGTTTTGGATCACAGTTTTGATGGGCACAGCAAATTAATCTTTAGCATTTTTTGTGATAGATACTGTTGGGGTGCAGGTCCTGTTCCCTGGCTGACAGACACAGGGGTTTGAGCTGCTTTTGCACATCTGGGTGTGCCAAGTTTTGCATCTTCATTCCTGTTTTTGCAAGGAAATGCTCCAATTCTATACCTGTCAATTTGGTTTTGCAACACTAATAAAAGTTTGCAAGGTTATTGTGCTGCCAGGTGGTTCTTTTTCTGGTTTGGGAGGTTCTTTTTTGGACTTGTTCCGTTGGGTTTTTCACTTGTTTTTAACTCTGCTTTGCATCATCAGACCATGATACAACCAGAAACTGATAAGAGCTGCTCCAGGGAGGATTCTACAGAGGTGGGGGAGCTTTCTGAACAAAGACCAAGAGAAAATAAAAATCTTTCATGTGTTTGTCCTGTTGTGGCAGTGACAGAGCTGGAGCAGAAGTGCCTCAGGATAACAGCAAGGCCTGGCCCCGGGCTGTGACACAATTCTGTCCAAAAAATGGTTTAATATTTTCTAACCCAGGCTTGAAACAACCTGGATTCTCTGTGTGGGACCTCCGTGCTCCAGGCAGAAGGATTTTTATTCCTGATAGGAGCTGCTGGAAGCAGATCCTGCTCCCCACAGCCCTGGGGCTGTGTCACCCGCAGGGACAGAGAGTGCAAAAGTTAAATTGCAAATTTTTATTGCGTGATCCTGTCCTTGGTGGCTTGTGACTCACAACTGAGGGTCATTCCCTCCCACTCGGGGCAGTGTTTTTGTTGTGTTTTGTGCTTGTTAATTACATTAAAAGTAACTGTGGGGCTGCAGCAGCGTGGTGGAGAGCAGCGTTTTCACATGCACAGAATTATCCATCACTTTGGGCTGCAACTTGTGAAATCTCCTCAGCTTCCTGCATTTCTTATTCTATTTTATCTGTGGGACCAAATGGTGAGCAGACTGTGAACCGTTTCCCTATCTTTTTTTAATCTTAATGTGCAGAATTTTTATTTCTGTTGGTGGAGAGCCTTTAAAGTAGCCCCACAGCCTGTCTGATCTCCTTATCGGGGCCAGAACACAACAGAGATTTCAGTTTCTCAGCTGCTTGTACTTCCCCAGATTTAAGTTTAGCATGGACTGTAAATCATCCTGATAACACCAAGCATGGGCACAAAAGCTGTAATTAACAGGAACAATTAAACGAGGACCAGTGCAAGACAGCAGAGGAGATCAGAGGGGCCCATCTAATGCTGCTTTTCAGCTTCCCAGAGAATGAAAGCCCAATTAATTAAATTAAAACAGCGATACTGAGCTGTTCTAATTCCTCTCTGAGCCGTGTGAGCTGAGCTGTTCTGCACAGCACAAGAGGGAGGCTGAGGCACAGGGATGGGCATGGGTGTCCTGTCCCCCACACCAGGTCATGGAATCATGGAATGGTTTGGGTTGGAAGGGACCCTAAAGTTCATTTAATTCCACCCCAAGGCCCATCCAGTGTGTTTCATTCCTTTGTACTGGGCTGGTTTGGGGATTTTTGTTTTGTTTTTGGTTTGAAGCAGAGAATCTCAGATGGAGAAAAACCCCAAACCCCTCAGCCTCCCCAGTCTCATCCTCCTCCATCCCAGTGCAAATTGCTGGGGTGCCTGGCTGTGGATCACCTCATTTTGAAAGCAATTCAAGGATTCAGGATCAAAAATCTGTAAGACAACTCTGAAGGCAAGGCAGGCTTTTTTAGAGATAGGGGAATCGGGTGAAACCCAGTTTCAGCGACTTGCTGTCTTCAATATCATCTTTAGAAGCCTTTCCTGGGCTCCTAAATGACAGAATCTGCCTCCAAAACCAGAAGTGTGATTGCAGCTGGGGTAGATAAACACTGTGGTTTGAGATTTAAGATGAGGTGTGAAGCTGTGGAGCCCCGTAGAAGTTTTTTTATATCATTTATTTTATCCTTCCAGGCTTTGGCATCTTGTGTTTGCTGCTAATGGGCAGTGGTGCCTCTGCTGTGACTTGAGGCCTGTTACCACTTGTGTTTTCACCCTTGCTGGGAAATCAGTGGGCTAAAACCTTTCCTTATTGCCTTAACTATATCAAAAAAATTAACTTTGTGTCTTTGCACGGTTTTTTTTCCTGGCTTCCTGTAGCGATGTTTGTGGCACTTGCCACGAGGGATGTGCCAGCTCCTGGTGGCAGGAGGGGATGTGTTTTCTGTCAAACCCTCTGTCAAGCCAATAAAACAGATGAACTGCTCAGTATTTATTAGTGTTTATTAACACAGTTGGCTCCTACACATTCCTGCTGGATTTTTGCCAGATTTACAGCATCACCCTGAACTTCTCAACAGGACCAGGCCGTGCAGACAGGGCTTGGTCTGGCTGGGGGTGGTGACAGACCATGTTCCACCTGACTCTGGAACAAACAGCAACCTGGGATGTTGTAGACTGAGGAAAAATTACTGTTTATTTTTTATTTTGTGCTCTTGAGAGGCTCTGAAGGGAGAGGCTGGGAGGGAGGGGGTTCCTTAGGAGAGTGAAGTAGGGAAAACCTGCAGTTTCTCCCATGATGGAATGGCTCCTCTGCAGCAAGAAGACAGTGTCATGTCTTTTTTTTTNTGGTTCTTTTTTTTTTTTTTTTTTTTTGTTGGGGACCTCTCCAACCTCTGAGAGCCCTCCATCAGCTTCACCCCGAGCCTCTCTGTGCTGCTGTGGGTGGCACAGGCAGATCCTGGAGCTGGCACTGGTGCAGGCAGGGTGTGGCAGCTGTCACACGGGGTGGGATGGTGTCACCTTGTTCCTCAGCCCCTCTGCAGCGACCTGGGGGCCAGGGGCAGCTGGAGAGGTTCTCCCCATCCCCCGGGGGTGGTAACCACAGCACAGCATTCCCAGCAGGCAGCTCTGGAACTGGGCAGGGAAGGAAGGGGCAGGTTATTTGTGGCAACAGAAATCCGGCGTCACCTCGAGTCTCGGCAGGTTGGACTGGTTATATTTTGATATTTTGGGAAAGATCTCTGTCTATTCCCAGCCCAATTCTTTGTGGTTTATGGACAATAAAAGTTTCATTCTGTTTGCTTTGTGCCTCCAACGAGCAGCTTGTGATCCAACATTAAGTTGCCTGACCCCATAAAACCATGGAAGCAGAAAATGAGCTCTTGTCGGGCTTGCAGGCTGCTCCCTCCCTTTCCATTTCATTCCCCAAATCCTTGCTGCTTACACAGCAACCCAGGGATCGAGCCTGTGACCACACTTCCAGGTAGGATAGGTGGTTCCTCCAGGTTTTTTGGACCTGTTAAGGTGTTCTCCAGCAGCCCCAGTGAAGCTGTGCTTTGTTTGGAGCTTTCTCCCTCACCTGCTTGTCCATGAAGACGTAGATGATGGGGTTGTAAACCGTGGCCGTCTTGGAGAAGTAGGAGGGCAGGGATGCCAGGGCAGGCTGGATGACAATGTCCTTGTGGGTGGCCACCACCAGTGCAAAGGTGGTGTAGGGCAGCCAGCAGATGAGGAAGGCCACCACCATGGCCACCACCATGCGTGTCACCTCCCTCTCCGCCTGCTGCGTCCTGTCCGACTCCTTCTGCTGCGCCGTGGCCTGCGGGGAGTTTGGGGGAGAGGGAGACGCCTGTCAGCAGCTTGGAACAGCACTTCCATCCCCTGGGAGCCCTGATGGCAGTGCCAGGAGGTGCCAGCTCCTTTGGCTGTGATGCCTTGGGAGGCTCCCTAGAATGGAAGCTAGACAGAGTTAAAAGAATCAAGCAGGTGTTTATTGAAAAGCCTTCACAGGGCACAGCCTGGGCAGCACAAGAGCCTGGCCCAGGCTATACCCAGCATGGACCAGCACGTGTTTTTTGGACAGATCTAAGTTTGGTCCATCTGCATTTCAGAAGCCAGTTGTCCAATTACAGCTCCAGGCAGTGCAGTCCCATTCTCCAGTTCAGCCCCCCTTCTCTTCACTGCTGTTCTCAGTTGTTCACATTTTTGGTCTTGGAAACACAGGCTGTCCTTGAAGGTAGGGCCTGGAGAGAAGTTGTTCCCTCTGAATAAAACAGTGAGCCAGCAGCTGCCAGGCTGTGGAGTTTTAGAGTCATACATTAAAGCAGTACTGATCTGGAAAATATAAAAGTTCAAACTTAAGGCATCAGCTGTCCCCAAAAGCTGCCCTGAGACTCTTCATCCCGATGGAGCTTCCCCCGAGCTGGGCGCACTTACCGCCCGCAGGGTCAGCAGCAGGTTGCTGTAGGAGAAGAGGATCAGGCTGAGGGGCATCACAAAGCAGGTGACAAACAAGGCCAGGATGTAGCTGCTGTTGTTGCTGCCACCTGTGTACCAGTTGGGCCCGCAGGAGGTTCTCAGGCCTGGAAGAAAAGTAGGGAATGAGCTTCAAAAAAATGATGGGCTCGGATAAGGGCTCAGGAACGGGCTCTAAAAGAGGCAGGCACCCAAGCACCTCTCATTTTTGCATCCCCCAGGGCCTGGACTTCAATAACTGGGGCGTTTTGGGGGGCCAGATGCCCTCTGTGATCTGTTGTGGGGTTGTGCCAGGCCCTACAAGAGCAGGTTTGGGCTGGCTGCTGCTCCAGCAGCCGAAGCAGCTCCTGGCTCCCATAAGAAGGGCTGCAGAGTGTCCTATGGTGGGGAACTTCCACAGAGCAGCTTCCAGGAGAGGATTACTGGCTGAGCAAGCAGGAGATATTAACAGGAGGTGTTAACCCTTCAAACTCCAGCACAGACACTCTCCAGCTACCCCAGGCTTGGAAACAAGATGCAAGAAGACACCACAGTGGAGTCTGATGCACATTTCCCCTACCTTCAGGCACGTAGCTGCTCCAGCCCAGCAGTGGTGGGGTTGTCCAGAGCAGGGACCAGCCCCAGGTGAAGGCACAGCCGCTGGCAGCGTGCTGGTGCTGCAACCGAAAGTCTCCCAGGGGTCTGCAGACCACCAGGTACCTCTCCAAGGCCAGGATGGCCAGGGACCACAGCCCCACGATGCCTGGGGGGACAGGGAGGGGTTGTGTCTCAGGGACAGCTTCTGGGGACGTGGTAGGTGACGATTAGGTTTAAGTAAATATTGTTTGAACAAAATAATCGGATTTTTTTTTTTCTTACAGCAGGGAGAGCCGTGATATTTGGCCCTTAAAAACTGTGATTTTGGCACTGCTTTTCTCACAGCAGGGACAACGGTGATATTTGGCCCTTGATGCCTCATGGTTACAACAACAGAGTGTCCTCAAGGAGAGGTGTTGTGCAGTTTCCTGTCCCTGGTGCACAGCCAGCACCCATGAAATTCATCCCAAACAAGGATTCCCCATGTCCCCAAGTGGCATTTCCCGCTCTGTGAAGACCAGGAGAGGGTGTGTGGTGACCTGGCACAGCCAACCATGTCCCCAACCCTTCCCTGTGCTAACCAAGAGCCGGAGGACACGAATTTCACAGAGTGTGGCCAAACATCTCCAGAACCCCTCTGCTAAAGCCAACACCACCAGCCAAAGCCCGAGGCAGGTCTGGAGCTCACCTTGATGCCTTAAGATTTTTTTTGTTCTGCTTTAGCGTGTAGCTCTTAGCTTCATATTAAGTGTTACTAAGCTCTCTTTACAGGGTAGTTAGACACAACAATTCCCTCCAACTCAAAATTCAAGGACAATCGTTCCAACCTCAGGCCCAAAAGCACCAACAACGTAAAGAAAAGGAGGCCAAGCAAGGAGGATGGAACTTCATCATTCCAAGTGATTAATTGGCCAGTTCAGCTCAAGATGCAAATAGAGCAGAACTTCTCCAAGTGTGAACCCCCGTGCCCAGGCCCCTTTTCTGTGCCCATCTCGAGGCCCATCCTGGCAGGGCTGCAGCCGGGCTCTGCCATTGCCAGGCTGTGCCCTTGGAAGGCCTTGCCATCAATCCCTGCTTCATTCCTCTCATTTTGCCCGGCCTCTTCTCCAGCTCACACTGATAAAGCACCAAGCTCCTCACCTGTCAGGGACACCATGAAGCCCTCCAGCTGGCAGAGCCGCTCCCCAAACACGAAGAAGCCGCGGACGTTGTTGGAGAGGCTGACGGAGCTGCCGCAGAGCGTCACCAGCAGGTTGGCCGCGGCCAGGTTCACCAGGATGTAGTTGAGGGGCGAGCGGAGCCTCCTGTGCCTGACGGACACCACGATGACCAGGCCGTTGAGCAGCGAGGCCGAGGCCACCACCAGCGCCATGAGCACGGCCACCGCCAGGTACAAGGCCCGGGGGGCCTGGTGGGGCCACTGGGGGCCATCAAAGGGCCCCGGGGTGCCGTTGTTTGGGGGCTCCTGGGTGCTGTCCATGGAGCAGCAGCACCTGGGCCAGGTGAGCCTCCCCCAAAAGCGGAGCCTCTTTATAGAGCAGGAGGGGATGAGGGGCCCCCAGAGCAGCTTGGCATTCAAATACCTTAAGCTTTATTTTAATCTGAAGGGTTTGTCCTCCCTCCCTCCCTCCTGCTTTTTATAATCGGCTCTTTATTCCCAAGGGGATAAAGAGTGATTTAAACAAAAATCTGATGACTGGACAGAGGATCATTTAATTGAGTAAATATTTTTTTTTTTTTTTTCCTTGTGCTTTCCAGCAGGATTTTCCTGTAAGCTCGGCCTCGGCACCTGGGGCTGGACATCATTCCCTGTGCCCTGGGTTTGCTGGGCTTCAAGGCTACTAAATATATATATAAACATAAATCTATAAAAAT
>WEKY01007045.1:372354-464115 GCA_013390045.1 Picathartes gymnocephalus | reverse complement strand
AAAATATTTTAAAATATAAATATAGAAAATATTTTAAAATATACATGTAGTATATATACTTAATTGGACCATATATATGTATTTTCTCTCTTCATATATATATATATACACACACCCCCATATATATTTTTTTATAAATACCTGTAAGTACATATGGAGTATTTATGCTATATTAGGCTAAGCAGCCTCCAATGCTCTGGCTTAAACCCATTTCTCCCCAAATTCTTGCCATCCTCCACATTCAAAATCTGTACCACCAGCATCAGCCTTTTTTTTTTTTCATTTTTATTTTTCAACCTTTTTATTTTTAGTTCTCGTTATAAATATTAACAAATCTGACCAAAAGTACACAGATAGGTAATACTGAAATACAAAAGTCTCTCAGGATGCAGGTAAAGGACAGTTTCTGCAGCCTTCACATGGTAGCAAAACATTGGTATCAAACATTTCACGAGGCCTGGCATGACAACCACCAACTCTGCATGCAGCTGGGACAGAGGGATGGAGTATCCACTTAGAAAAGACTGGGATACAAAGTGAAGGAACCCACACACACGTGTCCTACTCCACCTCAGGCATAAACCACTTTCATGTGCTGGAACAAAGGATGGGTGGAAAGGAACTTTGCCAGAAAAGGGAGGCACAGCCAGCTCAGTGCTCCTGGAGCTTCCCTGGAAGCTCAGACCCCAACCAGGTTTTAAGGTGCTGGACCAGAAAGGATTAATGGGAACATCTGACTTGACAGGCTGCCAGCATTCAAAGAAAATCCATGCATATCTGCAGGATGCAATACAAATATTAAGTTATTTAAAAACCCCTGTGAATGTTGGTTTTTTTCCTTTTATTCCCCCCTGCTCCCATATCAAACAAGGTGTAACACCATCGTCACTTGGAAAAGTAAACACAAGTTTCCAGAGATTCCATTGCTTCCCAAGGAAAAAAAAAAAAAAAAGAAGTTGGCAACACGTGCACAGGGCTTGGAAGCTGAGGGTAACTGAGGCTCGTGGGGAAGGAACAGCTCTTCCTAAGAAATCATTGTTTAAAGGCTTCAAAACATTTTTGGGAATGGTGCAGCATTTCCTAGAAAGTTTCAGCCCATCCCACCAGGTGTCTGGTGGGATGAGGATGCAGAGGTTGGCCAAGGTAGATCACAGGGGATGATATCTGGGATTATTATTATGGTATTGATATATTATTACTGTGCCATATTAATATTACTGTGCCATACACAGAAATTTATTTGGCTTGGACACTGTTTGAGGCAGAAAATGGATCAACCTGACAGCCATGCCGAATTACAAACACAATTCCAGCTCAGCATCTCCATTATTTAATGGATGAATTGGAAAGGGACGAAGAGGGGGAAAATGATAGAAAATTTCAGCCTGGAAGCTGGCTCTGCTGGAAAAACAGCCGTGCTGCTGCATGGCACGGTTTCATTAGGAGAGCAGCTGCTGCCAGTCCTGGGAAGCAGGAACAGCCAGGCTGCTCCAGGGAGCTTTTTATTTTACCTTCCAAACGTGAGGCTGCCCCATCCCGGGAGAAAAGTTGCACAGCCCTGCTGACTTCCCATGAGTTACTGGAGAGGACGAGCACAACACTCCTGGAAGGAAAGCAAACACTCTTTCCAGGTTTAACCAGGGACACAACCATTCCAAGGGAGGAGCTTTTTAAATGCATAAAAGAGCTGTTTAGGCCCAAACCACAGAGACTGACAAACCAGCCGAGATATGGCACAAGCTGCCTGGAGGAGGCAGTTCTGGGCTTTGTGTGTTTTCAGGGACGCCTTTTGCCGATGCCGGACACACGGACGTGGACGGACGCGTTCATTTTTTTTGCCACTGACTTGCAAGGCAGCGAGAAGGTAACTGAGTACAGCCAGGATTTGGGAGAGGAGCCGGACTGCAGTGCATGCAGGGGTGCACACCTGTGAGCGTGAGTGTGAGTGTGCACATGCATGCTCGAGAGAGGGGCTGTGAGCGGGGCAGGACTCCAAGAGCCCTTTTGGGAAAGCCTTGGGAGCTGGGAGCGGCTGCCCAGAGCAAACCACCCGTGCCTTCTGCCCTGGGAAAGGCTTCCCCTGCAGCCAGGCCCTGCTGTGGGGTGTCCTGCTGTCCTGGCTGGCCCGGGATGCCCCGTCCCCAAAGCTGGGAGGAGCCCCAGGGCTGTGGAGCTGTGGCCCCGCGGGGCTCAGTCGCTGAGGACGGCGCCCGGCAGCTCGTTGGTCAGTGTGTGCCAGCGCTCGATTTTCTTGTCCTTATTCTTCAGGCAGTCGAACCAGTGCTTCAGCCGCTCCCCTTTGGCATTAATTCCCAACACGACTCCGCCTTGGCAGGGAGACAGAGAGAGGGAGAGGTGTGGGGGGGGGGAGCATCAGCCTTGTAAAGGATGCTGAGAGATGCCGAGGGACACCGCGGGATGCTAGGGGGAGCCAGGTGATTCAGCATCCTCACAGCATCCAACTTGATGTGAAATCCAGCCCAAATTCGCCACCCCCACAGGTCCCTGTGGTCTGGGACCTGTCCCAGGCAGTGCCCTGTCCCTTGTGCCAAGGGCTCACTGCAATCACAGCAACTGTCAGAGGCACCAGGCACTTGTTAGTGATAAATCACAGTGACCAGCAACAAAATCACAACAAGCCCAGACATCCAACAGAGATAAATAAAACCTCCCTGTTCAACCTGTTTTTCAATCAGAGGAAAACATCTGAAAACAGAAGGGGAGAGGCAGACACATTTTCTGCCTGCTTGGATGCTCCTTGAGAGGTTCAGATGCAGGGGAGGGGGAAAAGCAGAACCGAAACCCAGCGAGAATGGAAGTGGGGATGGAGAACAAACAGGGAGGCTGGAGGAGTGCAGGAAAAATAAGAGGCACAGGCAGCGAAGATAAATAAAAAAGAGGCCAAGGAGACCTTCTGGAGTGTGCCACTGACCTATGAAATCGTTTGATTTCCCGATATCGTAGTCCCACACGGTGACTTCCAAGGTCTTCTTTGCCAGGTCACCGTGCTTTATCTCGTAGAAAAACTCCTGTGGGGGAGCAGAGGCTGAGTCAGGATGAAACAGGGGCTGGGGCTGCCCATCCTCCTCCTCAGACTGTGCTGCCCACAGGGAACCCAACCCTGATCCCTCACACAGAGACTAAGATGGGATTTTTGTACCTGTTAACTCTAAGATTGAGAAAAGCCCCTCGGTGAGAACCACACGTACCCCAAACCCACCTCATTGAACTCGGGGTTCAGCGTTTTCTTCTTCACTGCTGTCTTGTGCTTGGATTTCTTGTCCTCATCTGGTTTCAAGTAACTGCAACGAGACCAAAGCAGCCCAGTGGGTCCCAGTGAGGGGGACAGGAGGCCCCCACGGGTGGGGACAGCTGTGACTGCAGGACCAGGGGGAGGTCTGAGCCCCCTGAACCTCCAGCTCCCTCCTGCCCGGCTCTCCCCAGCCAAAACGCTGGGGATGGCTGGGAGGAGGCAGCGTTTCCCCACCTTTAGCACCAAGGCAGCTGCTGGCTGCAGGCAGAGAGCAGCGATTATCCCATCTCCAGTCCCTAGGGGACACTGGCACTGCACACGTACTGCTCCCCAAACCCATCGCTGGCAGCCCAGCACCGGCCCAGCCTCAGGGCTGTGTGACCAGCCTGCTCATCCAGAGCCTCTCCAGGAGACCACAGCCAGTGTGGAAAAGGGAGCAGGAGCCAGAAGCTTTGAGCTGTTCCCTGCAGATATTCTGCAGCACAGCCCCAGAGCTGGACAGCAAATGAGATTAAAGCGTCATCAGGCAGAGAGGGGACCTGAAATGCGGGCCAGGCTAAAGTCAGTCCGTCGTGGTTGGGTGCCGCTGCTGCGCCTTTAAACATCATTTCAGCTTCCTTGCTACACGTTCCACATCTTGCTCATAATTAAAAAATTAGGGCTCGTACCGAGAAGCATCACTTTTCTATCTGATCCCAGCCCTGCAGATGCAATCTCCTGTGGATGGCACAGGGGACACCCAAAACTGGCTGGGGAACTGAGACTCCAATTTCAAAAAGCAAGAGGGGATTTTTATACAAACAGTGTCACCCCTAAAAAACAATTAAATAAACAGGTGGAAGTGTGCTGCTGATAAACTCCATTACTGATCTCCCAGGTGTGGTTTATCCCAGTAGTCCTGCCTCAGAAAATACCATCCCTAAAGGTCCCCAAATTTGAGCCAGCACAGTGGGGACAGGGATGGGGACAGAGGTTGCTGCTGGTCCTTCCCGGACGTGGCCACCCCTTCTTTGCAGAAAATGAATTTGAAAAACGCCACCCCCCCCCCCACAAAAAAAAAAAAAAAAAACCAACCNTTTTTGGTTAACTAAAAAAAAAAAAAAAACACCAAAACCAGGAGCTGTGGTGAGGCAGAGCCAAACCAGCGGGGACAGCCCCACCCCACCGGGTTCCGCACCCACCTCCCCTGGGAGCTCTGCCAAATAATTGCCGGGGAATTGCTGCGGGGTGGAGGCAAGCTGCTGCCGTGACGGCCTCATTTGCATCTCCTAATGAGAGCAATTAACTGCCGCTGCGGGGAGAGGCGGGAGGGGACGGCGGGGCTGCGGGGGGCACTCACATCTTGACGTAGGGGTCGGAGTAGCCGTTGGCGTCCATGGCGGCCAGGTGGGCGCAGCGCAGGATGCCCACCTGCAGCCCCTGCTTCTGCGAGATGTACTTGAGGGAGATGAGGATCCTGCCACGCTCCTCCAGAGACTTGTCCTCTGTTTTATCTATCTGGGGAGGGAATGCACCCAGTCTGGTGGCTGTACCGGGATACAGACACCCTCCCCAGCCAAGGAGTCTTCGAGTAGAGTCCCAACAAGGTAGAGGCCTTGTCAAGCCTCTGGGGCGGGGGGAGTGATGCCTTGGATTTTAAGTTTCATGTTTTTCAAACCCTGCAGTGCTCAGGGTGTGACTCTGCAGGGTTTTGTAGCCTGGGAGCTGCTGCTCTCTCGTGTTAAAATAGATACAAAGCCTCTCCAAGGCTGCTCTCCAAGGACACCCAGACTGTCCTGGGCCCAACATGTGCAACCCAACATCGTGGGAAGGGGGGGAAGCCGGGGGAAATGACATTATTAGCTAAAGTTTGAATTGGGGAATTGATGCTGAGATGCAAATGGCCCAAAGCTCTAAAGGTGTGCAGAGCTCGTGACTCGGGGTCCATCCTGGGCTCCATTGTGAGAGCAGCCTCTGCCTCCCCAGGGTGTTCCTTTGCAGGCCTTTCAAATAAATATCCACCTTTTTTCCCTCCCTCCTGTCTGGGCTCTGTTTCCAGAGAGTCACTTCAGGCATCACTCTTCTCCACATTCTTGATCGTGTTTGAGGGGTCAAACAGCTCCACGTTCCCACACGCCACAGGGAGAAGCTGATACATCTGTGATCCCGTGGTGGGACGAGGCCCTGAACGCCCTTCACTCACCGGCAGCTGCTTCTCCAGGCAGATGTTGAAGTTTTTGGTCTGGTTGGGTTTCAGCTTCTTCAGCGGGATGCGCGTCTCCCCGATGAACTCGTTGTGGCGGAACTTGTCCTCGTCACACACCGAGATCCTGCAAGGGCACGGGCTGAGTGGGGACTCTGCGGAGAGGGCAGGGGCTGCAGGTCCCCCCAGGGAGGGAACAGCTCAGGTCACCCTTCCCCCGGCCATGGACAGGGCACCTCCTGGGCAGGCAGCTGGAAAACAGCTGGATGCAGCTGGGACACATCCAGCTGCTGGCACAGCCCGGCCAGGGCAGCTCTTGGTGTGAGCCACTGCTCCAAATGCAGAGCCCAGCCCAGGCACTGCCAGAAAAGCAAGCTGGAGCCTCAGCTCTTGGGATGGTTGGGATAGAGATGCCTTCACTTTGGGATGCCTTCAAGTGAGATTTATCGTTACAATCTCTCGGGAGTTTTGGGAAGTCCCTCACAGAGACTTGTGGAAGTCAGCCATAACATGAGGAATGATCACAAGACTGCAGGTTACAAGGTTTCTTAAGGGTTAACTGACCAATAGATAATTGCTACGTACATATGTTTTCCTTTTCACACCAATAGTTAATCACATCTGCATTCCATGGCTGTTGCATTGTGGCATTTTTACCCCATCGTGTACTGTCTCACAGTTCTCTATTACTTTACACTACCACACCCTGAACATTTTACTTTATTCTATAACTTTATTTTATTCAGTTCTCTATTTAAACTTCACACGGCAAAACTCTCTACTATCTAACTTTACACACTTTTTCTGAAACTGCAGACCAAGATCTTTGTTATAGGTCACGATATCTGGAAGTTTTTCCCATGGTTTCAAATTGAATGCAGTAAATATTTCAAGCTCAGGGTAAGCAGGCCCAAGGCCTTGAAGGTTTTTTGTGCCTTGGATTCCCACACTCAACCATCCTAATGACCCTTCCATTAAAACATCAGAGTCATCAGTGACTAAAGCAACATTACTCAGAGCTGCTGGAGCTGCATTTTGCCCAGCCATGGAGGCTCTTCCTCATCCCTGCCTCAGACAGCGTGGCTGGGGGAAATCTGCTTCCCACACAGCCCCTTCCCTCCTTCCCGACGGCTCGGGCACTGCTGGGAGCCTGGCAGCCCCCAGGGTGCCCTGGCTGGGACACAGAGCAGCTCTGACACCTCCTGTCCCACCAAACAGACCAGGCCATGAGTGATTTCCACAGCCAACCCCTGGAAAGCATCACACCTCGGCCAGGTGAAGCCATGAGTGATTTCCAACCCCTGGAAAGCATCACACCTCGGCCAGGTGAAGCCATGAGTGATTTCCAGCCCCTGGAAAGCATCACACCTCGGCCAGGTGAAGCTCTCCCAGCCCCGCCGGGGTCCCAGTGACAGCAGCCCAGTCCGAGGGCAGTGAGGTGGTGCTGAGCCCAGGCTGTTTTCCATGAAAAAGCTCTAAATGCCTTTCCCTGAGCTGGCAGCTCATGAGTCATTCCTCTGCTGCTTCCCAGCCCTCTCTGGGCGTCAGGAGAGACGCCAAGCAGAGCAAAGTTAGTGCTTGCAGCTCCCCAAATCCCCAGACAGGGCCAGGAAGGTGCCTTGAGGGAGCAGCTGTTCCCCAGCAGGGCTGGTAGTGGGGAAAGCCATCCCACCTCCCTCCAAAGGGAGCATCCTTCATCCCCATGGAGCCAGGCAGGGACTGGCTGGGCTCCCTGCCCATAAAGGAAAGGTATTTCCTTTCCCTTCCCTAAAATCCTTTCTCCTTTAAAAAAAAAAAAAATGTTCTTACAGTGTCTTCTCATCTTTTTGGTGCCCTGATTGTTTCCTCTTTCACCTTCTCCTTTTGGCATCCATCTCCCACTGGTGGCACCTCTGCCCCCAGGGACCACACAGGGAGGGGGAAAAGTAATTAAAGATAAATAATTGTGATCCCACCTGAGAGCAACTAATAGCACACCACACCTCTGGCCTGCTCAGCATCTGGATGGTTTATCCATGGGTGGGTTATCCATGGACAGGTCTATGATTTATCCATGATTTCCCCATAGATGGTTTATCTGTGGATGCTTTAGTGGCTTATCCAAGGACGGTTTGAGCACCCTCATGCTCACAAATGAGTGAAAAGGAAGCAAGGAAGCCATGGGGATTTCTCAGTGCCACAGCACAAGGATCATCAGGGCTGGGGAGCAGCAGAGAAAAGGGGTTTGGGAAAAAAAAAAAATGCCAGGAGCAGGAAAACAGGGAATGCTGGTCTCCAGAAAACTGTGGCTGGATGCAGCGTTACTATAGATACCCACGGAAAAAACACCCCACCACAACGGTAAAATCCTCAAAGAGAATCTCAAATGCAGGCACGATATTCCCCATTTCCTCTCGTCTTACTCACAAAGAACAAAACCATCTGTGTGTGATGTCCAGAGAGGGTTTTGGGTCAGCTCTCCCAGTGCCTCAGGCTCAGCCCCCAGTCCCAGTTCCTCTTCCCAGCTGCAGTTCGTCCCCACTGGGATGGGATTTCCAGCTCAGGCAGGCTGGAGGTGCCCTGGCCCATCAGCGAAGGCAGCGAGCTTCGTGTGAGATGAGCAGGAAGCTCCAGCCCCAGCCCTCCCTTTGGAAAAAGGCACAATGGAATCACACCAGCTTGGATTTTATGATGAGAAATCGATGTGATGGAATTTCTATGCCTTGGGTTAGAAAATCAGCCCCATGACAAACAGAACAGACTCCCCTGGCAGCCTCGCTCACTTTCCATCCCCAGCCTGGAACTGGAGCTTCACCCCTTTCTCGTCTCTCTTTATTAATCCCCATCTCTCCAGCCTGGTGTTTCATTTGATATCCTCACTGTGGGGTCCTGATCTTTACCTTAAGGGCTGTGAAAACCACCTTGGAAGGAAACTGAGCAGCAAATGAACAATCACTGCTCATTAAACTTCTCCTCCCTCCTACTCAGCCCGGGCTCCTGGGTTCCAGTCCTGACTCACTGCACAGCCTCAGCAGCTGACTCATGGCTTCTGCTCCCTCACAAGAGTTCCTCAGCCTCTTTCCTGGTGTGGAAAGGGGGGAATGGGGGTCAGAAAGGGCCCTTTTCCACAAAACACACGCTGAGATGTATCCCCTGTGTCTAAGATTCCTTGTGGCAACATGAGGGGCTCTCAGTGAGGAGCAGGTGATGCTGGCTTGGTGTAAGGACAGGCAATACCAGGTAAGGAGACAAAACAATGTCTTGGGAAAGTCCAGTTCTCCAAAAAAAAAAAAACAAAAGGAGGATTCCGTCCTGGGCTCCATCACAAAATGCCTCCAAGCCTGAGCACAGAAACCACAGAAGTGAGTTTGTAATTACAAGTGCACCTGCAATTCCAAGCAAACTTCATTTATCCAGAGTAAAGCAATTTGGGACCCCAAACCTTGAAGTGGCTGCACTCTGCCTATTAGTCCTGACCAACTACTATTTTCTGAATAATACATTTAATGAGTCACGATGTTTGTTAAACACATGATTAAACAAAGAATTCCTGGCATTCGTGGGCTAGCTGAGTACTCCATGAATAATGCATCACCTTGCCAATATATCTGGATATGAATAATTGTATCCAATATCTGGCCAGCTCGGGTATTTATTATGAATGCAATTTATTTATTGCATGTTACATGTATTATTTACATGGAGGCAATTGCATTTTTGCCTGTTCCAGTTTCTTCTGCCTCCCCCTGACATTTTACTCTGTGGTTGGAGTCCAGGTGGGAATGGGGGCTCCAGGGTGGGATTTCCCCCTGGTGCTGGCAGGGAATCTGTCCCCAGTCCCATCCATCTGTGCACTCCAGTGTGTTTTGCATGGCTCTGAACCTGCCTTTTCCCAGGCTGGTGGGTGGTTTCATCCCTGCTAAGCCTTGGGCTGCACTCAGGGATATTTAATTCAATGAATGGATGAGACCTTTCGAGATCCTCCCACTTGCTGTGCTCCATGAAATCCCAAATATCTGCTGGATTTTGAGGGGGTCGGCTCATTAACAAACTCCTGCTTGCCAGGGCAATTAGCTGGGCTGCCTTCACCTCCCCTTTGCCTCGGGGGAGGTGAACCCTGGTGGCTCCGGGGGTCTCTGACAGCAAAGTTTGGACAAGGCCAGGCAGGGACGAGGAAAAACCTATCTGGGCATGACATGGGGTTGTGGGGCTTGGGCAGGAGGGGGTCCAATACTCTGGGATGTCCCTCCTCCAGCTGTGACAAACACCACTTGTCCCTTCCAAAAAGGCTGCAGGCACTGGCAGAGTGCCCCAGGCCAGCACCACCCCACCAATCCATGCTGGACACGTCCCACCAGGTGGGCAGGGAAGATTTCTGGGTGCTTTCCCAGCTTAGCTGATGCATCTCCAGCCTGCAGGGAGGAGAAGGCTGCCAGCAGCTTTGATCTCTGCCTTTATTCTTACATTAAAGAGACTTTGGAATTGTGTTCCCTGCCCAGCTCAGCACCAGGGAGGCTCGCAGGGAATGGTCACTGCCCGGACCGAGGGGAGCATCACTGATGCTCTTTCAAGTAGCACCAGCTGCCTGGCAGCTCCAGGAGCCTCCTGTGGGGCTGGGCATGGGGGACACTGTCCCTGGGGTGGGGAGGGACACGTGGCACCGTGCTGAGGGAGGGGAAGGGGCCCCTGTGCCCCCGGAGCGGGGCCCTACCTCAGGGTCTTGCGGATCATGTCCTCGTCGGTGATGCCGTAGTAGGTGAGGGTCTCGTTCCACGTGGGGTTCAGGGTGTTGTGCAGCGTTTTGGTTCTCAGCTTGTTTGCCTGGAAAAGCAAAGGAGCTGAGGGTCAGTGGGATCAGCCCCAGGAGGCCGTTTGGGCAGGAGAGGAAGCCCAGTTTGGAGGTGAAGGGGCAATGGGTGCTGTCACTCTCCTGCCCCGGTGCTGTAACCCTCGATGGGGTGGCCCAAATCCACCCCTAAAACAGCAAAAACCACAGGGGCAGGGACACAGCAACTCACTCATTTCCAAACCCAGCCTCACATCCTGCATCCTAGAAACAGCCAGCAAAATGGGAACCTTGGCAGAGCACGGACCAGGATTGCACTTAGGCAGTAGGAGAGAGCAAGGGAGGGGGAAAAAAACCCTTTCAGGATTCAACAAAAAATGGCCATTTGCTGTTCTGGCTGTTTGTTTGCACTCCTGCTCCCAGCACAGCTCTTGATCCTGCCTGACTCCAAACAACTTCCTTGACAGGTGTTTTGTCAGCACCAGCAGCTCCTTCCAGCAGCTCTGCTGAGCCAGAGGATGGGGACAGCAGGGCTTGTGTCCCCTGCCTGGGTGGGACATCCTGGCACACACCCGCTCCCTCCTCAGGGGACATTGATCTCCTTATTCCCTGAGCCCACCTCACTTCTGAGGAGAGCAAAAAAAAGAGGCTGAGGCTGCAGATTGAGGTTCTCCACCAGGCTCCCAGCCTGGCACAGCAGCAATTTTCCCTCTAATTAGGTGTCAGACAACTCAATCCCTGCCTCAGCTGCTGCTGGGCATAAGAAACTCTCAAGCACATCAATACCTCAAAGTTGTCTTGTGGATCTTTGTGGGAAGCTGCTGCATTCCCCACCTTGGGTTCAGCAGCTCTGAGTGACAAGGACAGCAGGGAAAGTGCCCCAATGGCACCCACAGCCTGCTCAGATCCTGGGGCTGGGGCTCCAGGGATTGGGAAGGAAAGTGGGTTTAGCCAAGGGGGTGACATGATGGGCATCACCCAGCAGCTAAATCTGCCCCAGGAAGGGACACGAGTGAGATCTGAGGAGCTGAGCTCTGGGAGTGCCTTTTTCTCCCACCTGGAGTGACTCAGGAGTCAGCAACCAGCTCTGCATGGGGAATGAACCCAGCCCTGCTTCCCACACCCACAGGGGTGAGAGAGCCCAACTCTGGGCAGAAACACCCGAGGGACTCAGGGACTGTCCTGCTGCTGGAATAACTGTGCAGGAACATCCAGCCCAGGACAAATCCACCATCCCCCCAGAGCTGCTCCCCTCTCCCAGGGCAGACCTGGGCAGAGACAGAGCAATCCAGGGGCACAGGGGGCAAGGAGAGGGTCCCCCCATGGCTTGTGGATCTGCAGCTCCTGTGTCCCCTCCCCTCCTGCCCCTCCAGCCTCCAGCAGCTCCAGCAGAAATGCTAATCAATGGATTTGCAGAACGTGGAAATGACTGATAATATCACTGATGAAAGCGCTCCCGGCTCTGTTTGCAGCAGAAACTCAAATGTGGTTAAAAACTCCCTCTGCTGCTCTGAACATTAGGAATTAATCCAACTGAACTGTAACAAGTAAATACACCTCCTCCCCCCATGGAAGAGAGGTCTTTCCTTTCGTGTGGAATAAGAGTGCAATTAATATTCCTAACACACACATGGAGCATTTAAATTCCACATCCTCGTCACTTACACCGAGCTCTCACCACACATCAATATCTTTAATTACTCTTCTCTCCAGCAAGTGCTGAACCTAAGGAGATGGAAATATTTCCCTTATGATTTATACTCTGTTTTATTATGATCTGAGGGGCTTTAAATGCAAAAGAATAAGGGCAAAGGGAAAGGAAATTAAAAGGGTCCGATTTGTTTATAGCTGAGATTGTTTCGCTCGGTGCTTCCCGGGGGCTCCTGGAGGGCAGCATTCCCACCCCCTGCTCCCAAGGTAAGGAATCAGGGCTGGCACCTGGCTGCCAGCCAGTGGTTTCCCAGAAAGGCATTTTCCATCCCTAAAAGGATGGATTCAGCCCCAATTCTTACCTCCTGCTCTCTCTGAGCGTCTTTTACTGCAGAAATTCCAGGTCTGGGTGCAGCAGCCCACAGCCCCTGCGTGAGGAGCTTCTCCCAGGCCTGATTCCCAAGGAAAAGGTGCATCCCCAGGAAAAGAAGAAGTGCAAAGGTGTCTCACCTTGCTGGCTCCGGGGAGCAAGTGCAGCTTGACATAAGGATCAGCCAAACCATTGTGGTCCATTGGCTTCAGGCCCTGGAGAGGGAAGAGCAAAAAGCAGGAATGAGGATAACCACGGGATGCTGGGCAGGCGGGGTGGCCTCGCTGAGCCCATCCTGTTTCCCTGGGATATTGCTGGTCCTTGGAGCATTTGTGGGACTGGGGAAGGAGAGGAGTGTGGATTCTGCAGGCTCCGGGCTCAGCATTCCAATCTGTGGATCCTGGCAGGGGCTGTGGGAAGCTCCTCACCTGCACCATCCACTCCTCCCTCCCTCCCTGCAGCCGACTCTGCCACCCCCACCACCATTAATTTCGGGGTGAAGCAAATCAGAGCAGTGATTTCCCAGCTTTGAAATTACAGGGTTCTGTCATTTAATAATTGCTTCTGAGCAAACACACACCTCTGCTGTTGTGGTGCCACTTCCAAGCACTCCCAGAGGGTGTGATAGCACCTACCTACTCCCAGTTATCAAGGAAGAGCAGCTCCAGGCCAGTGGGAGGCTGGTGGCAGCCAAACGCCGTGGTGTTCACAGAGAAACCTGGGCTTGCAGGAGCACCAGCCCAAGGAAACCCTCGCTGTGGTCATTCCTGGTGGGTTTTCTACCAGGACCTCACAGGTCTCAAAGGATGATGTGGATCAGGCTTGTTACAGTGGTGCCCTGCAGCTGATCCTGCATTGAGCAGAAGCTGTGCCTCTGTTCCTCTTCTAAACCACCTGAAAATTACCCAGGGGTGATGCACAAACCCAGCCCAAAGCCACACCTGCACAGACTGCGTGGGGAAAAAAAACTCCACAGGGCAGGGAAGCGAGTCAGGAGAGTGAAACATGGAGCCTAGTTTTCAGCAGTCCTGAGGAGGAATGAGAATGGCTCCATGGTGGAAGTCCTTGGATTATTTCCAGCCTGGCTGTGGGATCCCTGCAGGAATTACTGCTGGGCTGGCCGAAGGCAGTCCCGTGCCTGGATCAGAGCAGGGTTTCTCCGCAGAGGTACCCAGCCAATCCTGGCTCCAGCCCGGGCACTTGGGGCAAGGCTGGGGGATGCTGAAGAGTCCTCACACCCTTTTTGTGATGAGCAGAGTGCCTGGATAACGAGCAGTGTGCAGCTGCCAGGGATCCGAGGCAGGGAGGCATTTGTATGGAATGCAGGTGGAATGGCTGCGTGCAGAAGGAATGGAATCATCCAGGATTTGGGCAAATCGAGGAGGGAAATGCTGGGGAAATCACTTCCGTGCTTCACAGGAGTGGAATAAGTCACCCAGCCTGCCCCACAGCACCCTCTCTGAGCTGCACAGCTTGGGCCAGGATGCTCCTGACCTTGGGAGTGTCTCTGATTTGGAGCAAGGGCTCTGCTTTGGACACAGACGTGCTGCCCTGGGGCAAGGGAGGCCAAATGGTGCCCAGCAAAGAGGATTTTGCTTCTACAGCAGAGCCAAAAGGATGAAAATATCAGCAGTGAATGGAGGTAAAAGGGTTCTGCTTTAAGTTCAGCCTCTGGGGTGACGTCCCTGCTCCAGGAGATGCTGAGGATGGGGCAGACAGGGCAGGAAGGGGCTGGACTGTCCCCAGGCTCTGGAGGGACAATCCTGCACAATCCACTTGTGCTCTCCCCAGCCTCCCTGGGCAGAGGTGCCCAACCTGCCCGGGCTGCACAGCAAATGAAATCACAACCAAGCAGGCAGATTCCCAGGAAAATGGATGGAGAATGACAGGCAGCTCTGTAATTCACCCATCAATTCAGCTCAATTAAATTACCTTCTGAGGAGGCTATTAAAGGCTTTTTTAATAGATGTGCTATGGAAGATGGAGTGACAGGAGCCTGGAAAATGGCTCCTAATGTCACGTCTACCTCCCTCCCGTGTCACTGGATACGTGTTTGGCACAAACAGCTGAATTTAACAGGGCTCTGCTTTGCAAAGCTGCTCCTGTGGGAGATGATGCCTCCCCCAGGGAATTGCTTCCCCTGTGTGGAGGGACCACCAGCCTGGAGCTTCTCTGAGAGGGGTGAGAGGCAGCAAGGGACAAGGCACAGGGGCAGAGCCTCCCCTCAGATCCAGCTGGAGCATCTCCCTGGCTCCAACTCTTCCTGCTGCCGCGCTGATTTATGGAGCTGAGATTAAGTTCTTTCTTTTCTCTCCCTCTGCCCAACCTCAGAAATCTCTGCTGCAATCCTGTGGAGACCTAGAGCTCCCTGCAAGCCGGGCTCTGCCAGCTGCTCCCCGTGCCAGTGACATTTAGCTAATCAATAGGATTTAATTACAACTTGGGCTAATGGGGCTGCCACGCTAGAGGCGTCCAGAGATCACAGGAGATGGATTCATTCCATCCCTCACCCCACAACGAGCTGCCTGCCCAAAAAACCAGCCTGGATAATTCCTAGGCTGAGGCATCCCATTCTGAAATGGGGCAAATCGTGTTTCCACCCTGAGAGCCCAGAGGAGCCAGACAGCTGGAGGAATTTCCCTGCAGTGATAAATATTTATGAGCCAACACATAAGAAATGCTCGGTGCAGACCTCCAGCACTCGGTGGGAAGGGAGGGAGCAGCCAAACGCTCAGTGGGGTGGAAACTGCTGGGTGTTTTCTGGCCAGAGGTGCAGGGAGAGCAGCCCAAGGATGCTCCAAGAGGCAGCAGCTGCCTGGCATGGCCTGCCTGGGGCCAGGAGCTCCTTCAGCACTGCCCTACAGCCCCCTGAGGCTTGTCCCAGACACCTTTCTCCCAAAATCAGGAGACCACTGGGGCTATAGGACAGCCCAGCCTGCTGTGCCTGTGCTGCTGCACACCCCTATAAATCCCCTGTAGCAGGCTGGGCTCTGCAGGGCTGAGCACAAAGTGAGATCCTCAGCAAAGCCATGGCACGGCAGGGCATAAAACCAGCCGCCTGCACGTTCATCACATCCTTTTCCATCCCATTTTCTAGCGGGGGATGATGCCCAGCACTTCCCAGCTCTGTCCCACACAGGATCCGCACAATCCCAGGGCTGGAGCAGGGCAGCAGGGCAGAGGGAGAGCCCTCCTGCCAGCCTGGCTGCTCCTGCCGTCCAGGAACGAGCTTCCACGATGCCCTGATTTATTCTCCTATTGATCCGAGCTGAGCTACAACGTGTCTGAGCTCAGCCGTGCCTGAAGTGTGGCAGGCGGGGCTGCTGCCAGCACCGAGAGCCATCAGTGCGAGGTGGCTGCTGCCAGCCTGGCTGCTCCTGCCTTTTCCTGGCTGCTCCTGCCTTCTCCTGGCTGCTCCTGCCTTTTCCTGGCTGCTCCTGCCTTTTCCTGGCTGCTCCTGCCTTCTCCTGGCTGCTCCTGCCTTCTCCTGGCTGCTCCTGCCTTCTCCTGGCTGTTCCTCCTCCTTCCTGCCTGCTCCCACCTGTCTGGTGGCACCCAGAGTCTCACAGATCCTGCTGTGAGCCAGCACTGCTCAGAAACCCTTCAGAAACACTCCAGATATTCCCAGGCACAGCAGCAGGGTGAATTCCCACACGGACAGAGTGACTATCCCAGCCTCCAGCAGCCGAGGGCTGCACAGCAGGGAATTGTTGGTGGAGCACCACAGGTTGGAGTGAACCTGCTGCTGGTTCCCAGGATTTCAGCCCCCCAGGAGCCGATAACGGGGCTCGTGAGGAACACCAGCAGATAGAAAAGTGCTGGGGATTAAAAAAAAATAGAGAGAAGCGAAATAAAGGGAGAGAGGGAGGTTGTTTGGGGTTATCAGAGAGAAAGGAAAACGTGTCTCACGTGGCTGAAATAGCCCAGGTTTGAAGGGCTGCTGGCAGCAACTGAGGCTCCCGGAGCTGCTGGAGTTGGACACATCCCGAGGGCGTTTTCCCTGCAGGGTGACACAGGTACCCAGGACCTGATCCAAGGGGAAATCACATCCCAGCACTGCTGGGGCTTTTTCCCCCATCTCCTCCTCTCCAGCTCTACTTGAAACAGCCCCGGAGGCAGCGCCGGCCCCGCCCAGCAGCGGGGTCCTGGCCCTTACCTTTCTGTAGTCAAGTTTTGGCAGCTTTCCCCAGGCGAGAGATGAAATGAGAGCGAGCAGATGGCAATGCAAATAAAAGAGAAAAATGGGAGAATGAGAGCAGAATGGAAATGAACAGGACTCGAGAGCTGGAATGTCAGGGTGGCCAGGGGGGCCCTGCCCTCCCCGAGGTCAGGGGGGATGCTGGGGTACCCCCACACCCTGGGCTGGGACCCTCTGCGTGGGCACAGCAGGCACCGGCGCTCTCCTTTGCCAGCCCTGCCGGTGCTCTCGCCGATGTGAGATTTACCGGCTGCTGCCCGCAGCTCTCCTTCTTCCTCCCTGCCTTCCACCCACTCCGAGCTCAATTAGAAACCTCCTCCTTGGCACGGCTCCCGTGTGCGCCGGGGGAAGCCTGACCCAGAGGCTGCCGGCGGATCCGCAGGAGACAGGCGGGGGAGCAGAGCCCACCGACCGCCTCAGCCCCGCCCTGGCCCTTGCCTGGAGCAGCTCCAGGAGTCCTGCGGCAGATCCCTCCAGGCTCATCCCCAAAACCCAGCTTTGGTGCTCCAGGATGTATTCCAGACATGGAATATGTCCCCCCCCCCAATAAAGCTGCCAAGCTGCAACGCTGCCATGGAGGGGAGAGGAGCATCCTGTGAAGGCAAACAGCGTGATCTGACCCTCTGGGGCTCAGCTCACAGCCTCTTCTCCTGCCTTCTGTAAAAACCCTCCATCCCTTCCCAAAATCTGCAGGGATTGAGGTCTTTCTCCCCCACCCAGCCCACCTGGAGCCCTCGTTTTTCTGGTCATCACACTGCCTTCTGTAAAAACCCTCCATCCCTTCCCAAAATCTGCAGGGATTGAGGTCTTTCTCCCCCACCCAGCCCACCTGGAGCCCTCGTTTTCCTGGTCGTCACACTGGGTGAGGCAGCGAGGAAGCCAGCAGCACCTTCCACAGGCCCCGAGGCAGAACCAGCACCTCAGTTCTCCGTTTCTGATCCCAAATGTGCAAAAAGCCCCTAATTGCCTCAATCACACAGACGGCAAAGGCGCTGAGGCGCAGCACTTCGGGGCCGCAATTAGCGGCATTTAAAAGAGCCATTTATAAACCGCCAGCCGGTCACAGTAAATAACAACATCGGGATGGGCTGCGCTCAGAATCATCAATCCCAGCTCCTCACGGGGCATGAGCAGCCGGCTCCTCACTGCCGGGGACGCCCTGAGAGGCACGGCTGGAGGGGAAGGACAAGGCAGAGGTGTTGCGATGGAAGTGGAGCTGGAACGTGGTGGAAAATCAGGGATGCTCGGCACAGCCGTGGGCCGGGTTCCCACGGCACAGCCAGTCCTTGCTGTCCCCACACCCAGCTCCGAGCTGTACCTTGGCTTTGTTGATGGTGCAGTGGAGAGCGTTGTTCTCCTGATCGTAGAGCAAACTGAAATCCAGCGTCCCCAGCGCGGCTGCAAGGGAGGAGAGAGGTGATTAACCCGCGGCGAAGCCAGCCAACACGGGCTGCTCTCCCTCCGAGCACAAAAGGAGGGCCTGGAGATGCCAAAGAGCAGGCTGCAGGCGCTATAAAACACAAACCAAGCTGCTGGGAGCCCTGTTACGGAAGGTGGCTTCGTGCTGGGAGGCTGGTGGCCATTCCCGGGCTGGTGGCACAGCCCCGGCAGAGGAGTGACAGGGATGGGTGGATCCAGCTCGCCCAGCACTGCAGCCACAGGTTTTGCTTCTGTGGGCTCTCACCCGGCTTATCCCCATCCCTCAGCAGCCTCGCTGCAGCCAGCAGTCCCCCAGGAGATGAAGGGTGTCCCCTGGGAAGATTTGGGAATGGCTGGCACACAGCTGAGAGCTGCTGTTGGCACATCCTCCCCTCCAGCAGCCCTGGCGCTCCCAGAACGTGTGTTTGGATAGCGACACCTTCAAAGGAATGAGCCACCAGTGGGATCCCTTCCCAGCTCCAATCTGGCTGTAAACTGTAAATTAAAGCCAGTGAGGATGGAAATACTTTTCTGGTTAAAACGAAAAGCACCGACAGCTTTTAATCAGCACAGAGTTCCTTTATGGCACCCTCAGGATCCAGGAACGGCGGCGTCTCCTGGGATGGGACACAGGGATGGGGCAGGGGAGCAGAACAAAACCAGAAGAGCCTCAGCAGCAGAAGTACTTTAGATTTGAGAAATCCTTTCCCTCTGGATGATCTGAGCACGTCTCACTAATCCAAAGCAGAGGAAAAGCCTTAAAAAGACAGGCTTTCCAAAAACACGGCTTAACCTTCTCCAAGGCTCCCAGGCCTGATTTGCACACCAAAGCCTGGACGTGGAGCAGCCTCTCTCCTGGCTCAGCTTTACCTGCCACCAACCTGGAACTTCCAGGGTGGCTCTGGACCCAGCAAATCCCACTTTTCCATGCCCACCTTCCCAAAAGGGGTTGGCCTGAGTGCTGCCCTGCCGCCAAACAGCATCCCACCGCTGTTTCCAAGGTAACTGCACCTTCCAGCCGCGTTCAGAAGGTGAAAAAAATCCAAAATAAAACCCAGAACAGTTTTGCTTAATATCAAAGCGGGGTTTGCTGCCTGGGGGGAAGTTGGACAAACTTTATGGCAGGAAATAAGGTGCTTTTTTTTTTCCCCCCAGCATTGATAGCAGCAAGGCACCCACAGAGCTTAAGGATATTCAGGGGGACTAAAACCTTCCTGCTGCAATTTCACAGTGATCTCCCAGCCCAAAGGCAAAGGAGCTACAGGTTTGCCTGCTGGCAAAAAAAAAAAAAATGTAATCATTTCTCCCAAGCCAATATCTTGAGTTCAAAGCAGAGTAAATACCCAGAGAGAGTTCTGCCAGAATAATGTACCCCCCTCGTTGTGGAGCAATTTCATGGCACATTAGCTCCTGCTCTGGGTAAGTCACAAATCAGTGGGGTTTCACCTGCCAGGGGAAGATGAGGGACGAGGCCAAACCTGCAGTACCTTGTGCATCACCTCTGGGTATGGCTGAAAGAAGAATTTCCAGAGCAATTCCCGGCTAAACCCCCTGCACATCCCGCAGGGAGGGAGGAGCAGCAGTGCCCCGGAGCCTCTGGGTGCTCTCAGCCATGGGGAGCTGGAGGACGGCAGCGTGAGGCTCCACAAACCAAGTCAGCAAAACTTCCCAGATCTGCATTTTTTCACTCAAGAGCGGAAGATGAAACCTCCGGTTTCGGAGCCTCATCATTTCCACCTGCCCTTTAATCAGCATTTCCTGCCAGCCCCACCGCCCAGCCCTCCGAGTTCAAGCTGTTATTTTATTTTTATCACAGAAGGGGGCCCGCGGTTCAGCCTGCTGCATTTGGCAATTTATAAAACAAATTAAAAAGCTTGGCAGGCAAGCAGAGTTCGGCCAGGGAATACTGACAAAGCCCCAGCCTGCCCCAGGGGCGAGGGCAGCAGGGAGCACTGCTCCAGCAACACAGGCAAAACCTAAAATCACCCTCACACAGCAGCAGGAGCTTGTTCTGCAGGTGGGGATTCTGGTCCTGCTTCCAGCACTGGCAATCCATGAGTAAACATCCAGCAGTTCCCATTTCTCCTGGAGCTGCCAGGGGTGCAGGGCTTGCCCCAGCCCTGGCTCTCCTCCAGCCCTGGAGGGGTTTTCCTCTAAACAGGGTTGTTTTTTTTTTGTGGATGGTGAGTCTCAGTTCCCAAGGAAGGGTCTGTTTTGGGCAGAGGGATGAGGAAAAATTAGCAAAATGCGTGCTAATTGCTTAAAAACGTGGAGATGACAAATGGGATGAGGAAAACTTGGGGTTTGGCAGCCAAGGTGCTGTTGTGGAGCTGGAGGTGGGCACTGCCAGCAGAGCCAGGAGCCAGAGGATGCCCAGGACTCACGAAGGACACGGTCACAGTCCCAGAGCCTCTGCCACACCCTGGGAACGCAGATCCAGGGATGGATCCAGCACAGCCCTGGAAGCACAGACAAGGCTGGAGCTGCAGCTCAGGGCTGAGGAGGTGGCAGGAGCCCCATCCCTGCACCCCACAACAGCACCCTGGGAACCCCCAGGAGCCCCAGCCCAGTCCTGTGCTCCTGCAGGGGCCAGCACAGCCAGCCAGGGGCTGGACAAGCCACCACCACCACCACCACCATCACAGTCCCACTGCTGCAAACACCAGCAGCACATCCAGCCCTGCCTGTGGGAATCCTGCATCCCCAGATGGCAGGATTGGGCCCAACCCCCCTCCTTTAATTGCTTTCCCCCTCCCACTCGAGACGCAGCTCGATTGTGATCTTAATTAGGGGAGCAAGTACCTAAAAAAGAAAAGGGCAGCAATTAGACTCAAAGCGCTGCTACCAGGATTATTTAACTCGACTGGGCTATTCTGAACACTGCCCTCTAATCACAGAGGCTGCAAATAAAAAATATAAATAAATGCCTTTGTCAGGCATTACAAAGGCGGCTTGGCGCTCTCCAGACAGCAGGCAGGATGTATCATTATTATTACAATTATTCTGCTCCAGTGATAAAATAACCATTAGGAAAGCTGAACTCATTAGCAGGTTCTGACCCTCTTTCCTCTCCATGAACTGGGAGAGATCGATGGGAAGGGCCTGGCTTTTAACACAGGCTCTAAAAAGGGAAATAAATCCGACTTGCAGGGGAAGGTGGCCTCCTCTCCCACTGACCTTTGGGGGTTTCTGACTGATCCAGTGGGCCAGGGAACGATCAGAGGGCAGCAGGAGCTGCAGATGTGTCCCCGGGCTCGGCCGGGCAGCCCGGCACAGCCCGCAGGAGTGGGCAGGAATTGCTTATTGCTGACATCTCCTGCCTCTGCCCAGGGTGAGGTGAGGCTGAAGGAGCTTCTATTTATACCTGTGGGACAAGAGGCAAAATGGGGTGATAAATCTGTGCTCTGCTCCCTTTCCCTGTCCTTGCAGGTGCCTGGGCAGTGCTGGGTGGCAAATCCGCCCTCTCTGTAGCCGGGGATGATGCTCCAAGGAAGATTTTCTCATCCCAAGACATGGAAGAGCCACTGACACTCAGAGAAAAAGCTTCAGGCAAGCCTGGAAGTGATGGTGGAGCACACTCCTTACTTTCCCAAGGCAGGTGTGACTGCCATTAGAAATCCCAGCAAAGCTCCACGCCGGGAGAAGTTGAGGTGTGCACACAAAAACCCCACTATAGAACTAATTAAAAAGAAGTCCAAAAGCCTTAAGCCCCTCTGCTTATCAGCATTGCTGCTCCCAAGATAATCTGCTCACAGATTTTGTGCCAGGGAGATCAGAGTGGAGCAGTAAAAAGACTGCTGGGGATTGTCTGGATTAGCTCTCCCTTACAGAAAGCACAGGTTCAGTAACCTTCAGACTGGGTATTTTTTAATGCACTATAAAAGATAGGTCCCTATTCTTCCATTGCTTTAATTTTCCCTTGCAATGGAGATAATTTTAAAGGTCCTGAAAGGCAGCAAGTAATTCTGTGCACTTACAGCCCCATATAAAATGTTGGTAGATGACTCCTCAGGAGGGACAGAAATTATCTCCTGCCATTTCCAAGCAAGGCTGCTGGAGAACATTTTGGTGGCTGGCTGTGTGTGTGTGCTCCTGCCTCCCTGGTGTCCTGACCGCATCCAGGGTGGGGCACAGCTTGAGGAGTGGCTCCATGAGGTCTGGAAAAGCCTCGGGGTTATCCCTGGAAAACAGCACCATCAATTCCTGCAGCCGGGGCCAAGCTCAGCCAGCACCCGCAGCATTCCCAGCCTGGGCACAGATCCATCCAGGACGCTGCTCTGGAGGCAGGGATGGATCCCAAAGGTGCAGAGCTGAGGAGCTGCAGCTCCTGAGGGCTGCAAACCCCCTGATGGCAGCAGCACTGACCTCTGGCAGGGAGCTCCAGCCACGGCATCACCCAGGATTCGGGATCAGCCAGGGAGGGTGGTGGAGGGGCTGGAAATGGGGCACTTCGGAAAGCTGGCATTACCACCAGCTGTTCCATGAACGTGGGTCCTCTAGGAGGTTTTGGGACATGTCCCAGGGGTGGCACAGCTTGTTGGGACACAAACATTCCCATCAGCACCACAGGACTCTGAGCTGTTGCTGCCAGCAGGGAAGGACATTCCCAGTCCTACAAAAAACCCCAGCAGGGCCCAGATCCAGCACAAAGGCAGGAGACCTTCCCTCCTCAGAGGTCCACGGCTGTGGCTCAATTCAATAGGATCAGGAGCAAGGAACAAACACAACTTTTCTCTCTTGCAACTGCTCCTGGCCTGGCAGTGGGTTTTTCACTTAAAATCTGCAGCAATTAATATTTCTTCATTTTGGAGACAGGGCGCCAGCCCCTGGTAAGCTCTGGAGCAGGGAGCTGCTTCTCCATGAGGTTGGTTGATGGATGCTCATCAGCTCTTCTGTCTTCTCCAGGAGGAGTGTTCAGAGGAACACTTATCTGCTCAGAACAGTTCAGAGATGCAATTATGCTTTACAGCACTAAATGGTCCCTGATGTCAGCAGCAATTAGACTTTCAGCAGTTTCAATTTCGAGATGGCCTTCAAACCTCTCCCGCTCTCCTCCTTTGATGAAATAGAGTATTGCAATTAACAACCCCCCAAAACTGCCTTCGGTGTTAAATACAAAGATGAGAGATCTGGGAACCCCTGGAGCTCGAGTGTGGTGGAGCAAGGGGTGTCAGTCCTGTCTCTCCTCCTGCACTGGAGGAAACTGGGAAAGGGGAAGGGCTGGGCAGGCTGTGGGAGGAGGGAACCTCATTATCCTGCAGTTGTGTGGCTCCTTCATTAGCAGAGGTGCCAGAGGCCACGGCCCATCTGCTGCTTCCATGGATGCTGGAGGAGGGATGCCTGGACAGACCCTCCTGTGCTTTCCTCTCCTGGTGCCCCGTGTTCATCTCCGGCACTTCAGGGTGTTCCCGGCCATGGGCAATCCCTGGGAAGAGGAAGGCTCCTGCGGGGACCAGGATGTGCAGCCTGCACCTGGGTCACTGCTGGGATGGTCAGCAGGAAAGTGTGAGAGCTCACCCACACCAGAAGATTCCAGATATCCATTTATCCCACAGGAAACCAGTGAGGAGCTAATCCAGAGCCACCCCCAGGCTCCCCTGGGACAGCTGGGTGTGACACTGCCCAGTGCCTGCACACAGTTCTTCAGCACAGCCTGTGCTCTGCCAGGCAAAGCCACGCTCTGCCGAAACCAGCAGTGGTTTGTTTAGTTCCCTGAGCGAGAAAAATGCTTCTTTTGGCCTTATCTGGATTGAAAAGACGATTCAAAGCTTATAAATAGCAATTGCAGCATATGCTAAGGAGCTGTGTTTCAGAAGTAAATACCCTGCTCGTTCCTCCTCGCCGTCTCCTCTGCCTCCCCCTGTCTGGCCAAAAGCACTGCCAGGTGACTTGCAAACCCTGCACCCCTTCAGACCTTCCTTCTTCTTTACATCTTCAAGCAGCCAGTAATTAATATCTCCATGATGGCTTTGCCTGCCTAATTATCTTCTTTGCTCAAAATAAGAGTCCTCCTAAATAACTTGTGTGGCGCTGCAGGCGTCACGAGCCGCCGCGCACCAGGACTGGCCTCTCAGCTGCACTTTGGAGAAGTGCTTTTCATGCTGCTGCAGCTCCAGAGCTCAGGAGGCTGCTCTTCCATGAATAAAACCGGGCATGCCGTGGAACTGGCTGGGTTTGAGCTCATAGGAACAGTCCCAGAGCGCTGGCAGGAGCAGGATGGGGCAGCATTTCCAGGGATACCAGCTCCCGCTGCAGCCCCTGGCTCTCAGGCTCTCTCCTCACCTGAAAACCCAGAGCCAAACACATTTGGAGCAAATTCCAGTGTGACCAGAGCCTCTTTCCAAAGCCAAACAGCAGCTCAGGGAGCTGGGAATTTCTCCAAGGGCTGGGAACGTGGTTGCCTGTTAAAGGAGGATGGATGCTCCCTGCAGTGCTGTTCCCTGTGAGAAAAGCCCCGGCAGTGCTCCCTCACAGGGACTGTGTCTCTACCTCTGCTCGTGCAGAGGTTCCAGAGACCTTCAAAAACCCCTCAGGCACGAACTCCTGCTGGTGCTGTGGAGGGGCAGCAGCATTTGGGTGAGACCGGTGGAGCTGGGCGGCGAGAGGCGGCTCCTCGCAGGTGGCACATTGCCATCTAGCTGGCATTTGCTTATTTTCCTTGCAAACCAAGTTTCCCTGGCACTGGGTGGGAAGCATCCCTGCTGGCTGGGCACCCCAGGGACCTGCTGCTGCCACAGGGGAGCCAAAGATGAGGTGACAGCCAGGTGTCCCAAGGCAGCACAAGCTAATTCCCCCTTCCCAGCCTCCTGCCTGGTCCTCTCAGCTCACAGCAAATGCTGCTCCAACAGCTCAAAACCACCCTTGTGCACCAAAGACACATTTCCTACTTCTCCTGCCTTGTTCCTTCCAGCTCCTCAGCAGTTCTGTTGGGGACAAACCTGCTGCAGGGAGAGTCCTGCTTTGGGCAGCACAGGGCAGTGATGAGTCCCCCTGCCAGGGTGTCCCAGGGGATGGCAGGGGGTGCCCACCACAACCCTGCAAATCCTCACGGCAGCACTGCTGGCAGGTCTGATGGGAAGAGCTGGCTCCATGCAATTCCCCAGTGATCCCAGAGCCGGCCCCAGATGTCTCCACTCATTATCTGCTGCGTTGGTTCCCTGGCCCTGCCTGCTCCCTGCATTCAACAGGCTGCTGGAGAGGTGTCCAGAGCCACCAACCTGAGCCTGCCATGGCTGGCCTCACCTGTGCTCCCATCTCAGCCAGGTCCCTGCCCATCTCTGGAAGGATTCCACCTGCTTCCTGCAGCCTGGGGGTTCTCAGTTTTCCAAAGCATCAATTCCATGCGTGCCCTCGCGTCCCCCCTGCCACATCCCTGCTCCCTGCAGATGCCAAACCTCTGGGTCAGGCCACCCTGCCTGGCTGGCAGCACAAACTGCAGCTCCCACCGGCTCCACAGACACTCCAAGGTTTGCTGGTGGGGTCTGGAGCACGACTCAGCAAAGGATTCAGGAATAGGGTGCAGAAATCCAGCCCAGGTGAGCTACAGCAGCGCCAGGCAGGACCTACCCTGCTCTGTCCCCACAGCCCTGCTAGGGTTCTGGAGTTCGGGCTGGGATGGCAGCTCAGGTCCTGCTGGAAAAACCCCAGAGCCCCCAGGCTGGAGCAGTAACTCCAGGCAGGAAGGAACCTGGGGAAACCCAGACAATTGCTGCATTTCTCCAGGCAGGGGCAGCTCTCCTCCTCCCACCCAGCCAGGCAGCAGCATCGCCTCGGCGTTGGAGCAGGGAAACCCGCAGGCAGGTGGGACAAACGGGAAGGAGCCGTTCCATCCTCCTCCTCCTCCCGATGGATCCTGCCACGGCAAAATCCCTCTCCCTGCACCTCTCCGGGGCTGGGCTGGAAGCATCTCTGAGGAGCGAGGCAAGATGTGCCCAGCAAAACCTCGATTTGTGGGTGCTGCAGCCAGGCTCCAACCCCACCATCCCTGGAGCCCTCCTGAAGCCCGTGCGCCTCCCGAGGGGACCGGCACCACCGAAACCCCAGCGCTGTCCTGACGTGCAGGCACAGACAGGTTCTCCAGGGGAAATTTAGTGCAGGTGACTAATGCAGCAGCCCTGAATCACCCTCCAGAGATGTGGGGGAGCTCAGTGACTCTTCCCAGCGTAGCTGACGGCTCCAGCCGGGCTGCACGGATCCACTCCCTGCTCCCAGCCTGAGGAATGGCAGCTCTTGCCTGGATTTACAACTTGGCTGCTAAACATGGGGGAGTGACAGCCTCATCCTGCACATTGATGCCAGCCAGTGTCCTCAGGGTGTCTGGGCCATCCCGCGCTGTCCCCAGAGATGTGACACCAGCACTGCCACCTCCCCGCTCCGCTCTTGGCACCGCTGTGCCTTTGCCAGCCGAACCCCCACCACCTCTGGCAAAACAGCCTCAGCAGTTTGCCTGACACCTGTTACGCTGCAAGAAACACTTCCTAACACCAGCCTGGGTGAGAGAAACACCCGCCGGCCCCGGCACGGAGCCAAGCTGCTTCCAGCATCCAGCACCCAGCACCGCCGAGGGATAAACGCAGAATGCAGCGCCCTGAGCAATTTCCATGCGAGTCACCCAGAGAAAAAAAGCTGCACTCTGGGTCCCACCCACCCCCCTGGCCCTGCAGCCCAGTTGCTCCCGTTCCTACTGCCACGGTGAGCAAAGATTATGGGATAATTAGAGCAGCAAATGACCCAAAGCCGGTTAAAGTCCCCGTTAACTGCCCGGCTGGGACAAACGCGGCTTAGCAGAGATGTTCTCCCTGGCAGTGCCAGAGCTGGCACCTCTTCACAGAGAGCGTGACCCCGGCACCGGCGTGGGGAGAGAGGCTGTGGCAGTTCGGGGCTGGCACCCAGCCTCTCCCGGGGCTGTGCCCAGCCGGGGACACAGGGACAGCCGTGCCACCCCGCAGCAGCACAGCGCTTCGGGGAGCCCTCCTTGGGGTCACACTCTGGGGCGTGGAATCAATGGCAGCTGCCCAGGGCCCGGCAGCGAGGCAGCGATGCCGAGGCAGGGCTGTGACATTCCGCAAAGGGGAAGAAAGGCACCGCCTGCCCGGCCGGCGCTGGGCCCTGAACAGCTCAGCCTCCCCTTCCCCCAGGACGAGCACGCAGCACCTCTCGGCAGCGCCCATTCCCTTCTCCTCGGCGTCTCCCGGCTCCAAACTTTGTGCTCAGCCTCTGGCAGGATCTGGCCCCCGAGGGCTGGGCGGAATCGAGCCCTTGGCGTGTCTCTAACCCCGAGGGAAAGCGGGTTATCCCGCTGGCCGTGGCCGGCAGAGCCTGGCAGCAGCTGCCTTGCAGCTCCACGGCGCCGGGCGGGAAGGACGTTTTGGGTGGGGAGGGGTTAACCCTTGCTGCAAACACCTGCACCCACCAGAACCGAAGCCTTCTGCTCCAGAGGCCCCCCTGGTCTCCTGCAGGGCTCTGCCCGCAGCCGGAGGGTGAGGAAGGGAGGGATGAGACGCCAGAGTTTGCCGAGGGAGAGGGCAGAGATCTCCGGGGCGGATGTCATGCCCGACAGATCTCCCCGATGTGGAGCCGGGCGATGCTGGAGCGTACCGCCAGCTCATCAGCAGCGAGGCTGGAGCAGCCTGCACCACCGAGCCGGATTAAAAGGGTCTGAGCCCGGCTGGAGGCACGGGGCCGAGCAGGGACGAGGCAGAGAAGTGCACCAAGCACGACAGCAACTGGTGGCTCTTGGGAGACTTCCCTACTTTGGGTTCAGCAGCCAGCCTGGCTGCGGCACAGACGCTCCCAGGGCCCCCCTCCACCCCGGAGCAGCGCCGGGAGAGCCTCCCCGACTACACCCGGCGGCTTCTCACCGCTGCAGCGCGATCCCAGGCATGGCCAGCACGACCGGGAGGGTGCGCCAAGATGGGCAACCAGCCCTAACACCCACCCTCGCCCTCAGCACCCAGCAAACTCCCATGGAAACTTAGGAACTTACTGCAGTCGTCGGACTCGTAGCCCTCGGGGTCCACCACCTCCTCGGGCGCTTGGCTCTTGGCCGGCTGCTCCGCGGGCGTCGTTCCGTGGGCTCCGAAGAGCTGGTCCACATCCTCATCATCCTCTCGGGGTGCCTGGGCCGGGCTGACCGAGGGCTGGCTGACCGCGGGGCGCAGGGCGCTGCTGCTGCGGCCGACGGCGGCGGGGAGCCCGCGGGGGAAGCGGGGGAAGTAGTCGGAGATCTGCTTGATGGGCTTGATGGGGCCGGGGCAGACGTCAATGGCCATGTGCTCCTGGATACTTATGGTCATTTTCTCTCCTTTTCGGAGTGTCATGCATGCGGCTGTCGCTGCCAAGCCCCCCCACCCCGGAGAAGCCCGGACCGTGCGGGAGAGGGAAGTTTCAGCCGGGGGCTGCGGAGGCAGGTGAGGGGGGAGGCTCCGGCGGGTCCCTTACGTGGTTGTCGCGCCCTGAGCCTCGGTGGCCGCACGCATGCTGCTGCTGCTGCTGCTGCTGCCGCCGCCGCTCGCACAGCCCCTGATCCTGCCAGCGCTGCCTGGGAATAAATGAGCGAGACAGAGAGACGGATAAGAGGCAGGGGGTGGGCTCTCGGGTGATGTCACCAGCTAGCAACAAAGCGGTACCCAGCAGCGGAGGAATGAGGGCTGTGGCCGGCCTGCCGCCCCGGCCACACGGCCCCCGGCGTGGGCAGCCGGGCCCTCGCCCCTTCCCCAGCACGGCCCCGGAGGCGCGGGGGCAGCGGGCAGGAGCCGGGGCGATGCGGAGGTGCGCTTTGATTCATCTCCCGGCCGAAGCTGGGCTGCTCCCTGCCAGACCCCGCCGGGCGGGCTGAGGTCACCGGGCAGGGTCAGGAGCCGCCTCGGCGCGGCGTGGAGAGGGACTGTGGGACTGTGGCAGCCCCCAGGGACAGTGATAACCCCCATGCCCTCCCAGCTCACCGCAGAATGTGCCAGGGAGATGCTGTGCCACCTCCTGAGCCGGTGGCATGGATGGCACCGCTGCCCTCTCCCCACAGCTCACAGGGACAGCCCCAGCCCGGATCCCTGCTGCCCCAGCCCACGGAAATGTCCCCTCCAGAGCTCAGCACCAGCTGGAAGAGCTCCTGGAACTGGGAACACGGCAGGGACTGAAGCAACACATGTCCCCTGCTCGTGGCCCGGGTGGCACAGCCTCTGCCAGCCACTGTGGCTGTGCCATGGGGCAGGTGCAGCCCTACAGAGGGGCAAAGAATGGGCTGGGCCAGGGCTCTCTGCCACTGTGGCCATGCTCAGCACCCCTCCTGCTCCTTCCTGGGCACAGCCAGGGCCCCAGCACCTGCCAGGACAGGGACAGGCTCCTGCCACAGGCTCCCTGGGAAATGCTGAGCTGTGCTTTGCTCAGGGAGTTGGTCTCAAACTGCTGTTTTTAGTCATCTCCCCCTGTGCTCAAATCGATAAATCTGTGGCTTGACAAGCTGCTGGAAGTGGACTTTTCAGCAAGGAGTGCCTGAAGAGAAACGCTATGAGGAAATGGTGCAAAATGCTGCCCAGGAACTCACCCTGCCCAGGAAAATGTGTCTGAAATATTTCAGAGGAGCAGCTCCCCCAGTGCAGCCTCTGCTGGCTCAGCTCTGGGGGGGGGTCTGGTGTGAGGCTGGGACACCTGGCATGCTCTGGTCACCCACCACCATGTCCAGCTGGCCACAGCCAGGCCCACCAGGTAACCTGAGCCATCCCTTTGCCATGCACACAGAGCTGCAGTCTCCTGCAGCCTGGCACACAGGTGTCTATTAAAGACAAAGCTCTGTTCTTCTGAGGATTTCCCCCAAATCCCAACAAAATGACACCCAACCTTTCTGCCTGATGCAGAGCTCAGCTTTCATTCAGATTGTGGTAAATGTTAATGCACGTCCCTGAGTCATAACACACTGACACCAGGCAAACAAACCCCATTTACTCCTCACGGGGAAACGAACGTTTCTCCCCTGAAGCATCCAAACTTGTCACTGCTCTGTAGCCAGACATGAAGCACATCTAAAGATGACCTAATGACCTGGGAGAGCAGGAGACAGCTCACTGCTCCTTTGTGTCCCTGCCACATTGCCACTCCGAGGTGGCTCCTGCCTGTTGCAGGTCCAACAGCAGCTCCAGCCTCAGACAGTTTAACCCCTTTTCCCTATCCAAGGACTCCCAGGACATTAATTCAGATGGAAATGCCACCTTCTGTGCACGTGGAGGCTGAAAATCTCACAGGTGGGCAGCTGCTGGGTGGGAACATCACGAGGTGCCTCCAGATTTGGGTGTGTTCGTCCACACAGGCTCCATCTTTGGGAGCAGCATCCGGGATGTGGTGTGGACTCAGACAGAACGAGGCAGAAATTGGGCCTGATGCCCAGAAAATAGCAGCAATTTCCTCTGAGAAAGGGCAAATAAATAAATAAATAAAATCAAGTTACGTGTGAGAGCCTAATGCCATTACTGCCATTACAAAAGCGTCATCATTTCAAATGTTTCCTCAAAGAGCACAGGATCCAAATGGGCAAGGATTCTTTTATAGGACGGAAAATCAAGGCTCTGGGAACGAAGGTGAACGTTTGAGCTCTTCCTCCTGCTGCATGCACAGCCCACAGCCGGGATCAGGGCCCAGCAGCACCCACTGAGAGATGCTCAGCTCACCCAGGGACTCAGAAGAGCAACAAGGGGCCAAAAAAAGGCAGAATTGAAGCAGACAAACTCCCTGAAGCAGGGCAGGGGTGGCCCCCAAGGGAGACCCCATCACCAGCCTTATAAACCGAGAGAAACAAAAACCAAGATTCACTGCTAATAGCCCAGATGGGACTTTCTCATCCCTAAGCAATCCCAAGCCTACTGAAAGCAGCTGGAGCCTTTTCTTAGCTTTTAATGAGTCCCAAAGCAGCTCGGTTTTGAGAAACCACACTTCTCCTACCTTCCCAAAACTGCCTGTTTCCTCCTGGGCTGCACAGCCCCACATTTACAGAGGGCTCCCCAAGGGTGTCACACACACACACACCACAACACAGAAGGTGAAAGGGACAAAACCAGACGGTTGGGCTGGAAGACAAAAGCAGGGCTTGCAGATACAAAGCCAGTTTCCAGGTAAAGCTCTTTAATTCCCACCGTCTGTCTAATGCCCTGGAACGTGACTTGGTTTGATCCCTGGCTCTGCTGGGGCCAGGCAGAGCCGCTGCTGTGCCCACGCACGTGGCCTCTGCTGCCCTGAAAGGGGGGATTTGTCTTGCCCAGCAGCCCCCCAGGAGAGGAGAGAGAGAGTTTTGAAATGTTAAAATGTCAATTTTAACCCGCAGCTCTTCCTGGCAGAAAGTAAAGACCCTCTGTCATGGAATGAAGGGGGGACATCCTTCAGGGAAGGAGGAGGTGGCCATCACAGAGCCACCATCAAAGCAGGGATGGGATGAGGGGGAAGAGCAATTGTCCCTGTCCAAAGCCATGTTTTCTCCCAGGATTCTGAGCTCAGCACCTGTGACATTGGACTTAGGATGTGGGATGCAGGAACCATCACTCCAGCTCCAGGCCAGGCTCTGAAAACACCCAGGTTTTTATCTAATTGTTGTCCTGAACAGGAGCACAAGCAGAGGTTTAAGAACATCCAGAAAAATCCTGTGGCACTCACTCTGCCTGTGCCACAGCCCAGTTTCCTCCTCTGGAACTGCCCTAAACATGGGCAAACAGAAGGAATATTTATTCCTACAGCCCCCAAAACTGCAGCACATGGATTAAACACGCACCCAAAAACACAGGCTGTCCTCAGGACACACTTCAACCAATCTTCTTACAACTGCTGAGCACCAAATTCTGCTGCTCCAGGTTTAAATCAATGAGAGCAGGGGCTCTCATTCCACTTCCAATTCCTTTCCAAATGGAAAGCACAGCCGGAGCACGGCACATCCCATTGCTTGCCAGGCATTCAGTGACTGACCCACTGGTGCTTTATTTAATTCTTTGCCAACTCAGAATCTCTCTGAACCCCCCTGCTCTGCTGGGGAAAAAGCCTGGAGAGAGCACAAGGAGATGATGCCAAATTAAAGCCTTCACCACCTCTGGGTCTCACCCTTGAGCTCGGGGGGGTGGGACAGGGAGGTTTGTCAGTGTCCCCAGGGGGGTGACACACGCAGCACCAGCCTGCACAGCCCTAGCTGCAATTCTGCTTTTTCCCCAACCATTTTTGAGCCTGCAAAAACCCACAGACACAGACAGGAGAGGCTGCCAGCAGATCCCACAGCTCAGTCTGGCTGCAGGGGCAGGACTGGGGGGGTATCAACGCTGCCAGGGGATGCCAACCCTGCTGGAAGAGACCCCTCCATCCCTCTGGGGTGACTCAGGACTGACCCTGCCTTTGGTTCCCCTGGCTGGGAGGTCTGAAACATAATTTTTTATTCCTTCCAATGAGCTTAGCTCCAGCGTGGCTGCGTGCACGGGAAGGGGGTTAATTGAAGAGCAACACGTGCCAGGCTCCTTGGCTCGCTCAGGGCACTGTCCCCTGGCTGACACACAGCTCCTGGCAGCTGCCCCTCAAAGATCCCTGCCCTCCATTGCTGGGGAGCCTTGGCTGAGCCCACCCAGTGCATTGCACTCCTTACCTGGTCAAACAGCCTTTGCATTTGCTAAGTAAAGCAATAACAATAACAACGAGAACTGGGAAACTTGGCAAAAATAATCCTAAGGAGCTTATTCCAGGCTGTGGTGATTAGAGCTCCCCAGCAGTGCTGATATCCCAGTGCACCCCGGCCCCCACTGCTCCTCTGCTTGGATAATATCTGAGGTTATCTCTGCTCCAACAGGCCCTGCTAACAGCCATTATTTGACCAGATTTAACCAGCAATTACTAGCTGTGAACAAAATCGCCCTGGTGAAACACAACCCACATCCTATTACGGCGCAGACACAAACAAACCCTTGCAGAAAGCCAAGTGCCAGCAAGGAAGAGCCCTCTCCCCTCAAAATATTTCTTAATGCTCGCAGAGACTCCGTGAAACACCCAACCAGTGGCAAAGGTGGATGGAATCCTCCTGGCCGGCATTTTGCTGCCTGCAGGTGGGCCTGGAAAGGAGGTTCCAGGAGGAGGGAGGGAGGGAGGCATCTGCTCTCCCTGCATCTTCAGGATGGGCCCAGAATAGCTCTGCTTTTGGTAGGGGCTGATGTTTAACGTGTAGCATATGTTGCCCTTTCCATGTGAGTCCCAAAATAGTTGGTGTTTTCTTTTGTAATTTTAATGCACTTGGTTTTTTTGGAGTCCTTGGAACGTCTGCCCTCCCGCTGGGGAGGGGACCTGCCCTGCTCCTGCACCCTGACACAACCACTGCCAGCACTCCAGGCACCTGCAAAGCAGGCAGAGGGGATAATCAGCTGCTGGAAATCTCAGCTCTGCGCAGCACAGAGTAAATCCACACAGGGATTCTTCAGGGTGGGTCTGTGCACAGCGTGAGCTGCAGGAAAATCCGCCCAAGTGGTGCCCAGGAGGAGAGCGACAGCAGCCAGCCTTGGGGCACAGCACTGCCAAGGGCCCAGGCCTCAGGGGGTGTTCTTAGGAATGAAGCTTTTTGGAGTTCTTTTCTCTGATTTCTCTCGTGATCCGTGGGTTCCTCTGAACTCCAGAGCCTAAGCAGGGCTTTGCCATCACCAGGCTGGGCAGAGCCGCTCCCTCACACGGTGCTGGCTCTGATTGTTGGGAGATAAATGCAGACCCACTCCCTTGCAATCAAGGGAGGGGAGACTTCTGTGCAGCATCAACTCCTATTAGACTAATTTTATCTGCTCTCAGTGCCTTTCCAAGCTGGAGTCAACGTCCTCTGAGATTATCCAGCTGACTTGTCTTAGGAGTTTTACCCTGCTTTTACCTCTTCCCGACTGTCTCCCAGCTGCAGGAGGATGACAACATTCCTCCCCAAGACTTTCCAGGCAGCCAGGAGCAAAGCCTGGTGTTAATTTTGCAGCAGCACCTCACCCTGTGGTGGCTGGGACAGGGATGCTGGAGAGTTGTGCTGGGGCTGGGGGCACTGCTGCCTCCTGTACCCCTGGCTCTTCCCACTCCATCAATGTCCAGAACCAGAGTTCCCATCAGCATTTAGGGCCCGGCCCCGTTGCCATGGAAATGGATAGACTTTCTGCTCACATTTTGGTGGGAAGAGGCATTTCAGGAGTCACACCAGCTCCCGGAGTCAAGGCGGGAGGAGCCAAGTGAGGGCAGAAAGCAGCCGAGCTTGACGGAGGCACCGGGGAGGGGGGGAACTGCTCCCACCCCACGCTCCGGGAATTCGGAGCTGGATGCAAGCAGAGGGAAAAAGGCCACCAATAACCGGCAGCAGAGTGAGCTCCAGGGATTCACGAAATAGCATCTTGGCTTTGCAGTATTAAAGAGCAATTTGGCTGCATTAAGAGAGCTTTATAGCTGCTCCTCTCCCACATCCACGTCAGGCTAACGACATCCTGTCCAAAGCAATCTACCCGAAGCCCAGCGTGCAATCCCTGTACCTGTCACAGCCCTGGGGCAGCTCTGCTCCTCCCAGGGCTGGGAGATGTCCTGCCCAGCCCTTGGATCATGAGGCTCAGCCATGAGCTGCAAGGGAATGATCCATCCTGGGTGCCAGGGCGTTTTCCTGGCCCCATCCACAAATCCCAGCATCGTGCCGACACTGAAAAAAGCAGCACAAATGAAAGAGCAAGAAGAGGAGCAAGAAGAAGAAGAAGAAAAGACCCGACAGATTCACTGTGGGATCAGGCAGCTGGAAAAGCAAACAACCCCAGATTCCCTGAACCAGGCAGGGCTGCTCATGTGTGCACCACGAAGACAAACTCACAGCAGCACCTGCGGGTCAGCAGGGAAGAAATTGAGGCCACAGCCCAGACCAACTGATTCCTGCCTGGAGAGCAGCATTCCTGGCAGGGCTGAGCGAGCCATGCCAGCCTGCAGGATCCTCTCAGATCCACGGGCTATTCAGCTCCTGACCTCAGGACAAAGTTCCTCCCCACTGTAGGGAAGCCCAAGCATTTTCCAGCTCCGTGGTGAACCAGGAAAAACAAAACTTTGGAGCAAAGGATACCCACCAGCTGAAAAGAGCGGGAGACAGAGGGAGAGGTGGCACTCCTCAAAATACAAAGTTTAAAATTAAACCCCTAGAAGGGGGCACCTCCCAGGTCATTTAGCAGCCAGAGGAGTCACTAGATGGCCCTGCTAGTCCTGTTCATTTGATCACAGCACGGATCTGGAGAAATGCTGGTTTGGCTGCTCTGCAGGCACTGGGAAATCTACTCCAGGTCTCCTCCTGCGAGGAAGGGCCTCCCAAGGAGAGCCTGGCACCTTGGTGGGGACACGTGGCACCTGGGCAGGCAGGTGAAGGGCCCTTCCTGGTGCCATATCGGGATTCCTGGGAGAGATGGGACCACTTTGGCACGGTTTAAAGCTCGATTTATTGCTGAGGTCTCACGAAGGCACGAGAACGCCTGCACAGAACAAGTCAGAGGTCAGCCATTAGTGGGGAGTGCTCACAAGACAACAGGTTACCGGGTCTTTTAAAGGTTAATTGCCCAATAAATTACTGCCACACGGATTAACTTTCACACCAATAGTTAATTAAAACCGTATTACACGTCTTGCCGCAATGCGGGCTTTTTAATCCAATCATGTAATGACATACAATTCGATATTATTACATTTTCAACTTCTTACTTAGTTTTATAACTAGTTCTATATCTAAACCTCAAACTTCAGAACCTTCTATTACCTAACTTAGCACGCCTCTTTTCAAACTGCAGACCTGTATTCTTGTTACAGGTCCCTAAGTCTGGAAGGCTTTTCCAGGGCCCCAGGTCAAACCCTGCAGTCGTTTCAAACTCAGAGTCTGCAGGCACAAGGTTTTGAGAACTTTCTGTGCCTTGAATCCCCACAGTGCCACCATGCCCTGGGTGTCCTCTTCCCTCCCCGAGAGTGGCTCCACCTGCCAGGGATGCTGGAAGCCTCTGCCTCAGCCTAATCACGTTGACAGTGATGGGTGCGAGAGCCAGGGAACCATATTAATGAACCCCGTGTTGCCGGATAATCATGACATTAGCATTATTGGATTAGAACATTTGCATAATTTGGGCACGAGCTGCTACCTGCACGGAGACATATGTTTACATGAATTTACATCCATTTGCATCCCGATGAAGCTGCAATCCCCGGCAGGTTCCCGGCTGACCAGTCACGGGCCATTGGCAGTTCCCCCCCCGAGGGCATCTCCTGCTGTCAGGGACGATCCCAAACCACTCAGGTGCCGACAAACAGCAAAATTCTCCCTCCTCAGGGTGTTCCTCACTCAGGTGGCACCTCTTTATGCCCCTTGCCGGGTCAGGAGCAACATCCCCAGGCTCAGCTTTGGGGTCACCCAGCTGAAATTGTCCCTTTCCCAGTCCCCAGAAACTTTTGCTGCCTCCCAGGATAACGGGCAGTTAAGTCCATCCTGCTCACAGCTGTGAAAAGGGATCGATAAAACACTCCCAGCAGGCTGCAAAGCTCAGAATTTAAGAGGCCAATAAAGAGAACCCAAAATGAACTCCTTTCTCTGTCTTTCAAAATCACACGCTCATTGATTCAATTACTCGATTTTATAGGAAGGGGGAGGGAGATTCAATTACTTGATTCTTGATTTCTTAGCATAGAAACGCGGACTCTGCAACCACGGAACGGCAAAAATCCCTTACAAGCAGCATCACAACAATCTGGTGGCAACATCAGGTTTATGGAGCCGTAAGAAATCAGCAGTTTCCCCTCCTGGGCTCCCCAGCAGAACCTGCTCCGGCGTTACAGGAGTGCAGCAATATCTGAGCACAGAGTCCTGCAGCCCAGGCACAGAATCCCAGGGTGAGAGGTGGCAGCTGCCTGGCCGCGTGTCCCTGAGTGCTCTCCTACAGCAGAGCTGCTCAAGGAGTCACCAAACCCCTTCACAGCCCCGGGAACGATGAGCTGGAAGGGACCAGGAGCTGCACACTCACTCGCAGGCACCTCCAGCCCCAAAAATTGCTGCTGGCTCCTTCCAAAGGCTGCCATAAAAACACAGCAGGACCAGCCCAGCGGCGTCCAAACCATTTCCATCCAGGGTCGGGGTGAGCACAAGCCTCACTGCCACTGGAAGTTCTGCGAATTACAGGGATTTATCTCTGAGTGCCGGCCTGCAAGATGCAAAGAGTTAAAAACCCCAAAGTGCCCTTGGGATTAAACCTACCTGAACGCATCAGCAGCAAGGGGAGCAGCAAATCCTGCAGGGAGCTCGCTGGGAAGTTTTTCTTGGGATGCTGCGAGCTGGAGCAGCCCTCTCTCCCCTCACCTGGTGCTCACAACTGAAACGAATGAGGCACTTGTCTTTACAAACAAGCTGTGGGTCTGCTGGCAGATAAAACTAGCACTGAGAGATAAACAATAGGAAGAATTCCACTGATTGATGAATGGAGTGAAAGAGATTTGTCTTTACAAATGAACCGTAAATCTGCTGATAAATGAAATTGTGTGTTGACAGATGGAAGAAACAATGGGGAGAACCGTGAATTCCAGGAATTAAAAGAAAGAATTAAGGGGAGGGTTATACATTAGAAGGGAATCTTAGGTATCAGGCGTTCTGGGAAGTCCGTGCCTCTCAAATACCTCGGCCAATGGGGAAAGACAGAGGGAAATGCAGATGGGAAATTGGGATAAGAAGGAGGCTGCGTCCTCCAAAAATTGGAGAGATCCCAGGGGAAATGGCCCATGGGCTCTCCCTTTATTGGAATACAGTAAAAGGACTCCTCTGTCTCCTTTTTGGACATAAACCTCTGGTGTTTGTGGATAGATTTTCCTAGCACAACGATGCTGCCACGTCAGTAAAAGCTCAAATGGTGTTTTCGGGGTCTGCTCACCCAAACCAACCCACACCCACTCGGTTTCTTGCTGCTTCCTCTCCTGAAGGGGCTGGAAAGAAAAGGAGCGTTAAGAAGATGCTCACTTGGGTGAATCCAAGCTTGGGGGATTGGATTCAGAGCCCAGCTCTGTTGTGAGGAGGGTGAGGAGGGTGAGGAAGGCAGCCTGGCCCCCACCCACCACCTTTTCCTCTCCCTGCAGGGCTTCAAAGCCCGGCATTCAGCACATCTCTGCTTCAGCCCCTCAGGCTGTTAAATGGGGACGTTTCCACTCGTAAAAGCCACGTCAAGACCATTTGGGAAACTTTTATCCTTATTTTAAGTGGGGTGCACTGTATTTCACTCCAAAGCTGGAAACTTCTGGGCTCACAGAGCACATGAAAAACAGAAACAAACCCAGCAGAGGGGTCGGAGGGACCCTCACCTCGGTGGGAGGGACAGCACCAGAATTTCTGGCTGAAAAAACTCCTGCTTTGGAGGAAGAACACGTTTGCAGCTGATTGTGCCATTAGGTGCCAAAGCCAACTGCTGATGCCCGGTGTCACGGGCAAAGAGGCCCAGAACGATGGCAGCAGGAGGAGGGAACGTGCTGGAGCATCACTGCCGGGATCTGGGCTTGGGCAGAGCTCTGAAAATATCGATGGGACACTGGATGGAGCGTTTGATCAGCCCGGGCTGACACAGCTGGACACACCAGATAACGGGAGAAAAATCAACCCCCTTTTTCTCCCCTCTCCAGCGGGGCTGTCTCGGGAAAGAGGGAGGGGGAAAAAAGCCCAGTTAATGAGTTCTGCTGCTGGAGAGCAACCTCTAGGCCTGCAGCTGCCCCAGGCTGGACCTCAGCAAGGGCTGGCACATCCTGGGGGATGTGGAGGAGCAGGATCGGGGGGAGGGGCAGCCCCTGGCAGAGGTCGGGAACAAGGCAGGTGTGATTTCCAGCCGGGGAGGAGCAAACCCGGCCCGGCCCAGCCCAACTCACAGCCAGAGCCCGGTGGAGGAGCAGGACCAGACCTGGATCAGGGTGGGGCTCGCTGGGGCATCCCTGCCCCACTGTGGGGTGCTTGTGCTGCCCCATTCAGCAAAACCCCTTTTCTGCCTCTCTCACACTCTGGTGTCTCACCCACCTCCAAAATACATCAGGACTGAGCCCAGGCTGGAAAAACCTGACTCCTGCACGCTTCCCTCTCCACAGAGGTAATGTACCAGGCTGCATCTGAATTCTTCCCTCTTTTTCCAGCCCTTTCACCCTCCTTTCCCTATCTTCCAGGAGCAGATGCACCCACTCATAACCACGCAGAAGAAAATGTGCATTTGCCTCCCCGACTGCAGTGCAGCTGGCAAAGCACAGGAGGGAAAATGATGTTTTGCACGGATACAGAAATTATCTACACTGATCTTATTAAGCTTGAACGGGGAACCGACAGAAAAAAGAAAGGAGGGAAGTGAGAGGCATTGTTTGGGTGTAGCGTCGTTATTGTTTATCCTCTCCAAGCACTCCATCATCCTAATCCCAGCGTCTCCCACGGTGACAGGTCAGGAACAGGGATCTGTGAAACAGCACGAATCCAGAGCCTGCCTGAGGGATGCAAACCTGGGGGATCCAGCAGCACCTCGGGGATGTCTCCTCTGCAATTCCCAGGCCAAGCATCCAACGACTCACAAACAGTATCAGTGTTAAAAATATTCATGTGGTGCCCATTAGCACCAGAGCGCTGGGACAGGCAGGGGCGAGGGAGAAACAAAGGCTCAGAAACTCCCTAACCCACACCCTGGCAGGGATATTCTTATTTATCACATGAATAAATTCGATGCCAAGATACCCAGGACACAAAAGCCGATTCCTCATGCTACAGGCAGCACAGCAACTCTGGCAAGTACAGAAAAACAATCACAAGGTGGGAATTCAAAGAGAACACAAGTCACCTGCTATCAAAACTGGGGAAATTTGGCAACTCTCCTACTTAGCACTTACCACATCAAGGCTGCTCAATGATGCTAATTAAACAGGTACCTCCCAGACATAGCCAGGAAGATTTACATCCCTAATTCGCGTTTCACAGTTTATTTTTCTTTCCTCCAAGGCACCATTTGAACGGCCGCGGTGCGATTGCTTGGAGGAGTTTAATTTTGCACGAGTGTCACTTGAAGATGAAGGTTTGTCCTGCCAGCAGCTCGATGGCTGCTCCTCCTGCCCCTGCTCTCCCACAGTGGGGCTCAGCTGTTCACTGAGATTTTCTTGGTCTTGGCTTCACCAGCTGAGAAATAAATAATGCTGCGCTCAGCTGCTCTGGCTGATCCAGCTGCTGTCCCCATCCAGGGGCTGGGAATGGATCAGTCTGGGGATTTTTTGGGGGGGTGAGTCTCTGAGATACCCAGCAGCAGTGCAGGGTTGTTAGGACCAGTCTGAGAGGTGTAATCTCCCCACCCAGCTCCCAAAATCTGAGACCAGGGCAGCTCCCACACACGAGGGGCTGCTCCCACGGGATGGGACAGCATAGCTGGAACAGGAGTTGGTATAATTGCAAATAGCTAAAAGCAGCCACAGTCCTGTGGTAAATTGTCAGCTCTGAGATCAGAAGTTGCACTCGGCGGTGGAGGTGTCTCTGTCAGCACCCCTCTCCTGATAAAGCTCTGATTAGCAGCAAGTCACCAGCCTGATAATAAATGCTTGAAGTGATGAGGCTGTGCGAGAAGGGATGAGAAAGGGAACTGGTGACACCTCTGTCAGGAAAATCTACCCACAAACACCAGAGGTTTATGTCCAAAAAGGAGACAGAGGAGTCCTTTTACTTTATTCCAATAAAGGGAGAGCCCATGGGCCATTTCCCCTGGGATCTCTCCAATTTTTGGAGGACGCAGCCTCCTTTTTATCCCAATTTCCCATCTGCATTTCCCTCTGTCTTTCCCCATTGGCCGAGGTATTTGAGAGGCACAGAATTCCCAGAAGGCCTGATACCTAAGATTCCCTTCTAATGTATAACCCTCCCCTTAATTCTTTCTTTTAATTCCTGGAATTCACGGTTCTCCCCATTGTTTCTTCCATCTGTCAACACACAATTTCATTTATCAGCAGACTTACAGTTCATTTGTAAAGACAAATCTCTTTCACTCCATTCATCAATCAGTGGAATTCTTCCTATTGTTTCTTTTATCTCTCAGTGTTAGTCTTATCTGCCAGCAGGCCCACAGCTTGTTTGTAAAGACAAACCCTCGTTCCTTTCTCCTCTTTGCTGCATTCGGTCAGCTCCAGAGTAACCCGGGAGGAGGTGACACCTGCCACCGTGTTCCTGTCTGTGCTGCTGTGGAGTTAAAAGGCAAAATCCTCATCTCGTGCCTCTCACTGCAGCTCCAGCACTACCTGAACGTGCTGCTAGCAGAGGGAATGGTCAGGGAGATGCCGAACCAGCAGCTCAGGATGAGTTTTCCACAAGGCACTGACCCATCTCCTGCCATCCCGCGCCTGCTGCGAGTCTCATTCTGTGAGTGCAGCAGCAGCCCTCCCAAAACACTCCCCTGAGCCCTCTGTCCGTCACACCCACCTGCAGGGCAGGGTGGGAGAGCAGTGTCCAAGGTGGAGAGGAACAGAGTGATGGGAGGAGGAGAAGGGAGAGGAGAGCTGGTGAGGAGCGCCACCACCAGCCCCCTGCCCGTGAAGGAAACGCCTTCTGGGAGGGGAGGGCAGCGACCGCTGCCACGTTTAACTGCACAGGTGAACTCCGGAGGTTCTTTGCCAGTTCGTGTCACTGTCCAAGCACTCCTGCTGGCTCTCCAGGCCCGGCAGTGGCCAGCACCACGCTGCCCAAGCACCAGCTGGTCGCCCGTGTGCCCCGGCCATGCTGAACGTGCCGACGGCTCTCACGGAGGAAGCGCCGCCCTCTCCTCCCCAAAATACAACTGTAAAAACCAAACACGGGGACTCAGCAATCCACAGGCAGCGTTTCGGACTCGGAGAGATCCCCCAGCTGGCTCTCCCAGTTGGTGGCTGTTGTCATGGCAAGCGGAGAGGGGAAGCAGTGACACAAGGGCTGCTCAGTCCTTGACACGCTCCATCCTTGGCCTAAAGGCAGCTCCCCAGCAGAACAATCCCAACAGCAATTACCGAGGCGCTTTTAGAACGGGGGGAAAGCAAAAACAGATTAAAAAGCCATTTGAAACCTTGAGGCTGAATGCTGAGGGAGCAGGAGCAGCCAGGGAGAACAATGAGGAGATGCAGAGACGCTTCTCCGTGGGCCAGGTTTAATGGACCCTGATTGTCAGAGAGCCTCGGGAGGATGTGGGGACAGCTCTCGACAAAAGGACAATTGGTGCTGCTTTGTGAGTCGTGGTTGCAGCGTGGAAAACCTTCATGGCGGGGCTGAGGAGCAAATCTGTGCCCCTGCCACTGCCAGCATGGAGGAGGGGACAAGACAAAAGATGACTTTCAAGTGCAGAATTCAATTAAACTCCAGCCACACGAATCACAATCCCACTGCCTGGGTTATTGTCTTGCCTTGCTGGAGGATTTGGAGAGTATCTACAAAAAAAAACTTCTTTACTGTTTCAAGAAGTTGTTACTGAGCAAAGGCTTTATTGTTTCCAGTAGTAAAGTACCACATAAAAGTTGTGAGGGATGGAGATGAGAACAAGGAAATAATAAACACAAATGACCCGAGCAGACTGAGCACATTCACTGAGTTGCCCACATTGGGCCAACTCAAAAGGCAGGAACAGGTTTAGGATAATACTCCAAAACAAGCTGCAAAACACAACCAAGAGTATCACCACGAAGGGAAAATGGTCTTTAAAATAAAATCTGCACAGAGCTGCAGATGTTCCTCAAACACATCCAGCTGTGCCTGGATCACATTGTCCAGGAGCAGATCCTTCCCTCAATCCAACAGGAGTCTTTCCACATCTGATTTGAACACCTCTGGTTCAAACTCAGGTGGAATTACCCCATGGAGTTAAAATATAGAGGCAAGAAAGAAAAGTTTCCAGTCTCGCTGGCACCAGAGCAATGTCAAAAGTTATCTCGGAGAGTGCTTTATAAAAGCTGGCCTCAGTTAAAAATCGAGCTTGTGCCTCACAGTGGCACAGCAAGGATTCCCAGGCTCCTGAGCAGAGCTGGCACCCCACAGTGTGGGAAATGCTGTGGGAAATGAGAGTGGGAATGGGGACACAAATGTCCTGCACTGCCCAGGAGCGAAGTACAAGGAGCTCAAGGAGAGTTAGAAATGACGCTCTCGATTTTAAAGGCTCTTTCCAACTCAGTCTGGAGCTGCTGATGAGAAAGTAACAGGTTTAAAGAAAATGGAGTCAATTCCTGAAAGTCTTTTTCCTTCTCCTTCTGCTGTAGAATTAACTTAGGCTGGCAGGCCAGGCTGTCTGAGGCACTGCAGTAATGAGCAAGACAAGACTCACTGGACTGTCAAAAGCTTCCAGGCAAAACAGAGCTCTTTTTGGTGGCTAAACACTTTGGAAATTGAAGACCCTGCAGCTCCCAGAAGAAACAGCTCTGAAACCACACCAGTATTTCAGCAAAAACTGACAGCTGGAGTTACTGTTTCAGATGCAGCCGATAGTTTTGGCATTACCCCTTCCAGAGAGGCAGCTGGTGGAGCCTTAATGGCCAGGTTAACAACACAGACCATGCCATAAAATATCCCTCAGCGGAGAACAACCTCATCCCTTGCTCTCTCCAACACTGACGGCGTGGACCCCACATTCAGTGATTTCTTTTTCTGCCACCTCGGGGAGCCCACAGGGCCCAAAGGTTTTATTTTCATTTGTAAAAGGGCAGGAACAGATCACAGAGGAAGGGTTGGAAGCATTTCACCAGCAACCTGGCACAGCACATTATCTGCGGGAGCAGGAAGGGAATGGTCCTCAGATGGGCCATGTTCATTTGAAAAGCAAGTCAAGGATTGATTTCCCATCTCCTGCCCGAGTGTTCCAGCACCCAATCTCATTTATCTTCATACTGCAGCCATTTGTAAGAACACACACTACACGCACACAAAGTGCCCGGTGCAAAGGAGAACAGAACAAAAGAGTAATAACCGAGGGGGAAAGGCTGACATTAATGGGCACAAATTGCCTTTAACTCCGTGATTTCAGAGGGAACTTTTAGGAATCCTTTGTTTCTTCATAATAGACAGGTCAGCTCCAAAGCATTTAATAAAACCCACAGACTCCTACCAGCCCAGTGTGGGTTTTGTTCAGATCTTCAAAGATCTAATTGCTCTAGAGATGTGAGGTAATTTGATTTTTCTCATCTGTCAGGCCTTAGAGGGAAATTGTCCATCCCAGAGAATAAGCAGGATTGGGGCACGCAGTTTCCAACAGCCTGACTCATGATGACACCACCACAGTCAGCCAGGCGCCCAAGACTTACAGGAAAAAGGCAAAAGAAAGGCCCTTGCTCATGTCAGGTGTGCACGTGGGAGGGGAACCTGCAGAGCTTTACCAGATAAAGTCATTTGAAAGCTTTTATCCAATTTGGGTACTCCCAGGCAGCCAGCTGGGCTGGGCATGGGGGTGTGCTCCCACCAGGAGCTGCAGCAAGCACACATTTCCCCTGACCTCACACAAACCAGGGCACAGCCAGGAGGAGTGAAAAAATCACCTTGGAGTGGTTCTTTACCCTGAGCAGAGAGGGAGGGAACGGGAGCACAGCTTCACTGGCTGGGCCCTGGTGCCCCCAGCCAAACTCACTCCAGCCACGAGGAACACGAGGAGTGACACCCTCCCCACGGGAGCCACGGGCACGTGCCAGCCCCAGCCCCTCTGCTGGGCTTCACAGAGGACAGGCAGGTGCTGTCCCAGCTGGCACTGTGCTGCCAGTGCCTGTGGAAGTGCCAGCATGGCAAAGTCACCACTGGTCTCTGTCTGGAGTGAAGTCTGAGGAATGGGAGTGCTGGATCCAGGAAAAAGCAGCTTCATCTTCGCCTCCATCAGAGTCGTGTTCTGGTGTGGAGCCGCCGTTTGCCTTCAGAATAAATAAAGGACAAAAGTTTTGTTTGGAAAGCAGCAGAGAGGCTCCACAAAGTTATTTTACGTTGCTTTTGCGTGCTCAGTGCCATTTTAAGAGCTTCCTAAAAATAATAGAGAGAACATCTACGCATCATTAGTCCAGCAGCCAGGGCCCGTTAGAGTTGATTAAAGAAAGGAAAGACGGGGAGGGAAATGGGGAAAGAAGGAGAAATAAGGAGTTGTGCTGCTAGAAGTGGTCCTTGCTCCCCAGGTCAGACAGAAAGCCAGACCTCAGCTCTGAGGGGTGACAGAGCAGATCTGCCCTGAGCCCCTCCTGCTCTCCGTGTCCCCGGGCCATGGGCAGGAGCCACAGCAGGATGTGGCCCTTGCCCACAGCTGGGATGGGCCCAGGACAGCCCTGCTCTGCTACAGATTTGGTCTCTTTTTGACTGAACAGACCTCAGCTAGTCCCTTCAGCCCCCCTGGCCAAACTCAGGCTCTGCTGGGACACACTGCTCCTCCTCTTGGAGAAAGGATGGCAATCACAGCCTTCAGTGGGAATCCTTCAGGGCACGAGGAGTCCCAAGGCAAATCCCTGCCAGCAGCTGCAGCCTGACATCCCTGTTAAAAGAGAACCTCCCGAGCCACAAAACAGGTCTGCCTGTTTACAAAAACTCCAAAATCCAGGCTTTTCACCTCTGTCTTACTGACTTCCCCTGCTCTTTCCTTCCTGCTTTGTTTGCAGAGGTGACATCCACTCTTGCCCTTGGTGCTTTGTGCAAAATGCTGAACAGAAAGTTGGGAGAGTGGGGAGTAAATGCATTGCAGAGGGCAGAGGAGAAGTCTGAGGAGGTGGGGACAGGAGGCCAGACAGGCTGTTTGATCAGAGACCAAAGCACAGACCTCTGCAATGGGAAAGAAGGCACGAAAATAGGAGTTTCATCCTCAGCAGCAGAATTGTTTGCTGATATATGGAGTGAAAGAGCTGAGAGAATGAATCTTTGTCATCCTTCTATTTTCGAGGAAGAAGCCTTCAATTTAAAACTCCATAAAGAATTACAGGAGTAGTGAAAGCAATTTATTTTTTAGTTACTCGAGCCTTTATTCACTTAACTTCAAGGCTGGCTCGAAAGAGCTGAAAATGTTTTGCTTCTACCACTCGAGGATGAAAATATTTTAATTCCCTCAAACATGGAATGGGGCACAGGCTTCTCCCGAGGTTCATATTTACAAATGCATTGTATCTGGAATGCAAACCTTGAATCATTTCCTAACGCTGCCACTACCCAAAGCTATGTTTTATTTATAAGTACAGCAGGACCACTCGGTGCTCTGTGCATATGAGGAGGCAGAGAGAGCTCAAAGCTCCTCAGCCATGAAGGCACAATTCAATTTTTTCACTTTGGGGAAGACAGACAACTTATCCTCCTTGGCAGCAGGAAAACTCAAACCCAGCAAGCTCTGAGCAAATCGGGGATAAAGAGCAGGGCCCAAAATTTGATGAGGCAGCCAGTGAAGGAAGCAGAGGCTTGGATGGGAGAGGCTGGGTGTGGGTGAGGGTCTTTCCCTCGTGTCTGATCCCTCTGTCCTTCCTAAACTGTGCCCTAAATGCAGGCAGAGGGGGGAAGAGCTGGGATTACCCACCTCTCCCACCCTGCTGCAAAGCCAGCTCTGGAAATCCACATTGGCTCACACAAGCCATTTAAAAAATTTAAGCAACTTTCTCACCAAGCACAGGAAAACAAAAGTCAACTCCCCAAAGACTGCCATGAAGAAAGTCATTAAAGAAATTACTACCCCATTTGGAGCCTAATTACTGTTAGGACTTTTTTTTTTTTTTTTTCTCTTCCTACATGGAATGGAGTAGTCAGACCCACTGAAGCAAAGTGTTACCTCCTCATCGTTCCTGAGGGAGCAAAGCAGACATCTGAGAAGCAGAATGGAAGGGAAAATAGAAGTTAATGCTTTAACTTCAAAGATGCCCAGAGAATTTCCTGCCACGAAAATAATGCTGAATGGCTCTGCCCGGCCCATGTATTAACAGCTTGAATATTTATGAGCAAAAGTGGGTGCCTACCTCAACCAGGGAGGCACTGAGCCCACAGAGAGACACCACCTCACTTCTAAATCCAGACAATTCCTGAAAGACAGGGCATAAATCTCCCCAAATTAAGAGAGCTGGGAGAGAGCAGCGTTCCCTGAGCATCTCCCTCAGCTCCCTGAGCCCTTCCCTGAGCTCTGCTCAGCCTCTCCCAGCACTAAGCAGCTAAAAGGAGGCACCCAGGAGCTGCAGGAGAAGGGTCCAGGCTGGACCTGCTCACATCTGAGGGTCTTTCCAGCAGGTCTCACCCTGGGATTGCAAACCAGAACATTTCTTAGCCCCTCACCAGGCAGTGCCACCCTCGTCTCAGCTTCCAGCCCATCCCCAGGCCTGCTTAACGTGGCTCTGTTTAAGTGCCAGCTGCTGCACCACTCTTGAAGTATTAATGATTTAGACAACACATTGGCACGCAGGCAGAGATGGGGAGGCTGCCATTTGCACTCCCTCATCAGCTTCTCTCGTGGCTGCCTCTCAAACCTCCTGCTTCCAGCAGCAACCAGAGCTCTCTGCAGCCCCACAGCCCGTGCCAAGCTCCTTCACCATTGCAGCACCAACCGGAGCTCTCTGCAGCCCCACAGCCCGTGCCAAGCTCCTTCACCATTCCCCAGCACCAACCAGAGCTCTCTGCAGCCTCACAGCCCGTGCCAAGCTCCTTCACCATTCCCCAGCAGCCAGCTGCTCCTGGAACAGCCAATTCACCATTTCTGGGCCAAGGCCCTCAGAAGATGCTGAGAACCCCATGAGCTTGCAGCCCTCAGTGCAGAACGTGCTGCTGATCTGAGGGGAGATGCCTTTTTTGCTTAATTTACCCCCTGCAGCAGTTCCAAGCTCGAATTTGTTGTCTCCATTAAAAGCTCTCCCTGGGCTAATGAAAACCACTGTAAGATATCGATTATTTCCTTGTTTTGTTCTGTTTAATATTCCCCTTCCTTAATAAGAACGTCATAATCAACACAAGTGAGGGGTTTGCTCTTTTTTTAAAGCATCTCTTGGCATCTGCTGTGCAGCCAGAACAAGGTGAGTCACCTGCCCTAGCTGGGAGCAAGTAAGAGGGAAAAGGAAGATTGTGCTTCTTCCACATGTGCAAATTTAATTTTCTTTAGGGTAAAACATTCTTCAGGAAAATGAGTGTGTGACCTTCCTCTTGAAAGCTACCACGTCAGAGCAGGCACCTCCAGGAACTGGAGCTCCAGAAGCAGAAGAAGCACCAGCCCCTCAGAGAACTTTTGAAAGGCTTTGAGAGCAGGTGGTAAAAAAAAAAAGAAAAATTTAAAAAATAATAAAATTGGCAGCCTCTCAACTCACCACTCTTCTGAAACTTTGGCTCATGGGCTGAGGTTGCCTAAATCCCAAGGCAGCTCTGACAATGAGTCATTTTATGACAAACTCCAGGCTTCATTATCTGCCTCAGCAAACCCCAGCCGGAGCTGGAGCAGGGCACTGGAAACCTCCAAGCTCTCCTTAACAGCTCCTTCTCTTCCCTTGGCCACCACCCTGCTGCTGCCTTGGCCTCCAGGCTGGGAGAGCTCAGGACTGCTCTTGCAGCTCCACTCCCCAGTCCCCTGTGCTGGAGGTGGCCTGGGATTTCGGGATGCTGAAGTGCTCTGCAGAGCTGCACTCGGGAGCAGAGTCAGAGCAGAGGTGAGAAGAAGAAGTGCAGAGAAAGTCACTGCTGGAACAACACCTGAGGTGATAATATGAGGCAAAAATTGCTCCTGACATGGTGTTCTAAAGGTGCAGAGCCTTGCAGAGGAAGCACAGAAAATCATCTTTTAACAGCCCCGTTGTGCAGCTGAGGATCAGCAGTTTAAATGAGGAAGGTTCTCTGCCCCTTGCTCTGCTTTTTTTTGGGCCAGGGCAGAGCTTGGGGGCTCTCCCGCAGGAAGGGAGATGCTGGGAAGAGTTTTGCCAGCCCTAACACCTCCATCACTCTTTAAAGAGATCAACAGCAAGAGCAGCCTCTGCTTGTTGGCACAGAGAGGCACCCAAAGGGATCCTGAAGTACTCACTGCTGATTTCCTGTCTCCCTCCCCCAGATTTGGGAGGCCACGGAGCCCCTGTTCCAGGGCTCTTTTCTGAAAAAGCAGCCCCTTCTGCAGGAACACTGAGAAACAAATGACCTCAGACATAATAAAGATTTCTACAGAAACTCCCTAGGCAGCCAACCTGGCTTAACCTTTTCCTTAGGGGGATCCTCTCGACATCTCAGGGCCAACTTTAACTGGGCTCAGGAGATTGCTGCAGTTCTCCTTTCTTAAATATCTGCCTGTCATTTTAGCTCTCCCCCACCTACACAGATCCCACTGGAAAGCTTTGACCCCTTGTGCCAAGCTTTGCCTACGGAGTTTTTAGCAGGAAAAAGGCTTTTTTTTCTTTTTTTTTTTTTTTTTTTGCCTCTGGAATAGTGTTTGCACTGTCATGGCCAGGCAGCAGCTGGCTCAAAGAGCAGGCAGAGAAGCTACAAAATGCTGAGTACAAACGCATTGTCCAGGAGTGGATCCATCCATCCTTCCATCCCTCAGAAGAAGCACCCAAAGGGTCCCCTGCTATCCACCAACACCCATTCCAACCCCACAGGACAACCTGCAGCTCTTCTCCACAGGCAGCAGAGCCAACTCACAACAGGAATCCACCCTCTCTAATTCCACACACAACAGGAGCTTAAAATAAAGCACCCAGTCCAGGGCAGACTCTAATCCACAGGGAGGAAGGACAGAGCAGAAGAATCACTTGTTTGATTTTTACTAAAATGACAGAAAACTACAAGTCCCTGAAAGAAAATGATAGAACACTACAAGTCCCTGAAAGCTGAGGAGGGAGGGAAGAGCAGAGAAGCAATTTTATGCTGCCTGTTTCTAATGGGGAGTGTGGGGAGGGGGGATGAACCTGCTCTCTCTAATCCAATTTATTCCTCAACATGCCCAGCACCAGCCAGGCTCAGGAACAACAGGAGAGGCAGCTCAGAGGGCAGGAATGCTCAGGAGGGAGCAGTGCTGAATGATAACTTGAGGGGTTAGTGACTAAATTAGCGGGAACTGCAGAGAGAACACATTTGCATCTCTTTCAGCTTCTTCAGGTGTGATAGCAGCCTCTGTGTTCCCAGTCACTTCATTGTTCTGAGGTTTTTGAGGGGGAAAAGTCTCTTTTTCTGCACTGCAGAGTTCTGGGAAGAGCCAAGCTTGGCTTTAAGAGCCACCTTACTTCAGGAAAAATGTTACAGAGGGTCATAAAGCTGCTGGGCTTTTTTGCTTCAGGAGAAGCTCAGTCTGTTCTGCTGGCTCTGCAGGACAGAGAGGAGCTCCAGGGTTCTGCAGGGGCACAGCCCCAGGCTCTGAGAGCTCCTGGCCGTGGGTGCAGGCAGCTCCCAACCCCAGAGCATTACTCATGCTGCAGAAGAGGTTCTGCATTCAGGGAAGGTGGTGTGACCCTGGGACAGCACCCGCCAACACAAAAAAAGAAGCAGGGAAAAGCGATCCCGGGGCCACAGCTTTGTGTGGCTCTGGGAAAGCTGTGCTTCCAGGGAATTCAGCCCCAAAAAGCAGGGATGTGCCTGCAGAAGGGGTGCAGCTTACCAGGGGCGCTGGTGCCGGCGTCGCTGTCGCGCCTGTCCGAGGGCTGCTCGCTCTGGCCGCTCTCCGTGGGGCTGAGCTCGGCCCCCTGCTCGCTGCCCAGGCTGCTGTGGCTCCCCGACAGCCGGGGGCACTGGGGGGTCCCCAGGGCTCTGCTCACGGCTCCCCCGGTGGGTGCTGCAGGGACAGGACAGAGAAGCTGCCGAGGGGGTGGGAAGGGGATGCAGGCACTGAGCTGGGAGGTGACGGCACAACGCGACGGGGGCTAGTGCATGGGTGCAAGAAGTCCAGTTATTGATTGACCAGTCTCATCTTATACACCTTGCAGCAGGAGCTTAAGCAACTATCACTTTCGCAATGTTATCTGTATTTCTTCATTTCACCTGAGCACAGCCTAACGCAAATAGGTAAAATATTACAAGCTAAGCGTTCTTCCCAAAATCCCGCTCCCACTTGCCAAGGCTCGGCCCAAGGCTATTGCTTATAGCACATCTCCTTCTGTCACGGGGTCAGCAGTGCTCCCAGTTGGGCTCTCCAGCTGCATTGCCACACTAAAGGAGCAGCAAGAGCCCAGCTCCAGCCAGGAGCCCTCAGGGGCAGGGTCACCCCCAGTTCTTGTGCTCTGCTCCCAAAAAACACCTGTGATTCCAGTGCTGTAAAGGCAGGAGTGAGGGAGCACTGGCCAGGAGCAGCTCCCAGCTGCAAGGGCGGACCCTGGAATGCTGCAGGCCATGGAATGACCCTGATGCCTTAAGTTTGAACTTTTATATTTTCCAGATCAGTATTGCTTTAATGTATGACTCTAAAACTCCACAGCCTGGCAGCTGCTGGCTCACTGTTCTATTCAGACGAAAGAGCTTCTCTCCAGGCCCTAACTTCAAGGACAGCCTGTTTCTCCAAGCCCAAACGTGTAAAAAGCTGAGAACAGCAGCAAAGAGAAGGGGGGCTGAACTGGAGAATGGGACTGCACTGCCTGGAGCTGTAATTGGACAATTGGCTTCTGAAATACAGATACACCAAACCTAGATCTGTCCAAAAAACATGTGTTGGTCCATCCTGGGTGTAGCCTGGGCCAGGCTCTGGTGCTGCCCAGGCTGTGCCCTGTGAAGGCCTTTCAATACCTGCTTTATTCTTCTAACTCTGCCTAGCTTCTGTTCTAGGGAGCCTCCCAAGGCATCAGCCCAGGCAGAAATCCCAGTGAGAAAGGCTCAGACCCTCCCCTGGCACAGCCACAGCCAGCAGGGGAGGCGAGCAGCCAAACATTCAAACACTTTACACTTCCCACCCTCCAGCCACAGGGAACTGCAGCTCCTCACCCATTCCTGCTTGGAGCTTTCTCCCTTTTGATCCCACGGGGCTGGGTTTGTCATCCAGGCTGGAGGAACTGAGCTCCGAGTCGCTCTCGCTGTCACTGGAAACCACTGCAGGAAAGATCAGGGGGAGGAGAGGAGAGAGACAGTTCATTCACGATGTTCACAACACTTCCCAAAGAGGTGCCAGATGGATCCAAATAAAACAGGTACAAATGCTGACTCGCTGATCACGTCCTCCCTCTCCAAAGGAGGCCCTACCTGCAGCTCCCCCACAGCTGCTCGCCCTTCCTCTCCAACATGGTGTGGTTTTACTTTTCACAGATGATTTATAACTCTACTGCACATACTCCAGTGCTGCCAGCACCTGCAGCAGGTGCAGACACCACCAGGGCTCCTCTCCTAAAGCTGACTGGGAGCAGGGGGGGACCACAGTGCTCCTGTGCCATTCTCTGCTGCTCCAGGCATTGGGTTCTGCTCCCACTGACCCACCCCAGCACTCCAGCAAGCCCCCTGATCCTGATATTTGCCCTTTCCCTCATAAAGGAACCCTCTAATGGATGGTACAGGGCTGGTTCCTGCACCTGCTCCACCCCTGGGTGATGTGGGGAGAGGGGGTGTTTCTCTCCAAGCTGCATTTCAAGCATGCCAGGGCCTCCAGGATCTAAGAGGAAAACACCAAATAAATCCTGAGCACATCAAATCATCCCCATCAGCAAACTGCCCAGAACTCTGTCACTCCAACATCCCCAAAGCTCCAAAGGCAAGGGTCACTCCTGTTCCTCAAGGAGACTCTTCTCCTGTTTCAAAGCTGCTTTTTTTCCTCTGTGTTTCCCTTCTCCTGAATCCTGGCTCTCGTCCTGCTTCTTTCCACTCTCCATAGTTTCCAAAAGAGCTGAAGGAGCCTCCTTTTGCCAGACACAGCTTCCCAAACTGGCAGGTTCTCTCCACTTTTCCATGCAATTATGCAAACACCTCTCCTGCTTATACTGGTGTAAAAGATAACTCGACTGCCAGCTGCTCTGGGTAACATGAGAAAGGTGTTTTTCCCAATTCCTGGGTTTTTGTGATGGTTTGATGTCAGAACAGAAATGGGCTGAGGAGGAAGGTAATGGGAAAAAAAAAACCAAAACTCTCTTTTGTTTGAGGGATTGCACCTACAGCACTTGTCCATCTGACCAGGCAGATACCAGCTCTCCTGGCAGCTCAGCAGCCACTTCAAACAGCAGGTCACAACTCCTGGTAAGAAGTACAAAACCAGCCCTTGAGGGATGTAAAGTAGGTGACACTGCAAATTACAGCCTCTCCTGTAGGAAAAGGAAGCCCCACCGATTTTTTTTTTACATCCATCAGGAGTTCTTTAGAAGCTCACGTTCCTGTGAGAAGTGATCTTCTCTGTGAGTGAGCAAACCACGTTTCCCCCACGTGCTCCTCACAGTGCCCACCCTCAGGTGACACACAAGGTGACAGGCACAGGGTGACACAGAGCTGTCACTTCATCCCTCTGTGTCAGCCCAAACCCTTCAGCACTGCCCAGGGCAGCAGGATGGGAATCCTTCCCCTTGCACAGAGCAGGAGCTGTCAAAATATTCCTGCCAAGCACCTCTGCAGGCACTCCTGTATTCAAGGCAGCGATCTGTACTACACAAAACATTTCATTTAAAAAAAAAAAAAGAGGAATGAATACCTAAAGTAATGCTAACATCTCTGAGGATATGAAAGTTGGCTGCCAGTGTTATTGCGAAGTGTTATTGAAGTTGCCCTGGCAGGCAGCTCCTCGCACACACGCTGCCTTTCCCTGCAGCCTTTTCCTCCTGGCATCATCAAGAATGGGAGCTCTCACCTGCAGGGAAAGGGGCTGTGAGAGGGGAAAAAAAAGCCCCTTTAGAAGCTGGGGGGCTGCAATGCTGGCTAAGAGTCCTCAAAGCAAAGGTTTGTCTAAAAAAACCTCTTCATTACTAGCCCAGAACTCCCTGGGAGAGGTGGGGAGTTCCATGTAAACACTGTTTTTAACAATACATACATACCAGGTCTTTTTTTCCTATAAAATCCAAATCTCAGCTGTAAGAGTCATTCTGACCATCTTATTGCTCAGTTCTCTTAGAAAACAAAGTCCTGTTCCACTTGGTCATCACCTTTTTTTTTTTTTTTTTCCTCTCCTGGATTCATAAAATCCATTGCTTTAGAACAGCTCCTTCCTCTATGAACCCTCTGAAAATGCTGGGAGCCAGGATTTATTTGGAGAAGGCCCCAGTGAATCCGTGGAGGTGACTTTAGCTGCCTGTCCTTCTGTCACTCAGCACTCAGAGAGAACCAGCACAAGAGGAGGAAAATATTAATGACACGAAGGCACTCTCACCACAGGACCAGCCCTGTCTGCTCTCATTTCCTCTGCTGCCAATAAGAATGTATTTTACTCACTGCACCAAAGTCTCCCTTTCAGGCAATCCTTCATCCAAAACTCCCAGACCTTCTGCTGGCACTTTCCAGAGCCCAGAAGTATTAAATCTGGTGTTCCAGCAGCTGCTGATATATCAATAAGAGTCGTTGGACAGCTGTTCTTTCAGAGAATGGAACAGATTTATCCCTCCCTACCTCCAGCTGACTGAAAAAAAAAAAAAAAGCTCATAAAATAAAATCTGCTGAGACCAAACTTGCTAGAAAAGCAGTATTCCCACAGGGAATGGGTCACTCACTGAGAGCCCTGCAGCTGCTGGCAGAGCCCAGGGTCCCTCCACACGTGCTTCAATCCCCAAACCTGGGGCACAGAGAGCCACAGGCAATGGTGAAGGACAAGTGCTGGCTGCACTTATCCCCAGAGGCAAATCAGGACGATTTGGAGAGGCTGTGTTGAGGCCAAGGGGAAGGAGCACTTGGCTGGGGCTGGGATCTGTTATTAAATGTGTGTTTTTGGCACGGGAAGAGCCCGTGCTGCCAGCGCAGGGCAGGACTCAGCCCTGGCACACACACAGCCCTTGGCACTCCCTGCAGCTGTCAAAAACACAGGAAAAGCACGTGGGAATCGCAGCTCCAGCAGCCACACGACCCCAGAACAGCCAGGATGAGCACAATCCCTGAGCAGGGCTGCCCTGCAGCACCCCAATTTTTGGCAAACACGGGGAGCAGGGAGGGCAAGAGCTCCTGGTCACTGCAGGTGGGGAAGTGGGAGAAGATGAGGATTTTTACAGCCCAGGGTCCCACTGAGGGCAGCTCCTGGGCCAGATCATATCCAGCATTTCTCTAAAAAGGAAAAGGTGACTGGACCCAACCCTGGTCCCTTTCGGGAGCAGCACAAGTTGCAGCTGTGTCACTGCAAAGCTGGCTGTCCCCCTTGGTGGCCTGCAGAGCGCTTGACACAGCCCAGCACTGCTCCATCCCTCAGGGATTTGGCCTCCAGCTCACAGACACAGGACAAACCCACGGCATCCCCCTGCCCAGCTGCTCCTCCCGTGCCTCTGGCTCATCCCATCGCCTGGCAGCACGGCTGGAACAGGAAAATCCCCCCGAGACCGAGCAGAGCAACAGGCAGCCCTCCTGCCAAACAGCTCAGGGATCACACTTCTGTTTTCCACCCAGCTCCTTTCCACGTTTTTTCCTGCAGAACTCAGAGCCTGGAAGAAGGAAAGCCCTGCTGCTCTTGCTCCCACCCCCTGACCCGGCGCAGAATCCCACCCACATTCCAGCACATGGAGCAGAGCTGCTGCCCAGCACAAGAAATATTGCTGCTATTCTCCTCCTGACAATACATTTGTGCCTTAACTAATAGCAGGGTTCCCATGGCAACTGCTTGTTTATAACAGAAAAACTAAAGGCACCAGCAAATCTCGGTGTCAGCCAGCACAGGAGAAATACCGGGAGTGCAAAAATAAAACTTCTGCCTGGTGGGGTTGGATTTTTTTCCTTGAGGCACACTCCTGCCCTCCCTTGGTCCTGCTGCCTTCCACGCTCCTGCAGTGGGAGCAAACACCCAGATTCTGGCACTGACCCCTTGCTTTTGAAGGGGAAAAAGGGACACCTGAAGTTTGTCCCATCTCTGCTGAAAGGCAGCTCCTGGCGTGGAGGATGCCCAGGGGTTGTGGCAGGACCGTGCTGGCCCCACCTGACTTGAATCCCTGGAAAGCTCAGAGATGAAAGCTCCTTCAGCACATCAGAGATGAGCAGGGGGGGCTGGACAGGGCTTGGCCAAGAGAATGGAAACCCCACGGAGAGCAGCCTGTCATGCTAAATGCCAGAGCTCATTCCCAGGAACATCCTGCCAAACAAGCTCCGGGGCTGTGCCGGGAGCTGCAAGGACCTGGCTGGGTGAGGGCGTGCAAGGTGTGAGCTGACAAAAGCTATCAGCCAGGCAGGGGGAACCAGGCTGCTTTGGAGAGCTCAGCCCAGCTCCAGCTGCAGATTCAGGGTGGCAATTTCGTGGATCCACATCTCCACGGGGGAAGGAGGCTGCAGAGCTGTGGGATGACAAACAGCAGGAGTCCCCCGGCACTGGCAGCTTCCAAAGAGGTAAAAGGAGGGGGGAGATGCACGAGCTGCCAGCTCCAGAGATGAATTACAGCCTGCAGTGCCCACTGAAAGCTGTCCAGAGGACAGGCAGCCTCACAGGGAAGGAAAGCACCAGAAAATAAAGCCATAAATTAATATTACCCGACCCATAAAACAGCAGCCAGACGAACATCAGAGGGCAGGGACAAAGGCAGCTCGCCACCCACATCAAAGCTTACCAAAGGTCACTTTTGTTGTCCTCCCCCTGCTCCTTTGCTGCTCCTACCTGTATTTATGGGGAAGATTTCTCAAAAAAACCCCAAAACTCAGCTAAAAAGCTGAACTAAGCAGCAGGCCAGGTCTGCGCTCAACAGCTTCAACTCTGAATGTTTTCTCTGTCATGTGAACAAAAAACAACCTCATCAATCAGTCCCTCTGCTACGACAACTCCTTCCAAACATCTCCTGGAGGGAAACACAACTGTCTGTTGTTGATCTAATTTGTCTTTAATTACAAACTTACAGTAGGGCTGGGAGTGCTTTCTTAGCTGGGCCCCGAAGAGAAGGTTTGTAAACCAAAGTCTCCTGAGGTTTCTTTATTAAAAGGTTATTTCCCCCTGCACTTCTCTAAGTGGAAGAGTGCATGCAGCTGGTTCAGTCGAGAGGTCTTCTCCAGCTGAGGGGATCTAACAGCAAAAAACAGAAGGGGAGAAAGGCCAGAAGTTCTGCTAATCCACACAGAGAGAAAGGAAGAGAAATCAAAGCAGACTGGCAGCAGCTCTGATTCTGCAGCACTCACATGCTGGCAGAGCAATTCCTAACTCAGCTCTCAGTGACTTGGGGAATCTGCCCAGCAGAGCAGCAGAAGCAAGCAGTAAGCAGCCCCAAGGAGGGAGGGAATGGCACCAGCCTTGGGTCAGCCCTGGCTACACAGTGACGGCCACCAGCAGCAGCATCCCCTGGAGCTCAGCAGGAGCAGCTCCTCGGGCCGTGACTGCAGCCAGCTGTCTGTTCCATGGCTCATCCCAGAAAAACAGTGGGGGCTACAAGGAACGGAGGAAAGCGGGGTGGACTGAAGGATGGAGAGCCCTGGAGGGCTGGGACTAATCCGGGCCACCAACGTGCACTTAAATATCAGCAAATCCTCAAAAAACACACCACGGCATAAAACTTGAGAAACACAACACACCTTGCCGGGTAACACCTCTAACAGAGACCTTCCCTGCTTGTTGGGATCCTGCCAGCAACAGGAGAAGCCAGGTCCTTCTCCCACCTGGTTTCCTGGGTGGGACAACCAACCTTTTCCCCTGGCCCAGGTGAAGGAGCGGCTGCTCCCGACGCTCTCGGGCTCCGGCGCGGCCGCCTCGCCCTGCCAGGGCTGGGGCTGCAGCTCCAGGGCTTTGCTGCAGCTGCTGCTCTTCAAGGGTGGGATGTATTTGGGCAGCCCTTTGTAGAACCACGCCCCAGACCTCTTCCAGACCTGCCAGAGACACAGACAGGACACCTTAAGCTGGGTTTTTACAGCAAGAGAGCACAGCCGCCACAAAACGAGCTCCCCACCGAGCTCGGCCTGGCTGCTGCCTCTGATCCCAAATTCCTCCCCAGTCCTTGTCAGCCCAGATCCATCTCCGTCCTCTTTCCACAAGTAAAAAAAATCCCAGCTGTGAAGAAGCAGCAGGTAGAGATTGAAGGAGGAGCAGAAGGTGATGGCAGAAGTGCTGCACAGTCCCAGTGTTCATCTCACGGAGCAATTCAGGCCAAGCCAGATCGTGTAACGAGGTTGGAAAGCCCAGAACACTCAAATAACCTGAACCTGCAGCAGGAAATGGACCTCGAGCACTAAACTGTAATATCTCCTGTAAGAACAGCCTCTCCTCTCCAATTTAGCTTTAATGCAGCTTATGATGAAGGCACTCTATTAAATATATTTAATATAAAGCCTGCTGTAAGCCAGGGGAAGGGAGAAGGGTGGCAGCTCAGACAAGGAGAAATGGCCTCTTACAAACTTAATTCTTGCGTGCCTTCCAGCAGCCTGATAATGAGCTAATGACACAGTCAGGGCAAAAATAAGTTAAAATAGTAAAAATATCAATTTTTATTCCTTGCACTTCTACTCAGAGTGAAGGAGATCATCAGTGTTTCCATTCCAAGTTCCCAAAGCATTTTACACACAGTTTCATCATGATGGCAGTGGGTGCAAATGCAGATATCCCCAACTGCAGCAACACATTTGCAATCTGCCTTTAGAGCTTAATCAAAGCAGAGGTGGCACCTGGCATTGAGGAGTTGTTCTCAAAAAGCAGGAGACCAGCAGCACCATTACACTGATGGTTGCCTGGTTCCCAGTCCAGAGCCACCAAGAGAGAGAGAGCTCAAATCTCTTGTGTTTGGGGTCTTAAAAACCAAGTGCAGGCGATCTGAATTCAGAGGGGGACCTGCTAACGTGGTTTTTAAAAGAAGAGCACCCAGCAGAAGGAAGCAAAGCACAGCAGTGACCCAGCACACGTGCAAGGGAGAGGCTCGTGCATCGCAGCAGGATCTGCAAAGCAGGAGCTGAGAGCATCCTACAGCTACACCGACGCTCTGCTGCTGGGTAACCGCCCAGCAGGAGGCTGAGTCTGCCATCCAGGCAGAAAGCTGGGAAGCCAATTTCCCAAGCCTGCGAGTTGTTCTTCTACGGAGCAGGTTTGGCAGGCAGGACACCTCAGCAGCTCCTTCCCCCACTGTGCCAACAGCCAAAGTGACCCAGCCAGGCAAGGCACAGGCTGACACAGCTCCTTCTGTCCCTTCTGCTGGCACGTGGGGGCTGCCCAGCAGTTGGTACAGTGAGTACAAGAGCACGTGGCAGCACAGCACAGGGACCCTGCGGGAACAGGCTCTGGTTTCCCAGAACTGGGAAATGCAACAGATTTTTGAGGTGTGGGACAGACATCCCTGCACAGAGCTCAGGTAAACATGGCCCATGCAGGAGCTGCAGGCTGGGCAAGCCCTGGTCTCCCTGAGGAAGGCTGGAGGTTTTGGGAGAGCTGCACCCACGGGGCACAGCGGGAGAACAGGGACAGGGTCGGTACCCGGTGGAAATTGTCCCTCCCTGCCACACACTGGGAATCTGGTGCACAAACACCTTCTCTGGAAGAACTGCTGGGGAGGAAACAGCCCTCTGCTCCAGCCACTCTCTGAACAGAACTTGCAACATCTGTAATTTAATTTGAAGCACTGGAGAGACCTATTATCTTCAGGCGAGCTCCAATTTAGGCACGCCATAAAACCAATCAGACACAGCAGGGATGGCTGGAACAAAGGCTGGTCACCCCCAGGTTCCTCACTCCCCCAAAGTAACAGCAAGAGTTAATGACATAACACACCCAGCTCTGATGTGGTAACACTACTATAAAATTGATTCTCTGCATACATATTCCCTTTAAATTGGTGCTTCTAATAGAGTTTGGTCCTATTGTGGCAGCAGCGAAATTGTTTTGAAATCAGCTCTAAAACAGCTGTAGCAAGATGCTCTCCCCTGCATGGATTCACACCCTCTGCCCCTCCAGGTTTGCAACACAGCCCATCCAAAGGTCCCAAAGGACCATGGATCACGTCCTGCTCTGCACATGGGCACAGGGAGCAGTTCGAGCATCCTTGGATCAAAACAGGTCGATGTCGCTGACTGCTATGGATGGCATTTGATTGATGGCCAGAGTGGCCTGACAGCAAAGTTCTTGCTTGATTTTAAATTAATACATCTGTAACAGAGCCTTGAGAATAAAATTCCTGTTTATTAGCAGGAGTTTACCCTTGCTAAGGAGGGGAGGATGATGCCCCCAGCAGTTCACATTAAGGTGAAATTTGTTCCCCACGGCAGCCTGAGTTTGGATGGAGCTGGAATTTCACCGGGGAGAGAGGGACAGCCATGGCCATGACAGATAAATGCCTTTTATAACCCTAATAATAATCCCATTAAAGTTGCATCAAGCCATCATTGCAGCTATAAAGTGACACATGCAGAAGCAGATGGGGATTTTATTGAGCATTTTCAAGAGCAGCCTGGAAATGGGACCTAACAGAGAATCACTGGGCCCTGGTGAAACCCATGCTGCTGCTCAAACTTCCCTGAGCATACAAGTGCTAAAACAAGCTCCTGACCAGGGAAAACACCAGGACTGGCTGATAAAGAGGTGGATCACAGCTGAGGGAAACACTTGCAGCCTCCCCAGAGCACTCCTCACCAAACCACCTCCCCTAAACAGAGATGATCTTTGCTGCAAAGCCACATTTTGCTCCAGCACCTCCTGCTTGTGCCGTGCAGGAGCTGTTCCCATCCTGCAGCCCTTCCCTTCACAGCAAGCCCAGCTTGGTGAGAGCAGAACCACCACGGTCACCTTCCCGTGCTGGCACCAGCGGTCCCAAAAGGTGGGGAAGCAGCTTCTCGTGGGCTACAGCAGAAAGAAAAAGGCACCTGCAGCTGCAGCCAGCCTGGGAGGAGCCTGCTGGCATCCCCTGCCCGCCGCACATCCCCACACTTTGTCCCGGCTCCGCAGCACGGCCCTGGCGCGCTGCAAGCGCCGCCGGCAGCGGGGAGACAGCGAGCGCTCCTCGGCCTCGCTATTTGCATTCATCTGCTTTTCCGTAACGCAGAGATTTCCAATTACATTATTTACAGCACTCTGTTGTCAACTCCCACATTCGGCACTCGAGGATGAAGGAAATTAAAAGGCAGTGAAATTACCGTTCGGGGTTTTGTTTCCAGAAGAGCAAAATCCATCCCCCGCCCCGACCCCGGCGTTTCTCAAGCTGCAGTGGCTGCCAGCCTTCAAGCATTTATCATCCCCCTTTCAATCAGGCCTCTATTTTTTCTTTCTCTATTCTAGAGGACACTATTTTGAGTCTAACTACTCGCTGCCACCCCCAAAATAATACGGCAGAGGCTATTGATGAGTTCTTTCAATTGCAAACAGGTGCACATGGCTCCAATTCAATCCGGTCACCCAAAATAAACACCCCTCTCCATCCCTGGGGTGTTTTGCCAGGAAATCGTCATGCCAGGCAGGAATAACCCCAAGCCATGTTGCTTTACAGTGTTCCAAGGGGTAGGAGTGGATATGTGAAAAGGGAAGCCCCGGGGGGAAAAGGGGAGGAGAGGACTCCTCTCCTCCAGCGCAAAAATCTTCCTCCCCTGCATGTGATAAACGGAGAAATGCAGCCAGCCATGAAAATGCCGGGTAGTGAAGGAGAAGGGATGAAAAGGAAAGTGAGGCAGAGAGGGCAAATTAAAACTTTTAGCAGGTCCCTGGTAGCAGACACTCTCATATTCGAGGGAGTTTAAAAAAAAAAAAAGCTCTCTCTCCGCCCCCCACCCCACCGAAACCACTTTCATTATCCCTACAATTCTGGATGTGTCAATTCAAATGTAAATGTGCACGAATGCTTCCAAGAGGATTTTAATTACAATGATAGCATCGCTAATTATGGAGATATATATATATATAAAAAATTATATATCTATAAAGGTGTAATTCGGGAAGGTGCTTTGCAGAACCTGGTGGTATCAGTCAAAATAAGGCGGTGCAGAGAGTTAAAGGGCTGGGCAGGGATTTGACAAAACCCAGCAGGTCCCTTTTCCCCTTCAGGCCAGGAGGTGACAGGCAGATTTCGGCCACAAACAGCTAATTCAGCAAGCTCACGTGCTCTGCCAGAGGCCTGGCAGCAGGGAATCGTTCCAGCTGTGTATTTACCCACCAGCTCTCCTGCCAGGCAAGTTCTGCTGCTCTCACAGCTGCTGCAAGGAGCCCTTTGCACTGCAGGAGCCGCTCCCTTTCTGCCCTGGAGTCTCATTCCCAGGGGATTTTCACTGCAAACCCACAGCCAGTGCTGGATCAGCATCCCTGAGCTCCCCACGGGATCCATGCAGGAGCAGGACTGAGCCAGGGGGGATCAGCCCTCCACACTCTGTCTCCAGAAAGGCAAAGCAAGATCAAAGTCAAGAAAGGCAGAGGGGCAAAAGGAGGAGGGGAAGAGGGAGATTCTTGCCCCCAAAAGTGAATGAATTTCCTTCTAGCCTTGCTTGCAGGAACACTGAACCACAATCCACATCATCCTCAATTCCACTGCCATCCAAAGATGTTGCAGAGAAAAACATCCATAGAATCCTGGAAGAATAAAGGAGGGCTTTCCACAGCTGGGACAAGTGGCTCTGGACTGAAGCAGGTGAGGTTTATTTTATTTCAGGAAGCAGTGTTGGTGTGGGGGCTCCTTTGGGGATGTTCCCTTTGCCAGCAGGAACATCCAGGCTCTGCCAGAACACAGCACTTCCCTCCTGGCCCCTGGGAGCCCCTCTGATGCCTTGGATTTTAACTTTCATGTTTTTCAAACCCTGCAGTGCTCAGGGTGTGACTCTGCAGGGTTTTGCAGCCTGGGAGCTGCTGCTCTCATGTTCACATTGACACAACAAAGCCTCTCCAAGGCTGCTCTCCAAGGACACCCAGACTGTCCTGGGCCCAAAATGTGCAACCCAACACCTTGAGAAGGGGGGGAAGCTTGAGGAAATGCCATCATGAGCTAAAGTTTTAATTGGCAAATTGATGCTGAGATGCAAATGGCCCAAACTTACAAAGGGGTGAAGAACTCGTGACTCGGGCTCCATGGTGAGAGCAGCCTCTGGCTCCCCAGGCTGGGCCTTTGGAGGCCTTTCCAATCAATATCCACCTTTATTCCCTCACTCCTGCCTGGGCTCTGCTTCTGGGGAGCCACTTCAGGCATCACCTCACCCTGCACATCCCATGCTGCTGAGCACTCTGCTGTGTTTGGGATGCCTGGGATGCAGTCAGAATCCCAGGAAACAGCAGGCAGAGCCCATTCATCGCCTCCACTCTCCAGAAATAAAGACGGTGTCAGAGCAACTCGTTCCTCACGGCTCTGCAGCACAGCCTTCCCAGGGGAGGGTTTCAAGGAAACAGAAAGCAGCAGAGTGGCTGAGGCCAGGATTCCCAGGGGGATCTATGGGCACCAAGCACTCGACTCTGACTGGAGAACTGATGGAAGGGACAGGTTGTGGTTTTGGTGCTGGTTTTGAGCCAGGCAGGGTGGTTATTTAATCACAACTGAGGGCAGCACCGATGCTGTCCACGCAGCAGAAGGAGGTGACGGCTGCCACGTGTCACTAAACTTCTGCTGGCTCAAATCCAGCCTGCAGGGAGCAATAATAACATGGAAAATGAAGGGATGGAAGCAGGTGTGGGCAATGCCACACGCTGCAGCTGTTAGCTGGTGCATGGGAATGTCCAAGCCCACCATCCCAAAATCCTGGTGGGCCACATTTATTCTGATTTGCCTCAATCTCCTTGCCCTGGCTGACATGCCCCAAGGCTTCTGCTCCTTCTCAATTCCCAAATCCGCCCAAAATGAAGTGCAGGGCATGTGGGAAGACAGAGGGGATGTATGATTTGGTGTCTGTGTGCCCACACTGTGACCCTTCCAACCTTGTCCTGTTTGGGGCAGCAGCAGGAGCATAAACAAGAAAGGAGACAGACCTGAACCCATCTTAAAGGGAATTGAAAAATAAAGCAGAAGCTAAGGGTTGAGAGGCAAGTTGAGGCTGCAATTTAGTCTAAGAAGGAAAGGTCCATCCATTTTCATCAGGGATGCACTGTGGCTGTATCTCAGGACTCACAGAGAGAGCAAATGCTGAAGGTTATCATACCCTCACACTCTGGCCACATATCACATGTGCTGGACACGTTAATATTCTCTGTCCAGTGATCAGGTTATGCATTATTTTTTAAGAAATACGAAAAAATCCCACAGTGGTAGAGAGAGATTAAAAAAAAAAAAAAAAAAAAAGCAACCAAAACCAACAACAACAAAAACCAGAATAAAAGAAATAAAGCAAATTTTAGTCCCTGTGTTTCCCTGAAGAGCACAGAGAATACCTGCACCTGCCCTGCTCTCTATTTTGGGATCTATCTGGAATTCAAAACATCTGGATGATTCAGTGTATCAAATTATTATCAAAATCCAGGGAGCTGGAACAATTTCTTCCTGTCCTACCCACACTGCTGATGGTAATTTAAAGACCAGCATCACCCATGTATCCCTCATTTTACCTGAACATGGACTTTGCAAGTGCTCCCACACAAAAAAAAAAAATCCCTCCAATGTAAAACCTAAGCAATGCAAAGTTTCCACAACGAGTATAAACAAAAATTCAGCACAAACCTGCACAAACACTCTCACTACACTTCAAAAATTGATTTAGCAGAGCACCCAGGTTACACAGGTGGGGGCACTGGTCAGAAAAAGCTGGACTGGATTGATGCTCGAGGACCACAAGCAAAAGCCCAAAATAAATTGATGGGAACAAGTGAAAATCCATCTGTGATCACAGAACAAATTCACAGACTTCACTTCAGCACAGAACAGAGAGCCCTGATGTTGGTGGATGCTGGCTGGCAGACAAGAATTGAGGCAGCCCATTACATTTTTTTTTTTTTTTTTTTGCAGTGTAAAGTCAAGGATGAAGGATATAAAAATTTAGAGACCTGCATTATGTGTCTCACACACTGGCAAGTTATGGGATTTTGCAGGCAGGGAAGAAAACATATTTAAAGGCTGCAATCCTAGTTATTTTTAGTGGGACAAATATTGCAGTTATGCTCTACATCTCTCAAGCTGTATTATAAAAAACCACTTAGCCAAGTTTATTTGTCACAGAGTGAGGAGGGAAAGGGTGGAAAGGAATCTCTTTATGGCCAGAGCTAGAAAAATCCCACAAAGCCAGGCTCCAGGTGTGGTTTTTCCCCTTCACCCTCTCATAAAACAAAGTTCTCACCACTAGGTGTGTGTTTGAGCCTGCCTGGCCTCCAGCCAAGCCTCCCAAATCCCATTTTTCTGCCTTCCAAGGCACAGGGAAGAGCCCACACGTGCTCTGCACAGATTTGGGGTGGGCAGGTGGATGCTGCTGAGCCCCATCTCCCCACAGCTGTGTTTTACCTCTCTCTGCTCACTGCAGATCTTGCACAACCACAGAGGACGTTTCTGGGCTCCGACAGTTTCTATCCCGCACTTGGTGCAAACTTTCTGAAACAAGGAGAGAGAGAAAAAAAATTTAAAAAAAAAAAAAAAAAAAGAGGTGGTGTTAGCAGCTCCCCACAGCCCCTGGGGGAGAGGAGGTTGAGAAGCAGCAGCTCCGTTTTGCTTTCCTTAAAAACCTAAACCATGGCACAGTTTATCCTGGAGAACCACTGGCTGCAGGAAGATGCTCCAGGTCTACGTGGACACGAGACAAAGGCAAATTCCCAGCACAGCCCTTGACTCCAGGCTGAGGAGAGAACTGAGAAGGACAAACCAAACGCCATCACCCACAGGGGTATTGCCAGAGGGGCTTTTTTTATTCCTCTAAATCCCACCCCCAGTCTCTGTGGTGTGGAAAGTAGCTGTAACCAGGCACAAGTGCCAGACTGGGAAGGTTCTCCTTCCCTCCCCTCACACCCATGGTCTCAAACCCCACAACTCCCCCTCCAGCTCAGCACACTCTCCCTGACGTGTGGCTGTTTAGAAGTGGGCATGGCCATGGTTCCACACATTTCCTGAATGTCTGATGGTTCTGCACAGCCCTTTTTGCTGCACAAGGGAACTTTGAAGTCTCTGCTGGCATTCCAGGGCATTTCCAACCTGAATCACCCAACATTACATAATGAAGCTGATGCCTATCAGGCTGTGCAGCTTGAATGAGGAATGGGATGAATCCTTTGATCCCCACAGGGGAAAAGCCACTGACAAGAGGAGAGCAAAAGCTTGCTGAGGTATACACGAAGATTGGATGTCCTCAGATTTACATATCCCCCACACTGGGCTGCTCCTGTGGCCAGGGATGAAGGTCTCATCTTCTCCATCCCTCTATTCCTGCCCTCATCCTCCCGCAGAAATAATGAACAACCTGTTGAGTCTGGAGCATCAACCTCCAACACGGTGCTCCCCAAGCCAAGGGGGATTTGCAGATTCAATTACAGCCACCACCTAAACGACCCCAAACTCTCCCTCTCCCGACCCAAAATCCGAGGGTGCAGCTCAGCCTGAAGTACCCTCCAAGATCCCAATTCCCACTCTGATAGCACATTCCAACGCTCCCTCTAGTGGAACTTCCCATCCGATTTCACTCCCAGCCAGAAATTCTGAAAAATCCCAGTATTAAAACGGTGTTTTCCTCCTCCCCTTCTCTGCAGAGTAGCTGGGAGATCGAGCATCACTCACAAGCCCTCGGAAGAAGACATAAAAATCGAGGGCATTAAATGCAGCCCCATTTCTCATTAAACACAAGACAAAGCACTTTCTTCTCCCACTCATCCTTCACCTTTTACACATGACATCAATCCCCTCTGCATGGTAAATGGCACGTTGGGCTTTGGCTCACTCCTGCTATTGTTAACGCATCTGGCTTTATTTCTTTTATTTCATTTATTTCCCTTACTGCCTTTATTTCCAAGCTAATAAAAACTAATATTAAGAACATTCTTTACAAAGCAGGAAGCGGCACTTAGAAGATCCATCAGAAATGCAGAGCCTCTGTTCAGCAGGAGGGACTTGCTGAAGGTAAATTCTCTGCTGCGTTTCAGGTGCATCATTACAATTCCTGTTATTGAATTAAATGTGCTGCAATGACACGGTAATGGAGCAGCGCCTGCCAGAAAAAGATGAACTTTTAAAATCCATAATTCCCTGACAAATTGCTTATTGCACACAGCACCGCATGAGTGATGGATGTCCCTGGACAAAAGGGAACAAGCAGTTCACTCAGTGCTCTGCTGAAGGGTTGGCTGTTCCCTGAGTTCACAACATTAAAAAGCAGAAGGGGAGAAGCCCAGGGCACCCAGGCAGCCTTGCCTTGGGCTGGCACAGAGCTGAAAAGTGCAGCCAGTCTGGTCTGAAAGCAGCTGCAAAATGCACCCTGGAAAAGGAGGATCTCACCTAAATCAACCTGGATATGAATGCTGCTGAACTGCCCAGGAGAAGACAGTAAGGGAANAAAAAGAAAAAAAAAAAAAAAAAAAAAAAAAAAAAAAAAAGAAAACCTCAGTGTTTCTCTGCGGTTTTCTGGTCACAGCCCTCGCAGAGCCTCAGGCTCACACTATCCCACCAGCTGAGGGTCACTCCTGCAAAGGGACAGGGCTGGGAAGAGTCTGAAGCAGCCTCTGCCTCCTCAGCAGTGTGCAGGGTGCTCAGGAAGTTTGGTTAAAAAGCCCCGTGGCAAGGTGACTTAGCTGGCTCCTGACAAGGTGAGAGCAGAACTGCCACGGGAAGAGGGCAGGAACGGAGCACATCCTGTTATTCCACATGCCTGAAATACAGGAAACAGCCAAGAGCCTCCTGCCTGTCACCCAGCCCTTTATTCTCCTCAGCGCACAGAGCCCGCGCTGCTCTCAGAGCTCTCACTCCCCACTGCTGCTTCCTTCCACACCCCTTCCTTAAAAGCTGCTTTCCCCGTGGTTTAGGACCCGGGGGATCCAAGATTTGTGGTTCTTTTCCCAAACAATCTCCTGCACAATCCCTGCATCACTCAAGCAACTTCTCTGAACGGACTCCAGAGGAGGAACCTGCTCAGCAGCAGAGCTCGCAGCAGAGGACTGAGTGAGAACGGAGTCCCACAAAAGCCAGCAGTGCCACAGAAGGTTGTCCCCCATGATCCAACCACCAGCCCAAGGTAAAGTGCAGGTTTTGCTCAGCCAGAAACACTCCAGCACCCAGCAGGTGCCCTCACCTCGCCACGCTGAGACGAAGGAAGTCCCAGAGGTGAGTCCCCAGGGGAAGGTGGGTTTCAAGAGCAGGAAAAGCACCCTGCCAGCAGAGGCAGGATGAGGTGGTTGCCTTGGAGATCATCATCTCCACAGCAATACAGACTAACCCCCGGGCTGTGGAGCCAAGAGCAGCAGGGATCATCCCTGGGGTGCTGGCAGAGCAGGGCTCTCCCTGCCAACACCACACAGAGCACAGGCAGCCCCTGAGGCTCAGGGCTGGAAAACTTACACTGCTTTGGTACTTGAGGATGGACTTGAGTCCTCTTGGAAGGTCTCAGGGCAGACCTTGCAAAGCTCACAGACTCTGTTGTGAGCTGTCTCTGATGGCTGCACATTTCTGCCCCTTGTCCCACCCTGCAAAGCCCAGCTGGGAGAGGCAGAGGGGGCTGGCACAGCCCATCCCAGCACTGAGTGCAGCTCAGGCACTTTAGGATCCTGAGGAATCTCTTATTATCACCAAAACTCCATGGTCTGACGGCACCGATGAGAATAAAGCCAGCTAACCCTGCAGAGCTCTCCAGCTCCCAAGGGGCCTGGTGGTGTTTCCTAGAGAGTTCTGCTGCCAGGAACAGGCACGTGTGGCCAAACTCACCTTTTTGCAGTCCTGGCAGAAGACAGAGGAGCTGCCCAGCAGCCCCAGCATCTCCCCACAGAGCAGGCACTGCGAGAGGCCGTTCCCCATGGCGTTCCTCCTCATGTTCTCCAGCCTCTCCACCAGGCGCCTGTGGGCAAGAGCAGAGCAGGGGTCACAGCACTGCAGGGAGAGCTTTCAGTGCTCAGACCAGGGCAAGCCAAAAAGCACTGGGAAAGGGAAAAGGAGCTAAACCTGCCAAGCCCTCTCCATTTTTCCAGCACTGCAGGCACTGACTTGCCCACATCCCATTAGAAACAGGAAAGCCAGACTGAAGACCAAAGTCCAAAAGGAGCCAGACTGAAGCCATCAGACAAAAATGAGCCTGGCTATGGCACAGAAAGGCCAGTAACTGTTCCCTGCTCCTTTCCACAGCCCATTTGGGAGACAGGAAGCACAAATACATACACAATGTCTGCAACAGCAGGGCTGGGAGAGGGGAGGCAGGCAGGATAAGCAATGAGGATGCAGGGTGTGGAGAGCATGCAGAGCAAGGTTGCTCTGCCATGAGATCACTGCTTGGCAACCTTCAGGCCTCCATCTGTAGAGGGGGACAGCAGCAGCCAGGCCATTTATCAGCAGCAGCACCAGGAGGAAGCCATCCTGCTGTCCATGAATCCCTCTCTCATTAGTGCTGATGTCCCAGGCACCAGGAGAGCAGGGCAAGGGCTGTTTGCAGGAGGTGCAGCCCGTGGTGGGGAGGTCAGGCTGCACGGCCAGAGCGAGCCTTCATTAGTGGATTTATGATCCTTGACTTGGACTCTGGTGCAAAGGAACCCCTGGGAGTTAACAAAGGCTTTCCAGAGAATGCTGCAGCACAGGAGCTGCAAGGGTAGCACTTGCTGCAGCTCCTGCAGCAGCCACACAGGCATGGCCAGGCCCTCAGGGTCGCTGAGGCTGCTGCTGGGGTCTCCCATTTATCACAAAAACATCGCTGTCACTTCTCGTTAGCCCTCGCTAACGAGCTCTGCACAGGGAAGCAGAGAAGCAGGAAGCTGGGCCTGCTGGACACGGGCTGGGAGTCCCTGGGCTTTCTTGTCTCGTGAACACCAACACTGCTGGGAAAGGCTGCAGGGCTGCCCAGCTCCCTGGCTCTAAAGGCAGCCAGCGTAGGGCCATCACAGACACAGCTCAGACCTCCAGCAGCACCGAGAGCAAACGGCAACCTGCAGCAGCAAAAGGATGCCTGTAAATTAAATTATTCAAGCTAGCAAACCCCATCCAGAGGGCTCAGCCAACTAGAACATAAACTCATCCTCTGCTCCAGGCAAAATCCCAGGGGCCTGGTGCGGACAAGGGAAACCTGCCTGCACTGCCAGGAGTGATCCTGAGCCATCCCTGCACCAGCCCTGGGCACAGCCCAGCATCTTCCCAGCCTCTCCCAGAGCCACTGCCCCAGCACCCCCTGCATTTTCCAGGGACTGGGTCAGGGCTGCAGCCTCAGCAATCGCCAGGGCTCGAAGAAGGCATGAAAAGACTTCAGGGAGAAGCAAAACATGACATCTTCCCCAATGGTCATCACCTGCAAACACACAGCACGGGAGGGGAAAATAACCCACCTAAGGGATGCTCTGAGTGATGGAGGCTGAGCTCGGGCAGCTGGGAGAGCCACTGCTGTGTGTGCTGCCCTTGCCCGGGGAGGGGAGGGGACAGGGGATGTGACCGTACCCGATGCGCTGCTGCTCCGCCACGTCCAGCTGCTCTGCCTTGCGGATGACTCCCAGGATGACCTCAAGCTCCTTGGGGCTCAGAGCCTGCATCTTCCTCTGCTTCTCAGTCTGGAATGTGTGCACTGACCAGCCCGTCTGGAGCCTGTGGGAGGGCGTGGAGGGCAGGGCTCAGCTGGGAGAGGGAAGCACAAAACCCCTGCCCTGCCCCACAGCAGCCTCCCCGCAGGGAAGTCTGTGCCGTGACTAAAGGAGGAGTCTCCTCTCTCTGAGCACATCTCCACATCACCCACTGCTGTGCTGTCTCTCCCTGCCCTCTCACCTCCCTTTCTGCTCCCTTTCCAAGCCCCTGGGGCTGGCTCTCCTGGGGATTGCCTCGCAGAGATGGGTGCTGATGCCAGGCGCCACCAATGCCAGGAGCAAACTCCCAAACACAGGGATCACCTGCACCCTCCTCCCTCCAAGATCCCACATCCCAAATGCCCTCAATTCAAATCCCTGGGCATGCCTAGAAATATAAATTTGGCACCGTCCTCCCTTGGTCTAGCCCAGGTTCACACGAGGACTTCAGCAAACCCTCTGTGCCTCACATGCAGCAGCTGATGTTTCTCCTTGGCTCACTTGGCGACAGGCAGGAGCTTTCACAGCTCAATTAATTAATTACCGTTCAGGAGGGGTTTGGAGGTCACTGGATGGACTCATGGCTGCAAGGAGAATGCACTCTCTGTCTCGCTGAGGCTTTCTGCAGGCTGGGGAAGTGGCAGTGGAGTGCACTGCTCCCACCCCCTCAAAACGTGGCGTGCTCCCCTATTTTCTAACACTGCAGCAGCAGCTGAGCCCAGGGGTTCGGGCAGGAGCAGAGGTGGCATGGTCCCAGCTGCCAGGGAATTAAAGCATCCAAGAAAAATGCATTTCTAGTGCTTGACTCATCCCCATCCTTTTAGTCTTCAGGTTATGCAGTAATTTTAACTCCAGGGGAAAACGAGATGGAATGACAAGTTCCTAAAACAAAAGGGTGCTGGCAGCTGGGGGATGCCATCAATTATATTTCGAGTGCTGCAGAGATCTGAGGCTGCCTCCAACCCTTCCTGTGACCCAGGGGACAGCTGTGGGATGGACTCCCAAGGGTGCAGGATGAGGCCAAGAGCCCGGTGCTCCACAGAGACACCAGGAAAGCTCTTGGAGGAAAGCTGAGGGTGGGAGGGCAGGAGGAGGAGGAGGAGGAGGAGGGTGGGGAGCACTCACTTGGCTCGCAGGGCCAGCTGCCGGTCGTTGGGGCAAACCCAGGGGCCCGTCCCGCTGCCAAAAATCATGTCAGCCATGGCCCCAGCCTGGTTGGGGTGGCAGGGATCACACCTGGAAGAAGCAAAGAGCAGCCACTCTTGCAGCAAAGCAAACAGAGGTGATCCACCAGCATCACACCCAGTGGGAGCAGCCAGACTCTCACCCACAGACAGCCATAAAAACATACCATCATCCTCATAAAATATCAGCCAATAAATACCTTCAGATAGCTTGAGGGCAAGGCTGGAAGTTTAGATTTTATGGTATACTCTTAAAAAAAAAATAAAAGCCAGACACTCTTTGTCAGTTCTGATTTTTCATTTCCAACTAGAGAAAAGCGTTGTCGGTGAGAATAATCTCTGCCTCCCCACCTCCGGAGCCCCAGAGCTGCAGTTCTGACAGAGAAAGCCACTCCAAAGGACACAAAGAAGCTACAGTTGCCTTTTTTTTTAACCTCTTAATGGGGTAACAAACAAAAACCCACGCGACAATCAGCATGAATAGTGGCAAGTCATTTCCTTCATTAAAACTGCCTCCATAATAGCCTGATATTTATAACTATAGCCTACAATAGCGGCTTGTTTGCATTCTCTGATGCTTAAGACAGCACCTCTTGCAGCAGATCTCCTGCTGTGGCTCCTGTCCCTGGCATGGCCACAGCAGTGATTCCTTGTGTTCAATGAAAATCCCACTGAACTGATCAGGAAAGGCAGCAAAAACCAACTTCCAGATGCTCATGGGAGAAACATCCCCCAAGGAGACGCTGCAGCTGAGCACTTCTGAGTCCTATCAGCAGCTCCGATGAATGGAAAGCAGCAAGGGACAAGCACAGCCGAAAGATTTCAATGGATGCTAAACCAGACTCGATGTACCAAGCTTTTAACCAGCTGGATTTGCTCTCCAGCCGAGCGAGTGTCTCACAAGCCCTAATGCATAAATTCCCAGGTATTAATGCTCGTCCCCAGCACAGACACTTGCCAGCTTTGAAACCACACCTGCTGGGCAGAGATAACGTGTGGAACGCTGGTTGGCAACCAGGAATCAGATCCAGCGGCAGGCAGGGTGTATCACCTGCCAGCTGTGCTGGAGTTCCCCAGCAGACACTTTTTCCAGTCTCAATCCCCAGCAGGCTCAGCCAGCAGTGCTGGACCTACCCCTGCTATCTGCTGCTGCCACGCTGAGCTCTGTGCTGCTCAGCCCCATAGCCCCCTCTCACAGAGATGGTGCACAGCAAACTCTCCCTGCTCTGCTGGGCTCACACAGCCCCCAGCACAGCAACACCCACCCGTGGCACAGAACTGACAGCTCCCTCCTGCCAAACCCCTCAGAGCTACAAACGAGGAACCAGTTCCCTCCTCTCTGGCCATCCAGTGTCTGAAGAGAACCTGAAAATGCAGCGGTCACAACAGGCAGGAGGGAAGAGGGGAAAATTCACACGGATTTTTAACGGTGCAAAGGGAAATGTGTGTAAAAAGGCTGACGGCTCAGCACGGCCTGACTGTTCAGGGAGGCATGGAGGAGATGGGGAAGCTGCAGGAAGCAGGGCTGAGGCAGGAAGGACAGACAGAAGTGTCACAGGTGATTTTTTAAACCTTTACTGCATTAGTCAAGGTGGCTTTTGGAAGAGACCGTCCCTAGAGGAAATCCTCGAGCCCTGGCACCAATTGCTCCCCCCGCTCTGCTCAGTGCCACACACTGGGTTTGCATTTCCACTCGGTCCCAGAACACCTCCTGCTCTTTTTAATCTTCCTCACAATCTCGGGTGAGGAGAGAACACCGAGAACACCTTCCTCACACACATCCTACAGCGCTCACTCACCGGGGAGCAATCAGGCATGAACAGCACAAGAACACAGAGGCTCCCACCCTCAGGCCTCAGTTGGAAGCAGAAAAAAACTACAATTTCACACAGAATGGCTGACCTAGGATTTTCCAGAGATTTCCCAAGCCTGTGATGTGTGGTTACAGGATTACATGCAGATGTAGCCCCCCACACAAACGCATATATTAAATTACTCTTCAGCTGCACTATGAATTCCACCCTCCCACTCATGAACACCTGAAGAACAGCACAGCCCACTCTCTGTGTCCACGCAGGGCTCCAGGAAAGCAGCCTGTGGTGCCTGGGGGGTCCTTGGCATAAAATGTGGAGCTGGACATGAGCCCCACAGCACAGCCAAGGCACAGGAGTTTGCTCTGTGCTTTCAGGGTGGAAAGCTGTGCTGGAAGCATCTGCCCCTCCCCAGCAGAGCTTTATCTGCTCTACCAGAGTCAGAATAGAGCACATGAGCTGAGCCTTTTTCTCCGGAGAGGCTGAAAGGCATTCTCCAGCCCCGCAGCACAGTGAGCTTTGCTCAGCGTGACTGAACAAAAACAAGCAATGTCACGGTCTTTGCCTCTCGTTACTCAGCACAGGCTCCCTGTCCTTCACCCTTCCCTGAGCAGCATCTGCAAAGAGAAAAGGCAAACAAAACACAGCCTGAAGAGCCACCAGATCCCAAAAGAGTCTTCAGAGAGATTATTGCCTGAGATATTTACAGGAGCGTGTTCTCTTGGCGGTGCTGGGATGTGCCATCTCTCTCTGATGGGAGCTGCTGGCTTTGCACCTTTGCCTCTGGAAAAAGCCTGGTGGGGACACAGCTTGGAGAAGGAAACAGGGATGGGGCTGCAAGCACGGTCTGCTGGAGGGAAAGGATTGCCTCTCCTGGGAGTGGGAATGATGCCAGGGGCGGGGAAGGCGTGGAGCATCTTCCCTCTTATCTCAGTACAGGACAAGAAGTGCAGGGAAATCAGAAACACCCAGATAGCAAAACCACGCCAGAGAGTCGTTTCCATGGGCTGAAACATCCCCCTGGTGCAGTCCTGCATTTTCTGCCAGAAACACTCCTGTTAGCACCGAGCCATCCCCTTCCTGTCCTCCTCTCCTCTCAACAAACTAAGGAAGGGTAGAAGCAGCCAGGCTGTACCAGTGAGAGAGCAAGAGAAACCCACAGCTCCTGGCCCGCCTGCAAGAGCCCAAGCACTTTGTGGTACAGAAAAATCCTCCCAGTCCAAGGTTCTGCTTTTCCCCCAAACTCAGAATTAAAAGGGGAGCTCTTATCCATATTCTATGACCTGCTCTAAAACCACTTCCCCTGTTCATTCCTTTCCTGTGATGGAGGAAGCCATGTGAAACAAAAACCTCATTAAATCTGAGTCCACCTGGCTGCCCTTGGCACAGAAGCACAGGGGAGGAGCGCTGCCCTGCAGAGCTGACCCTTCCTGTGGGGCCAGGAGCATCCTGGAGGATGCAGAACCCAGCACATCCCTGCCTGCAGCACTGGTACAGCTCTGCCTCTGCTGTTTCCACGGTAAGAATTGTACTCTGGCAACCAGAACTGAGAACATGACTTCAGTTTGGGAGAGAAAAGCCTTCCAGTGGGGTCTGAGCAGACAGAACAACGGCAGGCAGACACAGCCCTTGGACACGATGCTCTTCAAGGAATTTCTGAGAAAGTGGCCAGCTTTTCTCAAGATGCACATCATGTATTTTACCTCAATAACTGAGCCCAGACACAGCAGGTCACACCTGCCACCTCACCAGCTGCAAGAGCAGTTGCTTAAAGAAGAGGAAGAGAAGAACGAAGCACAACACAGCAATACTTACCCAGAACACCCTCCCAGCCTCCTGAGATTCCTGGATCATGCACTGCCTAACCCAGCCTGCAGCTCTGTGTTTAACACCCTCAACATTTTCCTGTCCTGAATTTACCAGTTTGCTTTTTTCAGCATCATCTCACTACGCCAAGTCCCTTCCCCACTTCTCCACCTCAGGTATTTTGACTTTACCTTGACTACATAAAAGTTAAACTGAAGGGTCTTGCTGACACTGAGGCACTCGTGGCAGCAGAAAAACCTCAAGCAGTGACAGCACAGCCTGCACCAGCCCTCCTGCAGCTGGGTTCATTACAGGTGCCCACAAAGCACCAATTCCACCAAGCACCAATTGCAAAGACAAAAACGTCCTACCCAGGCCCACGAGGAGGCCTCCAGTCAGCTTTCATTTACCTGGTTATTTCAGCTGAGCAGCCGGTGTCTAGATTAATTTGTTTTCATAGGAAATTAATTAGACAATTTTGTTTCTAAATACTTAATTAAAAAAAAAAAAAAAAAGCAAAATTAAACAGTGGGCTAGAGCCAAGCTCCCAATTCCCAAACCGTGCTGTGCCGGCGTAATTACCTCGCCTGCTCCCAGGGTGTCACCTCCCCCAGGATTCCCAGGTAGCTGCTGGCCCGTTTTCCCTTCTAGCGGCTGCTCCCGCAAAGAAATCGGTGTAATCACTGCCTGCTCGGCACGCCAGACCCCATTATCCCCGGGAAACCTTGGCAACTGCGGGAGTGTTTGCTCGTGTTGCCATGACAGAGGGTAAACGAGTGGCGGGCATTGATAAGGTTAACCCAGCCCTCGCAGCCGGTCCCTTTTCCTGCCAGACACGGCAGAAAGGTTCTTTGCTCCAGACACCACCTTCCCCCTCGTGTTTTACAGCCTCGCAGCTGCAGCTCTGTTCTGAAGTGGCAGAAGAACCTGCGGGGCTGTAGGAGCGTGGCAGGAGATGCTCGCTTGGCTTTGAAGGTCTGGCCAAGTCTGGGAGGCAGAGCAAGGCTGAATCAGGGCTTTGGAGAAGTTTTTCTCACACACGAACCACTTCAAACTGCTCATTCACACCCACATGCAGCAGTTTGTCAGCCCCTTCAGCGAGAGCCTGCTGCGGGCACCAATTAAATGCTGTAAAATGATTTTAGACGGGCTAAGCAGGCAGGAGGCACGACCACAGCAGAGCCAGGAGATGCCCAGCACCTCTCTCAGGGAGAGAAACACCTGGGCATGGCTGAGGAACAGCCTTTTGCCATTCCTTACAAACCCTCGGCAGCAGATGGAGAGCCCAGAGACACAGGGAATCCAACGGGATCAGACTGGACTTGCAGCTCTGCAGCCTGGGCCAAAACACAGCGTCCAAATAAACACCACAAAGCTTTGGCGAGCTTGGGGACAACAACTCGAGAATGCAATCTGACAGACTTCCCCCAGTCTGTCTCCCCACGAAAGCTCAATCTAAGCAGCATCACCGCCAGCAAAACGGGGACAACCTCATTTAAAGCCTCATTCTGGTTGGCCCAGCCCAAATTAAACACCAGCTGGCCCAGTTAAACACCAACTGGGAGATGTCCTTACCGTGTAAGGCCAAGCTGGCAAAGAAGTGGGTGAGGATGAGGTTTTGGGGGGGAAAACCAAGAAGTTTCCTATCCACCAGAGCTGCTTCCCAACCCCGGCAGCAGCGACAAGAAGCCAAACTGCTTTTAAGATGGAGCTTATAAAAAGCTCTTAAAATACAAGGCCCCGGAGGTCCCTGCCAATCCTGTGAGTGGCAAGATAAAAATCAGCTCTACAGGAAAGCTGACATCCAGCACCAACCATCCTTTATTAGCGAGAGACACTTGTTAGTGTGGCTACTTGAGATACGGTGAGCTGTAAAAAAAAAAAACCAGGTTTTACCAAAGTTGAGCAGCCTCCCGGCGCCCCAGCACCCCTTGATGCCAGGGAGCAAAGCCAGCACTGTTCCACCTGCCAAGGTGTATCTCTATTTATCAGACTTTGGACCCATTTCCTCCTGATCCCCAGCCAGGCAGGTGCGTTATGCAAAGTGAATAATTCATGAAGACAGCAGGCTCTTTCTGCCTCGCGTTCCGGGGCAGGTTGATCTGGCTGTAGGCCTTGGGAGAAGTAAATTAGCATCTAAATGGCCAATTAGAGAAACTCATTTCACTATTCTGATATGCTAAAAAGCTCGGGAGGTCCGAGGCTGGCGTGTGGCACCTCCCAGCCTCCTGAGAAGCATTCTTAGAAAGAACTGGACATGGGAGGGAAGTGCTGAGCACAGCCCAGCATTTGTCAAGGAATCCCGTGCTGCATGCCAGGCTCTTCACGGGCAACCTCCAGCGAACCAGGAAAAGAACAGCTCGTGGCCCGTGGAGAAACTCTGCTGAGCAGCCAGGCCTTGCCAAAAACCTCCCTCTCCTCGGAGCCACAGGCCTGCCAGCACACCTGGAGGATGGAATAGATTTTCTCAGTATCCTTAAGGAGTAATTCTGGTTTTAGGCATCCTTTGAACACCACCGCAAAGGCGGCCGCTCCAAGGCTTTCATCACCCTGGACGTCGTTGCTATGAGCAGAAAGCAAGCCGTGGACTTTGACCAGGTGCTGGAGAGCACCTGAGCCAACCTGCAGCACCCCAAAAACCCCGAGGGTGGGCACAGCATGTCGCTGTTACCTGCACACACAACACCCATCACCCCAGGGGGTCAGAGCGCCTAAAAACCACGCCGATCCCTCCTCCTCCAGGCGCACGTGGCTTCTCCCTCCTCACAACCCGCACAAGCCCAGCAGCAGCTCCCAAAAGCAGGACGTGGCCGGTAACTTTTCCACGGAGCCCATCGCTTTCACCTGCCACCTCTGCCTGGTTTCCCTCCACGTCTTTGCCGCTGACAGTTCATTCCCTTCAGGAGCCTGAATTCCCCCTGAATTCCCAGACGGGCTGGGGTGGGAGGGGACCTGTGGAGCGCTCACAGGACACATCCCGGCCATCGCCCAGCTGCTCCCGGAGCGCTCTCCGCAGCCTTTCAGGGAACTCTCCCACCCGTGGAGCTCCAGCTGTGGGTGCTCCGGGCCCCTCCAAGCTGCTCCCCATTCGCAGAACCCACAGATCCCGGGCACGGCGCTTTTCCCACAGGTGCCCGACAGCCGGGGCGTGCCGAGCGCTGAAACTCGGCTCAAACTCCGNGAGCCGAGCCCAGTTAGGCTGAGCCGAGCCGAGAAAAGCCGAGCCTTGGCCTCCCGCACTCACCTGCGCTCCGGCCTCACTCGCGGCCGCTCCGCGGAGCCGCTGCCCCGGCGGGACGAGGCGGAAACGGAGCCGCACCTGCGCCCGCCCCCGCCCGCCCTCCGCGCCCCGCGGGGCCGCGCGTCCCCTGCTGGAGCCCGCAGCCGCCAGCGAGCGGCTCCGAGCGGCGGTGGGCACCGCCAGATGTGCGCTGGGAGCGGCCGGAGGGATTTAGGCACCGCCAGATGTGCGCTGGGAGAGGCCGGAGGGGATGCGGGCACCGCCAGATGTGCGCTGGGAGAGACTGGAGGGGATGTGGGCACCGCCAGATGTGCGCTGGGAGAGGCTGGAGGGATTTGGGCACGGCCAGATGTGCGCTGGGAGAGGCTGGAGGGGATGTGGGCACCACCAGATGTGTGCTGGGAGAGGCCGGAGGGGATGTGGGCACAGCCAGATGTGCGCTGGGAGCGGCTGGAGGGATTTCGGCACAGCCAGGTGTGGACAGGGAGGGGCTAGAGGGGATGCAGGCACAGCCAGATGTGCCCCAGGACCTGTGTGAGGCCCCAGGCACTGCCAGATGTTCACCAGGAGCAGAACAGGGCTGTGGGCACAGCCAGATGTGCGTCCCAAAACAGAGTAAGAACCCACGGGAAAAATACACCCAACTATAAACAAGGAAAGGCCGTACCAAAACAAACCCCAAAAAGAGCAAACAAAAAGTTTCCCAAAACAATAACAACAAAAAAAACCCCCAGCCGAAACAGAAACAAAACAAATCAACCCAACCAAACAAACCACAAACCCACATTAACGAAACAAACCCTCCAACAACAATTAAAAAAAAACCAAAGCAAAAAACCTCAAAACCAACCAAGAAACCAAAACCCAAACCAATCCAAAATCCACACAAGAAACAGACAAAAAAAAAACCCCAGCCCAAACAAAAAACAAACTTCGCAGGGGCTAAAAAATATTGTTCACACCAAGAACAAAACAAGGCCACCTGCCAGGCCTGGGGCAACCACGGGGAGCTCAGACCTTTTCAAAGTGAGGGACCCAAACCTCCTGAGCAATCCCAATAACAGACATTTGCTGGTAATAGCAGCAAAATTTGGTTTTGTGAAGGGACAACCTGGGATCCTATGGTGAGTCAACAGCAAATCACAGGAACACAATTATTCCTTTGCACCAGAACACAGGAATTTGGGCTCATTACTGCCTAAATGTCCGGCTGATGCTGTGAATAAATTTGCCATGTGACAGGAAGGGATGGGAGAAAAATGAGAGAGGGAAAAGAGAAATGAAGAGAAAATAAATTGTGTTTGCACTGCCTGTTCAGAGTTTGGTCTTGAGAAATGTGGAGCCTCTGCAAACCCTTTCACCTCCACACATCCACCAGCCCTCAGGATAACCTGAGGGGCCCTCAGCCGCCTTTCACCTGAATCAAATTCAAGCCCAAGCACATATTTTGCTTTTTTGGTTCAGGCAACTGTTGAAAAATACATCAGAGGAAGCATTTTGCATGAACACAGAGCCTGCAAGAAAGCACTTGACGATGACATTTCACACCAGGGTAGCTCTTCCACACAGTCAATAATATAAATAAATTAAACACACGGTTCAGCCAACTTCAGGAAAAAAGATAAATTACCTTATTTAACCAGCTGTGCTGGCAGGGAAATGATACACATCTCAGAGCCTGCATCCATCCTGCTGCTGAATTTGCTTGTCAGGATCTGCTTCAGAGTCTGCAAGGCTGGGCCTTGGTAGCCGGGAGAGAGAATAAATATGACGTTACATTAAAAATTTTTAAAGGCTAAATATAGGTTTTATCTTTGGTAGCACCAAGTCAATTTTTAATAGACTCGTTTCTCAGAAGCCAGGCACTTGCAGTTCCACCCAAAGAACCCTTCAAAGCCTCTCTTTTATCGATGATGGGTTTTGCTGAATTATTCACCAGATCGCAGCTGCCACAGATTTTAAATATCCCCGTGACAAGGACAAGAAGGGATAACAACCTCCTCCTGCAGGCTGGCAGTGCTGCTGACAGGGGCACCGTGGAGGCCCTGAGCTGATCCCTTCTCCTCACAGGGAAACTCTCCTGTGTCACCCTCGGGCTGGGATGTTCCTCAAGGAATGGAAAATAAAAAGCAGCTTTTTTGGAGAAGTTAAACCCGTGGGTGGGGTGTCCTGCAGAGGAACCACAGGGGATTAAAAGCAGTTTGATTGTACAGCAGAATGATCCAAGCTGGAGCAATCCTGGGGTGTTCCAGGGAGTGATTCCCAGTTTGGATACTGGGCTGGCGAGCAGGGTCTGGGCTCCTGTTCTCCTGTCAGAGCTGAGGTGTGGCACTGCTGGAGCTGCTTCCCACAGCTTGGCTCTCAGCCCTGGTTATCCACAGGCTCCTCCAGGTGAGGATTGCCACAATCTGCCCAGCTTTTGCACCAGGGCTTCACGTGGACATTTACAGTGTTAATGCTCGACTAATAATGTTCATTATGAGCTATTTTAAACACCAGGAGGCCAAACTGGCTGGATCTTTATCTCTGAACGACCATTTCCCAGGAAAAAACAGGTTGACAACTGGCAAGGAGCTCTCTGGCACTGCTTCCCCATCTCCCTGATTGCCCCAGCTCACTTCAGCTGCTTCACAATTCACAGCAAGAAGTCCAGGGCTTTTCTCCAAGCTGTTGCTCTGATTGCAAGCCTCTGATTCAATTTGTGTTCATCCCTCTAATTACCTTTCCTTAATAAAAAGGTCAATGATTCCATCCCTAATCTGAACCGAAAAAAGCCTTGTTTACAGAGCACACCTTCTCAAGGATGTACAAGACAAAGCAAACGCTGGAAGAATATTGATGCTTCATAGCAGAATCTGCTGCTTTTTTAACCTGTTTTAAAGAAAGATTCCCAGTTCTGATCCACGTTTTGCTTGCATGGGCAAGGCTCAGGTCTAATTCTCCTTTCCTTGTTCACATTGAGCCTGCAGCACCCACAACGCCATTTCACAAGGTTTCCTTAGTAGCCCATGTGTAGATCTAGACACAATTTCTGTGCCTCTGTGACATGGGAAAACGATGCACATTTGGGAATAAACTGGGAAATTCAGAGGAATTTCTCAGTGTACTTGCATTCAAAGTCAAAAGGTGCACCAGGATTTGCCTGGGGATGATGCACTTTCAGGACAATATAATCTGCTGCCAGGGGCACCCCAACTCCAGCCCCCTGCAGCAGCAGAAGGGACAGGTCAACCAGGGGAACATTGCTCCTACCTGTCCTGGCATTCCAGGGAAAAGCTGCCAGAAGATGATTTTTTTTTACAGGCAGCTCAGGTCAGCAGCTCCCACTGGACTCTAATTCTGGCTGGCGAGCCAGGTTTTATCATAATAAAATTAACAACAACCACCACTTGTCATTAGCAACAAGTAATCCCCTTTCCCTCGGCTGCTCTCCAAAAATACCAGGCTCCCTTTCCAGTCTGGATGAATTATTTACGCCCCATCACTGCTGCTGCCGTTTTCCTTGTCTTCTGCCCTGTGCCACCATCCCTTTTATCCACAGGCAGGCTCTGGGAACCTTCTGGCTGCTGTCCAGCATCAGCAATCACCATCACTGCCAGCCCCTGCTGCTGCTGCCTGGCAGTGACACCATCACTGGGAGCAGGGACCTGATGCCACCATCACCTGTCCCAGTGCCACATCTGCACAGACCAGGAGAAAAAAGGAATGCAGGGAGGAGCAGAAAGCACCCAAAAAGGATTAAACCACATTTCGTTCCCAGGGAGGGGACGAGTAAGAGGAGAATTGCTTCAGCTGTTGTTCCTGGAGTTCTGAGGAGTGATTTTCACCTCTGGAGGAGATGTGCTGATGTCCCTCGCTGTGAGGGTCTTACAGCTCTTCCCACCAACACCCAGCAGCCAGAGCAGGGCTGCACCAGCCCCAAAAAACCTCGGGAGAGGTGTTGCTGCCCCAGAAACTGTGCTTTCATTACCCTGGTGGGAATAAATTGGAGAGGGAGGGAAAGGAAAAGGCAAAGAGGAAGGGAAACGGGAAAGGGAAGGAAGGGAGATACGAGTTTCCCTCAGCACCTCCATTTACAGGGCTGAGGTGTTGTGAAGGGGTGGGAGCTGCTCTCCCTGCCGTGATTTGGGGGTTGGTGCTTCCCCTGCGAATCCCGCAGCACCTCGGGGCTACGCTGCCTGGGACGAGGGACAGGGGGCGAGGGACAGGGGACAAGGGACAGGGGACAAGCAGAGCCCAGCACACGCCGGGGACAAGGGCAGGGGAGCTGCTCCCAGTGACAAAGAGGCGAGTCCAGGCTCGTCCCTGTGCCACCGCTGCCCTGGAGACCTCGGCGAGCCGCGGGCAGGGAAGGGCGGAGGGAAGGGATGGAGGGGACAAGGCAGGAGGGAGGAGAGGGGCAGGGAGAAGGTGAGGAGCAGGGAAAGGGGTGGGGGGAGATGGAGGGGGAAGGCTCTGAGGGTCGTGATGCCCGATCAGTTTCACCTGGAGCAGAGGCCGGGCAAAATGAGAGGAATGAAGCAGGGATTGATGGCAAGGCCTTCCAAGGGCACAGCCTGGCAATGGCAGAGCCCGGCTGCAGCCCTGCCAGGATGGGCCTCGAGATGGGCACAGAAAAGGGGCCTGGGCACGGGGTTTCACACTTGGAGAAGTTCTGCTCCGTTTGCACATTGAGCTGAACTGGCCAATTAATCACTTGGAATGACGAAGTTCCATCCTCCTTGCTTGGCCTCCTTTTCTTTACGTTGTTGATGCTTTTGGGCCTGAGGTTTGGGTGGATTGTCCTTGAATTTTGAGCTGGAGAGAATTGTTGTGCCTGACTGCCCTGTGAGGAGAGCTTAGTAACGCTTAATGTGAAGCTAAAGCAGAACAGGAAAAAACTTAAAACTTGAGGCATCAGAAGGAAGGTGGAGAGGGGTCACAGACAGGGGGGAGGCCACGCCGGGGGTGCTGAATTTCCTTCCCCTGCTCCCTGCCAGGTCATTCCAGGGCCCTTCTCCTGAGGGATGTGGGCAGGAGGCGGCGGGGCCCGGGAGCTCCTCCTGCACCAGCCCCTGGCACGAAGCCACCACGGAGAAAGAAGGCACCAGGCAGGAGTGCCACCACCACTGCCACCACCACCACCACCAGCAGCAGCAGCACAAGGGCAGGTGAGAAAAACCAGCTTTTCCCAGGGAACCGCCGCTGGTGCTTTAAAACCTTCCCCTTACCCTGCTTATACACAGATTTTCCTACTCAGAGATGGAGCACATGTAACTACACCCAGTAAGCAGTAGGAGGCATAAGGCACCTGCCAGGGAATAGGGAATTCCATAAACTGCCCGGGATTTGGGATGCTGTGAATATTTAGTGGGTATTTAAATATTCACCCTTCCACAGGTGTGGGTTACAGCACTGATCCCTCAGTGGGGGCGAGTGGTTGTTAAAATTACAAAAAAGCGGGGGGGGCTCATTTCCAAAACTTTTCTGTGTAAAGGAATAATTCCATTCATTTCCGGGATCTTAGTAAAAAAAGTGCTTGAAAGTTTCCAGAAATCGTACTATTAATAAAAATAAAATCACATGGCTTGCTGTATTAATGGATAACAGCTTTAAAAAAATCCCCAACAACTATTTCCTGCTTTAACTGAGTCAGGCAAACACAGTGAACTTGATGCCAGTGCAGAAGTGCTATTAATGCATTAACAGCCTCAATAAATATACATTTTACAGGTGTGACAATCCCTATGTTGGCCAATCGGAAAAATACATATTTCCTACTTAAAAATCAGATTTTTGAGCCATTACTATTTTTCCTGTAGATTTGGGGGTTTCATTAAGGCACAGCAAGAAGTTGCCTCATTTTATTTTTGTTTTAAGGTTTTTTTGCTAACAGCATTTATCATTTTGACAGAAAAACAGCACCACAAAAGCAGAAAAAAGCGGGCTCCTTCCCTTCCAGCACTTCAAATCCCAGCTCCTGGGAAGAACCCTGACTCAGCCCAAAGCACTGCAGAGGGGAATCAGAAAGATGCAAAAATAAACAAGGCTGCAGCATCAGCTTGCAGCATTTTGGGTTCTAGTGGGGCAGAGGAAGCTCTCTGTGCTCAGCTGAGCGAAAGCCTCCGGTGGGATGGGATTCTGGAGGATCCTGAGGCAGAGGAGGAAAGGCTGGATGTTTATAGGGTGAACAGGAGGAAAAGGTATGAATTGTACATCCAGGAACACTTCCCAGCTGCCAGGCATTCCCCACCCCTCCATGGCAGCAGCAGGTAAAGAAGATTCCTGCAGTAATTTTCTGGAAGAGCAAGCGTGATGTGAATGCTGAAGGAGCCTCTGAGCTGCACCAGGGCTGTCACCCAAAATCCCAATAATTTCTGTATCTCAGCAGTGGTTACTCACTGTCTGGGTCTATGTGGACAAAAGGACATTTATATTTTAAAAAACAAACCAACCTGTTAAAGAGTGGATGCAACTCAGACTGCATCAGCAATTAGAAGTGCTCCTTTCCACGCCGTGTGTTTGTCCTCGATTATTCCTAATTATTGCTGTTGGTTTATTTCCAAATAATACTCCTAAACTTTCCAGGTATTCACATTGTGCATTGCAGATCTGTGAGCAGATGAAGGACCAGACACATTATTTAGAGGTTGAAATGATTTCCAGGCACATGAACTTACCTTCCTTGAAACTGAGTGAGCTGCAAGGTCAGGATGGGAATCCAGCCCTCACCTCCTGGCTTTTGATCCAATCGTTAGGTTCAGTGTTTTATTTTGTTACAAAAATTAATTGTCTCAGGCCCTCAGATGTGACATTCTGGAGAAGCACACGTGAAAGGGAAACAGCACATCCAGAACAAAAGGGCTTCCTTGGAACTGTAGGTGCTAATTAGAAGCTCATTGGGCCAATATGAATTAAAAATTACATTGAACAGGCCTTGTACTCCCCTACTTCAATTTTTTGTAGTAAAAGAATGTTTTCCATACAGAGTGTCATGACAATACTCAAGGAAAACGGTCCAGCCCTCACCAAAGGAAACATTTTTAAGTTAGGTGACATCCGAAAGTCTCCCTGAACTCCCCTGAAAGACACTGTGCTGACTTTTAAAGTTTCTTCTTAATAGCTTTTTAAATAGACCTTTTTATACAGAACTGATGTTTATATGTGGTTTTTTTCCTGTTTAATACTTCAAAATCCAGGATACCCAAAAGCTCTCAGAAGCAGTAGATTCGGAGCAGCTCCAGGGCTCCCCAGACCCCAATAATGTCATTACATGCAACTCTAGATCTTCCACAAGCACATAACCAGATGAACAATAAAAAGTAAGCAAAAAATCCCATTAGGAATTAATTAACTGATGTTCAATTACATCCACTCCTGCTCTGCCAGAGTCACTAACAAAATCAGCACGCCTGCAAAATGTGGAAAGGTTAAAAGAACAGATTAAGCATCCAGAAAAACACCACAGCATTTCTCTCAGAACTGTGGCTTATAATCATCTCTTTTGGTTTTATGAAGTTTAATGCATAACACATTCTAGACTTATGTTTTTGCTGTGTTTACTAATGCAGCATTTGAGCATGTACATTTTAAAAATAAATTCCTGCCTGGTTAAATACATGTTATATTTGAAAGGGATTAGGTCTTCACTTGTAGGATATGCTGAAATCCATACCAGAAACTCTCTTTAAAACTAAAACTGTACCATATGAGCGACTCAAACACATTATGGAGAGGATTTTCAGCTGTCTTTAAAGCACTTTTTCAATGTCTTACTAAACTGACAAAGCCACAACATTTGGTGTTGGTTTGGTTTTTAATATAGATGGTTTTATATGGGAAACACCCTCCTAGAATATATAAACAACAAATAGAAGAGAAAGGAGGGGAGCTGGGATTGGCAGGAAATATTATGTATTTATTTCTAAGTAACTACCACAATAAACACTGAAAAGCTTTGGATGAGAAATAAAGAGACTTCCGTGCAGGATGGTTTTCAGATCATTTATTACCAATAAAGTAAAAGACAAATTGAAAATTAGAAGGAGGAAGGGGGGGAAACATCACAGACACCAGAACACTTGCACAGAGGTAATCAGAGCTTTGCAAATGTTGGAACATAAATAATTTAAAAGGTATCTCTACCAATTAAAATATTCTTAAGAGGTACATATTAAGTTTGCTTGCTTTATAAAAATCAGATGCTTTACCTTAAAACCGGAGCGTGAGGGGTATTTTGTGGGTTATTTTGCTTCTACCTAGGAACGAATAATGGCTACAACTTAAAACAACCTCCTCTTAGATCTGTTCCAAGTGGATTCACTGGGAGAGCATTTGTAGGAGCAATCCAGGGCCCGTGTTCTCCCAAAATCCTGTGCCCAACAGTGGCCAGCACCGGCTGCTTCAGGAGCGAGGTGCGGGGAGCGAGGGATGGAGCAACCCCGTCCCACAGAGGGGAGTGTGAAACCCCACGGGCTGTGGGGTGAGCTGGGCCTTCTGTTACACCACAAGGACATCCTGGGGCAGCAGTTAGGGCAGAATTTCATCACGTTTAAGATACATCTTCCCCAGTCTTGCAGCCTGAGATCAAAATGTTTAAGGGTGACGCCGCGCTGCTCTGAACGCCGGAGCGCTGCCTGCCCGGCCGTGTCCTCTGTCATCCTGGGATTGTTTTTAGGAGCTGCCTTTCTGAGGCAAGTACCAAAGGTGAAGGATGTTCTTTTCTGAGCTAATAAATAAGTAAAAACCCTAACAACAACAATAAAAAAAACCCCAAAGCATACAAACTCAAGGCTTCCTTCCTGCTGCACTCTTCGTCTCCCGTCTCCTTTCAGTTCCCTGGGATACACTTCCACACCATCCATCACACTTGCACAAACACACATTAAGGACAGCTCAAGAACAGGCTCCCGAGGTTGCCACTGACAAAACTCACCCCTGGGGCTTTGCATTGCCAAGTCCTCTTTAAATGCTGCTCCAGGACTGGTGTTTGCACACCCACACCTCGGAGGAGTTTTGGAATACATGGAAAAGCTGTGTCCAGCTAAGACAGGTCTGTCAGGTGTTTCTGAGAGGCTACACCACACAAAAACCCAGCACAACCCACGCTCCCCGAAGCCGATGCTCTCTACGCTGCACTCTGTCAACACAGGAAAAAAAAAATCTGGGAAAAGAAGGAAACCTCTCCATCTTCTTTTCATCAAGGCACACGATAAACAAATGCACGTAACATCCAGACAGACTTTCATAGTATCTGAATTTCATAGTATTCCCTTTGGTCCCCAAACTCTTCATGCACTCAGGAGAGGTTTTTCAGCAGCCTGCAGACAGGCAGAGGCTGCCCCATCCCAGTGACATCCCTGTTCCCAAGGACACGGATTTGTACCATGACAAGCTCAGCGGGGAAACAGAGCTACAGCTGTGGATTTTGCTATGCACTAAAAACCTGCCTGTCCTTTGCTACCGTTTACTTCCCCCCAACCCCACCACAACAGCGTCTCACACCCAATCCAGCACCTCCTTTGCCATTCTGGGTCCCTCTGTCCAGCACTTTATCTGAACCTTGCTTTGGTTACAGCTCCTTTGGTGCACACGGCCAGTGTGGGTAAAAACAAGCCACTTGTGGTTTTTCACCTTCACATCACCAAGATCCGACTTTTCAACAAAAAAGGGATGATTTTGACCTGGTATTCTCTGTTACAAGCCCTGCTGCAGGCACAGAAACACTCATGTGTCACACAGAACACAGGTTCCTCACCACCCTAAGAACTGGAATCACATGACCCTTTCTCTGCTGCCTGGAGCTGCAGAAGCAGTTTGTCTGCCCCTCTGCTCAGAACCCCTCTTCTTCCCAATTTACACCTTCACACAAGATGTGTATCCCATATGTTAACGTTTTTGTATGTGTTAAATGCAGAAATCGGGTGTTTTATGTTAGTCTTTTCCAGCAATTTCCAGGGGCTGGTTCTTCTGGAGAAAACACGATCTAAACTGAAATGGTTGTCAGCTCTCTGTGTAACCAAACGACCCGGTGGATTCTCTGCAAGAGAGCGAACTGCCCTTGTTTTCTGCACATCACCACGAAGCACCAAATGGATCTCCGCCTGCCAGGCACTACCCCACACTCTTCCTTACCTGCCAACTTTTCCTCCAGGAAAGCACTTCCCGTTATTTTCACCTGATTACTGCACTGCGGGGAAGGGGAGGGAACTGGCGACTTTTGGAGGCGAAGAGCCAAGTCCCTTACTAAGTTATGTTCCCACGGAAAACCGCGCTCGGGCCCGTTCTGACGCTTGAAAGCAGGAGTTAAGAGCTGAGAGAGAGGGTCTGTACCTGCTTTTCAGCAAGTGGAGTTAGCACAGTACGTTAGGGATGGATCCGGGCGGGGCGGCCGCGGTCAGCAGCCGTCCGGGCCGCAGTCGGTGCCGAGGTACTCCGAGGTTTCCAGCTCCACGCTGGAGAGGAACCTGCGCGCGGCCTTGCGGCAGTTGTAGTCCAGCGTGGTGGTGTAGACAGTCTTGGCGTGCTTCGGGTAGATGATGGTGGTGCTGGTGAAGCGGCGGGGCCTGTGGCGGGGCTCGAAGCGCACCTCGGCCTTGTAGCTGCGCCATGAGCAGTCGGGCACGCAGACGATGGTCTGGCTGCACCAGGCCACGCTCAGGCCCACGGGCAGGTACACGTCGTCGATGAAGTGCTTCTCCGAGTCGTACCTCACCGAGGAGGTGTACCTGCAACACAGGGGGTGTGTGAGCTCTGCGCCGGGGTTCGGGGGCAAGAGGAGCTGTCGGGTGGCAGGGTGGCTCCTCAGGCCTGGAGCTGCCACCTCACGCAGTTTACACGTTTACGGGATGAGAAAACAGCCTCGCAGGATTATCACTGCTTAGCCCAGCTGCCAGCACTGCTGAAACTCCTTCCCAGCCCTGAGCTCTGTGAGAAAACCTCCTGCAAACTCCTCAACCCAGAGGCCTTGATCCGCGTTTAGGCTCGGCACACAAACATCCCAACGCACCCAGCCCCTGGAGCACACGTTATCTCCTCAGCTTTCCTCTGCCAGGAATCACGCGGGAGTGCGCTGCTATCAGCCCTGGCACGGGGCACTCTCCGAAGACAAACTCCTGAAGATTCAGCTGGCAGGAAAACACTCCAGTTTGCACACCCAAATCCTCTGTGCCTGGGGTGCAAAAGAAAGTTTTCATCTCCTTCGCACTGCGACAGCTCTGTGCTGGCTTTTCCACCAGCTAAGGAGTTAACTGCCTCCAATTCCAGCCACAGCTCAGGCTCCTTCCCCACACCAGGACATAATTCTCCCTACCCTCCCCTGCGTTAGGCTTCCATTTGATTTTATCAGCCTCCCTCTAATTGCACAGTCATCAACCGGGAGCCTTCTTTTCTCATTACTGCAAATCATGGTGTTCAAAGGAATAATTCACAGGCTGTGAAGTGATGCAGTGCATTAAAAAAAAAGAATTATGCACTCCTCTGACTGTTACCATTTCTTTTAGCCAGCCACAGCTGTTAAAAGATAGAAAGTGCTTATTATAAAACCATGAAGTTGCAAGAGCAAAATTCCTTTCCCTTAATGAAACCGTCCTAGAAAGATCTTTGAAGCTCTTCCCTCACGATTACCTCCTGGTTTATCAGTTGAAGGGCAACATTTTGGAGCAGTGCAAGGAAGGAAAAGCATGAGAGTAAAATATAAGAAAGTCTTCCTGGAAAAATAACCAGCAAAACAACCATATGGGTGGGATTAAAAGAGGCTGAACACTCCTTCAGCCTGTACAAATGTCCAGGTCCAGGAATGTACAGCTGCGGTGAACAATGGCTCTGCAAATAAATTAACTTGACTCACAGGCACTGATAAGGCCTAACTGCTCCTTTACAGGCTAACTCCTCTAACTCCTTCCAAACGAGGTGACTGTAACACAGTATTTACCTTATTTCCTTTGGTGGTAAAGGGTCAAACTCAACTCCTTCGCCAAAGGATAAAGGACACAATCTTGGAGGGCAGCTGGAGAGAACGGGGCTGGGAGAGAACACGGAACTCTGCAAAGAAACGCAAAATGTTTTATGTTACCACTCTGTTGTAACTTTTATGTTACAATGCAGGACATTCTCAGGAAAACAGATTTATTTATCCCTTGGTATGGAACTGCTGAGGTTCACATTTATGTGCTGGAGGATCTGCTAGTCCAAGACGTGCTACAGGAGCATCCTTTATGCCTGACTCCACACTGCTCTAAAGCATCCAAGAAGTGGCCAGGGGCATTTTTTGAAGACAAGGTCCTAACTTCAGGAGCTTAATTCAGAGGAGCCACTCTGGGAAATGAGAGAGGAATGCAACCCCTCGGTGCAGCGTAGCTTCTGCAGCGTTGAACTAGAGTTTGTTCCTGTATGAATCCATGCTCAAGTTATAACCAACATTTTATGGGTGTCTGAAAGCTCTCTCCTTGCTGGGTTCACCCCATATACCCACAGACAGACCACAGCAGGAAATTACCACAGGGCACCTCACCGTGAGCCACCTCCTTGCTCCACAGCTATGCCCTGGCTCCTTCTGAAGGCATTAAACCCAACCTAATTCACACACGAAGTGTTGGGAAGGATTAACTCATTCCCGCTGAGTGGTGATTCCTGGACTCTCCCCGTGCTCCTCTCCTGGACACCCAGCACGGTGAGGGGACACGGAATCCCACAGCCCAAGGGAACCAAAGCAGCCCTGAAGGGATGGAACCCAACCCGTGTGTGTTTTTGAAGCCACCTCTGCACGTGTGCTTACTATCAAGGGGCTTGGGGGCCGTGAGCATCTTTCCCTCCTATGGCCTTTTCCAATTTCACAGCAGCACCCCTGTAGAGAAAGGATTTTCCCTCTAAATCTGCAGTCTCCAAAGTATCTGCACCAGCAGCTCAACATCCAAAAACTATTTGGTGAAAAACCAAATTAACTGAAACCATAGTTTATGCACAATAAAGTTACTACTCCGGGTCACTCTGGAATAAGGGGAGTTCATTTTCCACAGGGATTTCCAAAAACGTGCTGCTATGCCGTCCCAACACCGACCTGGGACAGGGGAGAGAGGAGCTTCCCTTGCACCAAGAACCGAGTCCAGAGCTGAAGGCTGTGCAAAAAGCCCCGGTTCCCGGCGGGATCCTTCCCTCCCGGTGCAGACCCGCTTCGGGACACGCCAGCGGCCGGAGAGCTCGCTTACAACGCAGGGAAACAGCGGGCGGCTGTTCCAACGCATTCCCACGCCGGCCAGCCCCGGGTTTCCACCCTCCTTTCCCCGGGGGATGCGCAGGGTCCCGAGCGGAGCAGCACGGCGGGGTCCGAAGGGCAGCGGCTCCTCCGGGGCCCCGCACCTGCCGCGGCGGCCGCGGGCCGGGCAGCGGCGGGGGCGCGGAGCT
>WEKY01007045.1:361634-371997 GCA_013390045.1 Picathartes gymnocephalus | reverse complement strand
GGCCGCTGTCCCCGTGTCCCACCGCTGTCCCTGTATCCCTCTGGGTCCCGTCCCTGTCCTCCGGGGTCTTCCCGTACTCCTGATGCCCCCCTGCTGTCCCGGTTATCGCCGTCTTCCCGGTGTCCCCGTCCTCCCGGTGACCCCATGCCTGCATCCCAGCCCGCCCGCTGCCCCCTCGCTCGCACCCGCATGGAATTAGACACTGGAAGGTGGCGGAGTCACCGTTTCTGCAGGTCTTTAAGGAAAGACCGGACGTGGCACTCAGTGCTCCGGTCTGGTTGACAAGGTGGGGATGGGTCCCGGGGTGGACTCGATGATCTCGGAGGTCTTTTCCAACCTAAATGATTCTGGGAGTCTGTGAAATCAGCCCCGACGGGCTGCGCTCCACCTATCCTTGGTCCATCCCACAGTGCACCATCCCAAAGCGCTCCCAGCATGGATTTTGGGGTGCACTGAAAGAGCTGCCAGATCCTGATGGGCTGCCCCCCACCTCCAGTGGAGCTTTTCCCAAAAGCAGGGATTTTGGCAGCCGGGTTAAGCCCCCCAGGTTTTCCCTCCAGGCTGCTCTTTTTCCCTCCCCAATCCCGAGCATTCGGGCTCAGACAGCAACGCTGCCGCCCCTAATTGCATTTTTCAGGCAAAGCTGCCGAAGCCGAAACAAGAGAACATAAGGAAAAGGTCTTTCTAGCACTACAGGAGACTGAGGGAACCTTTTTTGGAAAATCCTAATGAAATAATTGCGCCATGTCATCAGATTCGGTGGGGGAATACTCTTGTGGAGGGAAAGCAACTCTGCAGCTGGCCAAAGTCAACACTCCCCTGCACAGAAAGCAGCAGTCTGGACTGACGGGCCCAGCACAAGTGAACCCAAACCTCTGAAAAAAATTCCTTCCCTGCCCCAAAATTAAAAGCAGAGCAGAACTTTCAGCCGTAGGCGTCTGTGGTTTGCAGCTATGCGGTGCTGGGAACTCCGGAGACTTCCTCAAGGAATTTACATTCCTTTGAAGAAATACTATGAGGCTGTTTGTCTTTGCTGAAAAATGCAGATGGAAAGAAAAAGAACATTAAGAATTTTGACTGAAATCTTTGGGGTCTGAGCAAATGTGCTGGACAGGTGTTTTCTTCCTTTTAATTTAAGTGTATCCCCCACAAAAAAAGAGATGCTGGTCTCTGCAAGCAATAGGAAAGCCAATCACTCCTCACTCCAAAAGCTCCCATAAAAGCCCTTTATGAAATCAGATGCCTTGGAAGGCACTGGAGCAGTTTCCAGATGAACACAATCATCATTTCAGAGCTGCTGTGCAGCTCCTGGGTGAAAACCCACGCTGCCAACAACCCACTAAATGCAATTTAGGAGGGGGGACTTGTGGCACATCCCAGCAGTGACCTCTGAGGGCTGAGGGTGCTCCCACAGCCACTCCCACGGGGATCGGGGTCCAAGTGAGAGGGACCTCAGTGCCTGGGATAAGCAGAGCCCCACAGGCTCCTGGAAATCTTTCTGCTCCTTATTTACTAGCAAAAAAACCTCCCATTCCGACATGGCTTGACACAAAGGATAATTTTTTGTGCCCTTTCACGTTCTCATTTCTGGTCTTTGCAGCCCACCCGAGGATCTCCTACAGCACCATCATCCAGACTTGCAAATCTGCCTGCCAGCATGAAAAGGAATTGTTTAACCAGAATTTTAACTGCTCAATAACTCAAATGCTATTGAGTCACTGCGTACAGGAGCTCTGCTTTTCAGGACGTGTACTCTGCCCTCTCGGAAACTCTGACTGGTTTTAAGTCTCTCAAACTGTACCAAGCTGTGCCATCCCTGATGGCATTGGAAATCTTTCCCCCTGCCTGTTTGTCCACATTATTTACCCTTTAACTGCCCACACACAGGCAGGACGGGGCAGATACAAGTCTCTTATCAAGATCCTCCTTCCAATAAAGGACTTTCCACCAGACTGGGCGTGCTCGGCTTAATCACCAACCCAACCACAGGTGATGCCACGCGGGGGCTGGCACCGGGAAAAGCAAACCAAAAGGATCCTGTGCTATCTGAAAACGATGGAAAGCTATTTCCAAAGGATGGGAAGTGCCAGGCTGTGTCACAGAGGAGCTGTGCTCACCCAGCCCTGGGATTGACGGCAGCGCTGCAGGGATGAGCACGTGGCCGAAGCTGCCAAGGTTTCATCAGATTTTACAGCCCTGCTGCCACCGCCCTCGTGGAGCCAAGGAAAGGCTCGTGGAGGCTTGGACATCGTCACTTGGATGCTCAGAGTCCTGGCTATAAATCTGGGGAAAGAAAGGAACACCCAGCGCCCGGCACAGGCTGCTCCTGCCCAAGGGCGGAGGGGGCAGGAGAAAAGCAAATGAGTCATTAATTCTCCAAGCGAAAGGAGCTGCTCCAGCGTCATGCAGAGCGTGGAAAAAGGCACTACCCCTTAATTAATTTCAAAGGAAAAATTGGGATCTCTCAGAAATCGCTCCCACTGTGGCAGACAGCAGAAATGATGTGATTATTTAGGGGCACAAGGTCGGCAGTGCTGAGCCACCCACGCGGTGCAGGGAGCTGCTGTGAATGCGGATGCTGCCAGAGAGGAGAAGGTGGAAAAGGCAGAGAGGAGCTGCAGGAGCAGATGGACAGCAGGGACTGCTGGGTCCAGCACGTTTTGGGTGAGGTCCATCCCAGCCACTGGGATTTGCAGCCATCCAGAAAACACCCAGCAATGAGCATCAGTAACCATTTAATTCATTTTAGCGTCACACCCCACGTACAGCCAGAATTACACCCCGGCCTGAAACCGTAAAAAGTGGCATTTTGTACAGAAAACACATAATCATCCTTTATTCCCCAAAGCTGTAAACTCCAAAGAGCTAATGCACAAATAGAGACCTGCCAAATCTAATAAACACCCAAGAGCCAGGGGCACAAAACTCTTACACCGAAAGTAGGAAACTGTGGATTTGCTCTCTGAAAGTGGAACTCCAAACACCCAGCTCTGTGAGCGTTCTTCAAAGGCTGAAACTACAAATTCATGTCTCCTTTTATTTCCTCTTATCTACAGAATGAAATGCAGAGAATGAAATGGGGGAAACCTTTGCGTAAGACACACGATGGTAACTTCAACATCATCTTCAGCTATTCATAATTTAGTGAGAGACTTAGCCTTAGACAAAGCAAAGAAAAATTCATCTAAAATAAATTATTCATCCCCCCATGGGAATAATGAATCTCTGCAAACCCATGTCCCCTCCTCTCCAGCTCTGCAGTGTGGTAACTCGTGAGCCATGCTGCACATGCACCTTGAGATCATCTGTCCTTGGGGAAAGGCTGCTCAGAATCCCAATGTGCTTTCAACCCTTCCTTCTTTTGTCACCCAGTGGGGAACCAGGAGAGCAAATAAACGAGGCAACAGCAGACTTGTAAAACTGCAGTGATGAGAAACTGCTGTCCCTCCCCACAGGTGTTGTTATTGCTGCTCTTCACTCCCCCTCCCAGTGAAGCTCTGCCTTTGGGTGGATGGAGCTCATGCTCCTCAAGTCTGATCCTCCCTCCTGGATGTGCAGCAGTGATTTTTACAATCCCTGTGAGTACAGCTCCTAAATAAATTCAGTCCTAAGACCCAAACTTACCCTGGTGGGGAGCATGACCCTCCCAGGAAGGCATCTGACAGCATGGTTGCTCCTCACCTGCCACACTGGTACAGGACTTCTCTTTCCTGCACATTCAAGTGAAGTTTGAATTAAATAACACAGGCACGACTGGTTGATCTGCCCTACACCCCTGTGGGATTTACTCATGGTTGGGCACATGCCTTCAAATTCTCCCAGAAAGGGTACAGAGGAGTTTGGGAAGAAATCCAGCAGTGCTAATGACCAGGCCTCCCTGCATGGAGATCCTCGGGGCAGCATCCCCTGCTCCCAACCCTGCTCCATGCTGGCTCTGTGGCTGGGAGCCAGGAGCTGGGCCATGGGAAGAGGGGCCTGGGTTATCCAAAATATTTCACTGCTGCTTCTCCTCCCCTCTGTGCTGCTGCAAGCTGAAGCTCAGAGGAGGAGAGGAAGGGCTTTGAAGCGCTGGCTCCCTGATAGAGCCAACATTTCTCCTTGCAGGGCAGCTCAGGAGACGCCAGCTGGAGTGAGACTGAGGGGCTGGAGCAGTCTGACACTTGCTCCATGAAGGGCTCTTTGTGGAGACAGGGAGAGATGCTGGCCAGGAAGGATGGGAACTCCCACTGGGGACAGTGGGTGAGCCCAGCACACGCCAGGGAAATACCAAGCAGCTGGAGAGGGCTCTACATGTCCTGCTTGGCCTTTAAGCTGTAACAGCAGCCAAGGCTGCCAGCTGGTTGGCAGGAGCTTTGCCAAGGTGCAGAAGGCATTAATTCAGCTCTTTCCTCCTGTTCTGAAAAGGATTTGCCTTGCTGTTTCACGGTGCTTTATGCATGCCTGTCCTGGGAGCAGGGGAGAAGTCTGCCTTGGGGTTCCCTCCTGGGCATCTCATTGATTCAGTGGAGCTGCAGACGCCTGGATCCCAGCTGTTAAAGGGTTGGGGTTTTGGTGGTGGTGATGCTTTGGGGTTGGTTCCCCCCACCCCACAATAAATAATGAATCAGAAGAGCAGCTCTGCAGCAGGGAGTGAGCAGTATCACAGAACTCAGGCAAAACCCTCAGTGCTGCAGCAGGAGCTCAGCCAGGATAAAAGCTGCGACACCAAGTGTATCACAGCCAGCCAGTCTCTGAATCCACCTAAATTGTTTCTGTAACTGCTGGCTTCCAGGTTCTTCTATTTTCTCCATCACATGGACCTGGCAATGTCCTGGGTTTCACTCCTGCTCAGCTAAGGGCAAACACCTTGGTCAGGTTCTTCCTCGGTCTGGAAGCGTCGCGGTGTGCGATGGTTGAGAGCTCGCAGGGACTGGGAGGGACAGCACACGGGCGTTCCAGCAGCACGCTGTAAATCACAAGCCTGACGAGCTCTGCTCCCCCTCACTGCTGCCAGTGCCGAGCCACAGAGTTCCCTCTGCTCCCTCAGAGTCTCTTTTTGATGAGTTTCTCCAGTTTGCGGATCCGAGAGGATTCCTGCTCGGGCGTGGGAGCGCTCAGCGAGAGGGAGCCGCTGCCGTCCCCGCCGGGGGGAGGAGCGGGGAGGCGCAGGCGGAAAAGGTCCAGCATGCTGCTCTGCTCACTCCTCTTCAGGCCCTGAGGGAGCAAAGGACAGCAGTCACTGATCTGGGAGCAGCTGCAGCAGAGCCCATTTCAAATCTCGACCTCCTGTTCACCCACCGGGAGCTGCACAAAGACCTCTGGATGACCCCGAGCTCAGCCCCAGGAGCAGAGCAGGTATGAAAATGTGAAATGAACTGGAAATCCTTTTCTTCAGTAGCAACTCTACTTTCAGAGTAAAGATACACTTTTCTTACAGTGCTTCTCCCACCCACAAGCCCCTGTGAATTCACACTGAAATAAAGTCCCCAAGAATCCCAAAGCAGCACTGGAGGATGAGCAGAAGCCCTGGGCAGGTTCTAACCTTCATGTCGAGGATCTTCTGGAATGTGTCAGTGCTGCAGTCAGAGAGGAGCTTGATGTAATTGTCCACAAACACAACTGGGGGCTCATGTGGAGCCATCACCACCTGCCAAGACAAGGAAAAAGATCAGACAAATCATAGGAGTGTTCAGTCAACTCTGGCACAGGACTGACAGCAGGACTGGCTCCTAAAATAAAATGCTTAAGGGACAAGAAAGAGGCTGCTTGTAAGAGAGGTAAAGATGAGTGAAGAGGAGCAGAGTAAGGAGCAGGGAGGAAGTTGGGTCTCTTTCAGCACAGCAGTGGTGCTCAGGGGCTCTGCATCAGGTTTCAAAGAGCAGCAGGACTTTGTCTGTGGCCTGTGGGCTGGCAGGCACTGGGGTATTGTTAAAGCTCAAGATTTTATCGTGTTGCATGGGGAAGACAAGCTGGGGAGTCACTCAGGGGACAGCGCTGGCAGTGGTGGTGACACTCACGAAGTCCCCAGAGATCAGGCAGCCTGGACACAGTCCAGACCCTCACTTTGGCTGTCTGTCCCTCCTGCTCCCTCCTCCCCTGGGTCACAGGGGAATATGACAACACTCTGTGGTCACTCCCTCAGTCCCCAGGACAGCGTGGGCCAGAGCTCTCTGCTCTGCAGTTCTCCTGACATGTCACCCATGGGTGAGCAGTGCCACACGCAGCCACTCTGTCCTTGGGGTGCAGCTCCTCTTGGACACTCCTCTGGAGAGACTGGGATGAAGGATGGGAACCCCCCCCCACCAACATCTGCCCAGGAGCAATAGGAAAAAACAGGAAAAAAATCAAAATAGTCTCACAGCTGGAAAGATGATCCCTCATTGATGTGCTTTTCTTACATAAGCAGCAAGCTCCACAGAGAACACATCTTTTGATAATGCTGGGCAGCCAAACCATCTTTCTGGGGAAGAGTGTGTATGTGTGTGTGTAAATGGGCAGAAACAGCACCAGACCAGACTCTCCCCTGTCTCCAAAAACATTTCCATATGTTTGCACTGACCCAGCTCACCCCACACTGTATTCTGTCACCAAGACATTTCTTTCTTTCCCTGCACTTCAGACCAGTGAAACATCATAGCCATGTATACACTTATAAATCCTTAATTTACAGCCCTTGTAAAAATCTTCTGCCAAGATGAAAAGCTGGAACTTCAGACAGTGTAGCCAGAGGAGAAGGGGAAGAGCTCTGCGGGACGTGCAGGGCCCGGCGCCCTCCTCCCCACTCTCATCTGTGCCTCGTGGGGCTCAGCTGAATGGCTTTGTTTGTGCTGCCCACGGGCCTAAAGTTTGTCTTCCTGAATTACCTGTCCCAGAACAAGGCTGGGAACACACACTGTAGCTCCCAGTGCTGTTAGCCTGTGGCTGTTTGATTTGCAGCTCCACTGACACAGAGCCCTCGCCTGGGGCCAGAAGTGCTTTGTGCAGCAGCAGGGCCAGCACGGGCTGTGTGACACAGCAGTGCCACTGCTGCTGCACAGCCTGGGGACCTGCAGCACTCTGGGTGCTGCTTTCCTCTCCAATGTGATGCTAAGGGCAGACAAATTAACTCCATTACTCTTCTGCTTCACACATAAGCTCCAAGGAAAGACCTGCTCTGTACGCAACACGCACTGATCTTCCCTGCTCCTGTTAGCACAAACCAGGGTATTTTCAGGATATTTATATTTTAGGTAATGTCTAAGAAAATCTAGACTACAATTCACTAACATCTCAGTCACCTTCTTCCAAAAGCATGGAGAACTAATGTCTGAATCCAGAGCACAAACTCAGCTGTGACATTGCCCTGGGCATGGGAGCAAAGCCACGCTGAGCAGCAGGTGAGGAGGGACAGCTCAGGCTCCTCACCCCCCCTTGCCTTGGCTGTGCTTTACAGGAGGCTCTGGCTGGCAGCTGCCTGTCCTGCCTGACCCCAGGTCCCACTAATTCCCTCACAGGAATGCCTTCCCAGCATTGCTGGCGAGCAGGGGACAATCCCATCACCCAGGAGGGTACAACTGCACAGCTCCCACGGCTTCTCCTGGGATCCAACCTGACTTCCCACTCCAGCACCAACTGGGAAGGGGAGATTGCTTTGCTTGTTGCATGTTACGAAGACAACACACTGCTTTTGGGTCATTTTCCAGGCACCAGGTCTGGAAAATGAAAAAGGGCTCTGGTGAATACAGTAACCCAGACATGTTTGCACTGGCTGTTACACTAGACAGTAAACAGGTGACTCAAGCACGGCTTGGCTCCCCTGCGTGACGGAGTCTGCACAAAGGCCTGGAGTAACCTGAACCCTGGGGTTTGCCCCACTGCAGACACTCATGGATGCAAACTCTGATTTTCACAAGCTCCTGAGGGAACCTGGTGCCCCAACTCTCCTAGCGAGCAGAACTTGAGCCTTTGGTTGCCTTGAAAAGTGAAGGTGAAAACTCAAAAGTGGTATTAGAAGAGAGTGGGGGCAAACCCGAGGGGAGAGAGCCAGTTCTGTAGAGCAGCTGGCAGAGCCCCCAGCCAGGCTCACAAACGTTCATGTGCAATTGCAGATTGCTGCACTCAAAGGAAGGGCCCCCTGGAATTCGCTCGCTCCGATTCCCAGTCCAGCAGTCTGGCTGGCAGGTTATCAAAAGTCTTGAGTTACCTTCAGGATCATTTCAGCCCGAGTCATGCCTTTCACCACTATCTTTGTGTAGCTGGCAGGAGCCTTCCTCACCACTTGGGACCCAATGGAGGGCAGATCCAGGAGAACCATCTTCAGAGAGTGAGTGTCCAGCAGCAGCTGCAAGAGTTAACCACACTCTGTTACTCAGGCCCCTTCTACCAAGATCCATCAGCTGCTGTAACCCAACATCCTCAAAGGTTTAACACTTCCCACACAAGTGTCCTTGGACTGCAGGAACAGGAGGGACTGACCCATGTAATGACACTTCCAGGAGACATGATCACCCACGGCTAAGTATCAGCACCCTGGTTGATTTTAACAGAGCATACTCTGCTGACTGCAAATGACTTATGGCAGCCCAACATCTGGCACATCAGGCACTGATTTCCAGTCCTTCCCCCCATCAGTATAAAGTGGAACAATCTTGATTACCTGGAGCTGTACCACCATTTAGATACCGAGGTCAAATGAACTAACAGCACGCTTCCTCTTGCACCCAGCCACCCACAGGGTCAGGTTTTCTGCATTTACTCAACCCCTTGATTTGGGTTTCTTTCCTTAAAAACTGTCACACAGTACAGGTACACTGAAAACTGCTCACAGCCTGGATGTTGTTTGTTACTACCGCAGCAAATAAATAAGCAGCAGCCATGAAACTGAGCCCAGACAGAGCAGCACTGTCTGATGACAAAATGCTGTGGGTTAGGGCTCCTTAGAGCAAAATTATCCCCAATACCACACTCCTTTGATTGCACAGTCTGTCTGAAGAGACAAGAGCAGTGAAGAACAAATTTGAAATCAAGCTAGAGGAAGAGCAGCCCAATTTATTTTGACAGCAGAGAGTGTGAAAGCCCTCTGGGCTGTCAGCATACCCAGAGCATTTCCTCAAAAAGGGAAGCTGGAGGGACACAAAACATTCTGGGCACTGCAGAACCCCCAGCAGTGACCACAACAATGTGGACACTGGCCTCAGCACATGTGGGAATTCAAAGGAACACAAAGGAGTGAGCTGTGGAGGAGGAGGACAGGCAGGTCAGGCTGGCTAGAATCTGGACCCCGTTATCTGTGGCAGCGAGTCCTTGCTGGGTGCTGCCTTCTCATGGTTTGCATGAGAAGAACTGATGGCACCAATCTCCCCCTGGGAAGCCAGGAAAGCACAGCACAGATGAGCAGCTCTGTGCACCCCAGGCTGCTGGAACCCACAGCTCAGGCTGGCATAGCTGGATTCCTGTGTGTCTCCCAGGGATCCCAGAGAGGGAGAGATTCCACAGCTGGGGAATTCACATTTTTCCCATATAAACCTTCTCACGGCTAAGAGGAATTGTGCACACTCTGCAGCCTTTCCCACAGGCACAGCTCTTGCAGACTCCGTGCCCTCACCCCATTTCCCCCCCATTACCCATTCCAGCTCCCTGGCATTGCCAACTCACTGCCAAAGCTCGCTGGGATAGAGAGTTGTTAAGTCAGAGAGAACAACACACAAAGCAAAACCCCACAGGTCTTGTTCCCTGCACTGAACACCTCCATAAATACCACCCTGTTATCCATATTCCAACCATAATTATTAGCAAACAGCAGGAAAAGCTGTGTGTAGGACCAGAAAGGCCAGGAAAATGTCTTCCCCTGCAACATTTGCACCAGGGAGGAGAAAGTGGCATGGAAAGATGCTGGTGGGTGACCAGGGGGGTTCAAAAGATGCTAAGAGAACTGGGGTTCTACACGCTGCAGAGAGAGGGATCAGCTGCTGAGATCTCTGTACCCCTTGCCCCAGCGAGGAATGTCCCACTTCTAATGAGATGGATTCACTGGGAAAAAGGCTAATAAAAACCTTCCCAGTCTGCTTTAAAGTAGCAAATTGGGCCTGTTTTTCCCATACAGGAATATTAAAATCTTCTAACGTTAGACACAAGCCCACTGCTGGTTAATCAGTTTGGAAGCTTATTTAAAAAAGACTCCCTTTAATCACTCTCAGGTTATTGCTCATCACACAAGACGAGCAGGCACTGAGCTTCACTCATTTGCTTTCCATTAAGGATGAGGAAAGATTTTGATGTAAAGCTCCTGTTTCATTTTGCAGACACTGCTCAGAACCATCTTTGATGCCTAAAACCCAAGCAGCTTTGAAGGCACCCATTTGAAGTTCACGGCGGTCCCATTAAGGATGATTCTGCTTTTTTTTTT
>WEKY01007045.1:351480-361620 GCA_013390045.1 Picathartes gymnocephalus | reverse complement strand
TTTTTTTTTTTTTTTTTATGAGCCCACAGGGCTAATAAGCTCTATGTGCAGGGGACAGATGAAACCCTGCCTCTTCCAAATCTCATCCTCACAGAGCAGCAGGGCCCCAGCCCATGGGCAGGGTGGGAGATGAAGGGTCCCTGCCTCAATTTCTTGAACTCAAAAGCCATAAAATATGACAGCTAATACTACTTCCTCTTACCTGCTCTGCACCCACCATGCTGATAGGTTTGCACTTGAAGAGATGGTTAATGAATTTGGGAATGAAGGAGCTGCAGGAGAGATAGAAAATGACACAATTACGTAAGAATATTTGCAGTCAAGACAGTCTTCTGTGGTCACAAAGCATGCAGAACCAAACCAGGATGGCTTCCACAAAGACACTCCGAGTGCCAGCTTCCCAAGCTAATTCCAGACATGTTAAATACACTAAATAAAAAAAGTCCCAACCCCTAGGCACAGTTCTTTTGCTTTAATCCCTCATGATCTCAAAGTTCATTGAGAAGCTGCACACATACTCTAGGTAAATAAATTGCTGTAAACTAAATATAAAGCATTACAGTGCAAGGTCAGCAAACAAACTGTTGTGCATCATAAAAACAGCAATACACCAGGATTAGTCTCACTGCTCATGAGTGGAAGTATCTTGACTGTATCCAGAATCTACATTTTCCTGCACACAAGTAATTCCATAACATGCATATTACACACTGAACTTGAGGTCCAGCCAAGGCTGGAGGTCTGCTGGGCCCTGGACACTCACACAGAGGCACCCTTCCAGAAAGCTCCTGGCCAACACAATCAAGACAAGAAAAAGTTCTGTGAAAAGGAAAACACCATTACTATATTTTACTGTCATGGACTTCAGACTCAGAGAAATGACTGCCCAACCAGGGAGAGCTTGGTGAGGACAGAAGGCCAATATTTACCACTTCAGAGAATCAGCTTTGGTTTTAGCTTTTTGCCTCTTGATTTGAGGCTTTGAGGCAGTTTCATTCCTCAGTGGAGAGGCAGATGCTCCCTCCCAGCACTGTCTGGGCACCTGCAGGACAAGCTCCAGCCAGGAGCAGCACCAGAAAAGCTCAGGAGCTGCACGAGCAACAAACTCTGTCAGGACCACACCACTTGAACAAGTCTTCCTCTTGCTGCCTTGTTTTTAATGTACTCTGCTGCTTCCCCATACCCTCCTTTGGCTGAATGCCTGCAGGGCTCACATTTCCAGGACTTGCCCATGACCTGGTGGCAGCTCTTAGATTTTAATGGCTCTGTCCTACGTGAGGATCAGTCGGTCTGGTTGCTGTCCTTTGGACCGAGGCTGTTCATGATGATGATCTAAATTCAGCATGGTTGCCCCTTGCATCTGTTATTTGTTTCCTCCCCACAAAGCAAGGAGCATGGACAGCATCTTGTTTGTCCTGCCACCTGTTTTCCAAGGCAGGACATTTATTTCTCATCTTTTCTCATGGAACACTGACAAAGGTGTAGCTGAGGCATGGAATGTGCCAAAGGAATGGTTCAAGGAAGAGCCCTCGCAAGCAAAGGTTCCTTCCCTTCCCCTTCCCTCAGACACAGTCACTACCTCTCTCAGTGAATCATTTTATCCTGGAGAGGTGTCAAGAAGAACAATTTCAAACTACTGTTGAGAATCAGCTACTGGGCTGCCCCAAGCAGCTTTGAATCTGGCCACCAGAGAAACAACCTTGGCAAGAGAACAGAAAGAAGAGGAAAGCAAGCCCTTGTCTCCTCTTGTACAAAAGCCTTACAGTGGAGATTTAACCTGTTTTAAAAGTCCATTTTTCAGGTCTATAACTAATTCCCAGAGGGCAATTAGAGAGTGATGAGCACAGCTGGAGCTTAGGTGATCCTAGAAAATGATAAATTGGCAGCAACTCCGGATGCAGCAGCTCACTGCTGGCAGAACAGTGCAAGATATTATTGTGCCTTTGACAGTGTAGGTAGATCCTATTGTCCCTCCCTCTGCAAGGTCAGGCATGGAGCTAAAGCTCGTGTTGTGTATGAGAACCAGGGTGAGCCTTTCCTTCTGCAGGGGGGCAGACTGGCAGCCCAGGGACCCCATCCCCTGTTGGTTTTAATCTTCTTTTCTATATAACCACACAATCTCCCATAGACAGCATTCTGTCTTGCAGGAAAGGATTCCCAGGCCCCTTTGGATGGCCACCCACCACCAGTGCAGAGGGATAGAGTGACCTTCCATCCCCACATGCCTCTTATTTCACGCTGCCTTATTGGAAACAGTTTCCCAACTCCAGCAGGACAGACAAGACAAACTGTAAAAGCCAAGGGCTGCTCTGGGATTTTTTTTTTTTTTTTTTGACTAGCAGAGACCATCAAGAGCAGTTGCACTTAACAGAAAAATGCACTGGAGCCTCTTGTCTAGGCTGGACTCAATGCCTGATGCTCTCAGAGTACAGCAGGCAACCCTGATGTGAATAATACGTGCATGTTCAGGGGTAATGCTCTGTGCTCTGAATGCCTTTACTCCCTGCACAATCACAGCTAGATTGGATGCCAGAATTCATTTACAGCTTCAGCTATAAAGCTGAACCCAGCAAACCCTCCCTAGAAGCAGATAAGTCCCCAGTGTAATAATAAAGCCGTGCAAGACAGATGAGGAACCTAAAGCACAGAAAGCACAGCATCTGAGAGGCTCCCATCCAACGGGAGTGGCTCTGCCAAAGCCTGAGTTTTCCTAATCCCCTGCACTGATGATGCATCAAGCACAATGCCTTGCTGAGTGAGGCACAGACAGACATGCAACCACAGTCTGTCTGTCTGTCTGACAGCCTGAGCTACTGCAGGACATCCCTCAAAGGTCCTGGTGTTGCTGAGTCACCGCAGCCCGGGAGGGTTTTGCTCTATGCCCTCCTCCAAGGTGGTGACCAGAGCTCAGCCCTGAAACCTCCAGGAGCCTCCACATCACAACCTTCTTCCCACCAAACTCCTCTCACTTTTTAGCTGGAGCACCTGGAAGGCCACAGCACCCCCCAGGCTTGGCTGCTGCTCACGGAGGAGCCGCTTCCCCGGGGAGGGGGAGAGCTGTTTGTTTTTCCTGTCTCTCAGTTCTAATCTCTTCCTCATTGAGGTCAGGTCACAGACTTCCCAAACACATCCCAGCATTGCAGCCACGGCTTGGCTGCTGTGGGGTTTGATTTCAAAGGAGGAGGTGCAGGGAGAGCTGAGCCCCCCACCCTGCCTGCCAGCGCCTCCCGGAAAGCCGAGGGCTGCTCACCGTCCCCAGGGATGCACATCGGTCAAAACAAAGCAAAAATGACAAATTAGGTCAGAGGATTGATGCCATTTCTGATGGCCATTTTTCTTCCCTCCAGACTTGGCTCAGATCCCGCTGTTTTAAATTTAGTGACTTTAGCTGCCTTCTCCCCTGTGGTCCTGTAACTCAACACTCGTGCTTTACACAATCCATTAGAGCTGAGAAGTGGCAGCTCACAAAGACACAGGCATTAACATGTGGAGAAGCACAAGGCCTGTTAAAAGGATTTTCGGCATTGTGGGGCACACAAAAGGCCAGGTATTTATATTGCCCCAGCCAGCATATTCTATAAGAATTCACAGTCTCAAAAACACAAATATTTGTACTCATTAAAAGGCATTTTAAGGAGATTGGTGCACCTTTACCACTGGGCTGGTTCTCCTTAACACAAAGCTGCACAGATCCAGCAAAATCAATCTTCAGGAACCCATTTTTCCCTCCTACACCTGATCCATGGCACACTGAGTTCAGAAGGGTGTCTTAATTTTAATGTGCTGCAGTTCAGAGCTGCAGTTGTCTTAAAAAAAGTTTTTGGAGAGGAGTGGTGGCTTCTGTGCTCATGGATGAGTACACTCAGCTTAGATGAGAACTTAAATCTGAGAGCTGTTTCATCTGGAGTTTACTTGGTATGTGCCTAGCAATAAAGTTAAAAGGGAGGCAACTAAGCTGAGGTATTAAGAGTGTGCTGTGAACAGCTGAATAAATGGAGGGTTTTATTTATCACATAAAATTCAAGTGTAGCCACACAGAAGGTTTTCGTGCAGTAAATTCTCCCTGAGACAGCATTTCAAACACTGATTATGGGCAACATCAGAATGTGATTTATTCAGTTACTGCTCCTTAATACAAACTCATGAGCACCCCGAGACAGAGAGGGGGGATGAAACTCTCAGGAGAGCCTCCCTGCTGTGAAAGCTCCCAGGATAGCTGCTGCATCCCACCCTGCCGAGGCAGGAGCTCCAGTCTCTAACCCACACAGCCCCTGCCAGGCCACAGAGCTTATTTCAGGGTGATTACCTTACCAGAGATGAATGAAACGTTAAGGTATTTTAGAGTGACACATGACACGCACGCCACTGCTCACAAGTCCACCAGCTCGGTCACATGTGACACCAAAAGCAGCAGCTACAACTGGCAGAGCCCTCCCGAGGGTTTTTCTTGGGGCATTGCCATGTGGAGCTCAGCTGGCCACAGGCAAGCAGGGAAGGGCTCAAAGTGTCTTCCCAAAGAACTGAAATTTTTGTTTCAGATGCACAGATGAAAGTTTGCATGTCCACCCTGAATCCAGCAGCAAGGGGCATTTCTGTCTCATCTGCCACTTCTTTCACGCTGCTCAACCTTAAGTGACTTGCCAGGAAGATACTTGAATACCCACCAACATTTAAATGTGAATTTCCCCTCCTTACTGAGCTATTTTTGCACAGGAAAGCAGCTTTTAGACTATGAAGGCAGAACACACTTCTCACACACGCCCTCCTTACAGTGCTTATTGTAAATGTTATTTTGAGGCAAATTTCTCAGTACCTGGAAGCCCCATGGAAGAAAAACAGGTTTTCCCACAGCAAGAGTCATGTGCAAAGTCAGATATTCAAAGTCTTTTAAAGATGCCCAACCCAAAAACTTCTGCACCTGGCAAAGAACACAGTGATCATCACGCTGCTTTATGGGATGATCTCAAGCTGTGTATGTTGGTAACTTACTTTGCAAACTTTATGCAGAACTGAGTGAAATACTTCCTCGTGGAGGCCAGGTTGTCACGGATGATGGGGACATTCTGTTTAATGTGGAGTATCACTGAGGTGACATAAGGACTCTGGTCACCGACATGTTCCACGTTCTGCCACTGCATCTGCACAAAGGGGAAAAAACAACCCAAAATGACTGTTTAATTCATTAAGACTCAAGCAATAGGTAAGGGAAACTGTACAAACTTCCTGCCAGGAGATCTCTAAGGAATCATTTAGAGACTGCCTCTGCAATTCACCACCAAGGTCAAGTTCCTCATCATTTAAGTGATTGGGCAAAACCCTTCCACAAGAAGATACAAAGAAAACCCAGAGCAGCTCCTTTTGCACCAGAGCAGAGACTGTGACCAGTAACCCACACAAATGGGGACCACTAGGATTTAAAAAAACCTTTGGAGCACAACAGACTGTTTTAATATTTAACAGTTTCCAGTTCACTGGGACAAAGTGCCCATATAAATCCTGATTACAGGCATTTGAGAAAATATCTGCAAGCTTGCAAAGTCTGGATTCCTGTATGGCAGCCAAGACTTTAATACTGGTGAGACTGATGACAGAGAGATGGAAGAGGTAAAAAGTCTTAAAGTCCAAAGCACTCTACACCAGTGTAGCTCACTGAAAACACTGCTGGTGTACAAGCCAGGATGCCCAACTCCAGCTCTTCCAAATGTATGTAAAAAGGACAAAACAAGAAGAGTTACTCAACCTCCCATTTTGTTTTCATTTATTTTCACCAGAATTGCAGGAGAACAGCCCTTGAATGCCAGATGTGTGGCTCCTTTGACTTTCTCTGAGCCTGGTTTGCAGTACCCAGGGTACTCCCAATTTAAGTCAAGTGGAAAAACCAAAAAAGAGGTGATTGGGTCTGGCCTGGCCTCATGTATCTACCAGAGTGTCACTGAGGAACACGAGCACCCAGAAAAGCACACTCAGTTCTCCTGCTGCTCAGAACTCTGCAATGTTCTCCCAATAACTCTTTGGAGATCTGTTCCTCATGCTGGAGATGAGACAGGAGGAAAACTCATAGGAAATCAGGAGAGGAAACTGGGCACATATGGAAGATGAGCTTTTTCCTTTGAGGAGCTGTTTGTCCTGAAACTTGTTTTCCCAAGCTCTGGATTTTGCATATAAAGTTTTCTATTCCTGGTTTTGATTTAATTTAATATGGCTACTTTGCCCCCTGCAACTCAGCTGACTCAATTCCATCCAAACAACACACAGCCCAAGTGACTTAGTGGGAAAGAGAAGCCAAATTCTTTGCAAAACCACAGTGTCTGAGTCTACACATGTCCCACTCAAGCTGTCTTTATTTAAACCAAACAAACCAACCCCCAGCCTGCTGATCTCACTTCAGCTGGGTGGCTGGAAGGGATCTCTCTTTCATCACCTGCTCCACAGGTTTTCACAGAGTCACAGAACATCCTGAGTTGGAAGGGACCCACAAGGAGCATCCAGTCCAACTCCCAGCCCTGCACAGACACCCCAACAATCCCACCCCGTGCCTGGGAGTGTTGGCCAAACTTTCCTTGAGCTCTGGCAGCCTTGTGACCATTCCCTGGGGAGCTGCTCAGTGCCCCAGCACCCTCTGGGAGATCCTTTTTCCTAATATCCAACCTAAACCTCTCCTGACACAGCTCCAGCCATTCCCTCAAGTCACTGGTCACCTGTTTTTCTACCCCTCGTGGTGCTGCTTACATCCAAAGAAAATATTCTGTGCCTCTCTCCCTGATGGACTCACACATTCCCTTCTTGACAGAGCCATCCTCACCCAACACACCGTCCCCACAGAGTGGGAATGGCCAGAAAGTGGGAAGGGACTGCTGAGCTGAATTATTGCACCAACAATGAAACAGTAGCTTTTTCATTTTGTTGGTCATCATTCCAAAAGCAATACTTTACAACCAAACCTTTAAAGCATTTTAAATAAAAATAGCCCTTTTGTGTGTGTGTGTGGATGTGGGTGTGTTCCACCAAAAAAAACCACCCAGTAGCTGCAGAGAAAGGAATAGCACACATACTGAAAAGTCATCAAAAGAAATATGAGCCCAACTCTGCTGGTAAAGCTTTGTTCCCGTCATTTTAAATTTATTCCTCTTTTTTCCTTGTCCTATGTTTTTCTTGGGATATCCACGTAGTTTACATACACAAGCTGGAAATGAGTCCAAGCAACAGGAGCAGAGAGATTTCACTGAAAGGGAGAAGCCCAAAGGCACCTGCAAACCTGGGAGGACACGGGGTGTCTGCAAGGGCTGGAAAACCTGGTGCTGCCTTCTGGTTCTCAACAAAACACAGGGTTTAGGTTAAAACAGGCAGGAGGAAAGGGAAACCCTGAGCAAAACTGGGCTGGGTTGGCACTTCACAAGAGCTGTGGGGCCTCCTGGGAATGGCAGGGGGTCCTGTGTCCCCAAAGAGCCACCAGGTCCCTCCTCTGTGTCCAGCCTGGCTCTCCAGCAAAGGGGCTGCTTTGTGAGTGAGCAGAGGATGAATGAATCTCCAATTCTCCCTGCTCCCAGCAGCATCCCACTGCCAGCTTCTCCTTGCAGGCTCCAGGCTGGGCACCTGCTGCCTGGAGCTGGAGCTGCTCCTGCAGGAAGGGCTGGGAGGGGAGCGGGAAGGGGCAGGAGGTGCCCAGAGCTGACAGCACTGCTGGCCCCGTGCTTGGGGACACGAGCTGGGCTCTGCCCTGTCACCTCTGCACACTGCTCCAGGGCTCAAACACTCTCCTGGGGGCTTTTAATTAGCAGCTGGCAGCTCTGATTGCTCTGCTCTTGGGGTTTTCTGTGTGTGGAGCAGAGAGATGATTAAAGCCCTGCTTTGTCCACTCGGCTGTCAGGACATGGGGAATTGCAGCTGAGCCAAAAGGTTTCAGGAAAATGTAAAAAGCCAGCAAGAGATCGATGTGAGGCACTAAAATGTCCCCTAGTTCCACTTAAAGGCACAGTTTTACATATAAATCGATGCTTAATTCAGCATGTAAATCAAGCCTTACCCAGTGCAATCCATAAACTTAATTGGAGTGAAAATATCCCATGCAGATTAGCAGTTCCCTCATCCCAGAGATTAAAAAGGAAGCACACCAGGCAATGTGAGTGCCTGCTACAGATCAGTACAAACACATTAACAGTTCTTTGTTATCCAGAATATCACAACAGGGGTTTTAGGGCGAATTCTCCTCCCACTCAAATCTCAGCTCCCCATCCAACAGCCATGTTTAATCATCCTGCACCTGCTGTAAAGTCTGAGTAAGGATTATCACCTACAAATTTTGTAATATGGGGCCTTCTCAGCATTCACCATTTCTTTCAGAACACACAAAGTAAAGAATCATGAAAACCGAGGAGCATTCCCAGCTGAAAGCAATATTCCTGATGCTGTTTTCTGTGTTAAATCTCTCAACGTGGCCTGCAGCCAAAGTGGATTGAGAGGTTTAAGCATTTCATAATTTACCTCTATAATTCCTGAACATTTTTGCAAAGAAAAAAAAAAAAACCCAAAGCCAGACTCCAACAAAGGACTGGGAATGTTCAATCCTGGAGGACACCAGAGTGAAGTAAATGAAAAGAAGCTAAACAAAGGAAGAGCCCTAATGGAGTGTGGGTCTTGAGAGAGCAAAATTGGAAAGGAGCAGCCACACAATCTTTATTTCTTTAATATAGCTGAAATTTTACATTTCCAAATACTAACTCTGTGTTTAAATGATTACATGCATTTCTTATTCAAGTGTCAGAGTAATAATCCAGCCCTGAAGGAAAGGGAGGAGGAGGGTGAAAGGAAAAAAACCTCTTGCACCAAATCCAGGTCTAATAAAAATCACATAAAAGCGACTCTGTCCGATGCAAATAGTGGAGTGTGTGTGCACAAGTGACAAGTATTTATTTAGCTAATTTCATAACACTTAAACTTGTTTATATATCATCAGTCCCATCACATGTGCTGCATTTTACCAGTGTTCCAAAGACAAAAATAAATGGCTTACCAGCTGCTGCTTTCTCAAGGTTGTGGTTTACTTGGGTATAAACAGCCAGAGCTAAGTGATTCAAATATTACTGTGCTCTGTAGGTTCAGGAGATCTGAGGGGCTGCCACAGCACACAGGCAACACCTGAAGTGCCGAGCCCTTCCTAGTGGTGTTATTTTACTGGGCAAAAAAATCCTCTTTCCATTTGGAACCTGTACAAGCTCTATTACCAGCTGCATTCCACTTCAAATATTAGCTGGGGGTGGCTGGGCTGGTTACAGCTGGAATACATCATAAAGCAGAAAGCTATTAAAATTCATGGCAGCGAGACAGTGTGTTGATCCTACAAAAATGGAGCTCTATGTTTAATATTTCTAATTAAAAAAAAAATAGTTCAATCCACTTTTGTTGTCTTCACCTCTGTCTAAAGCAGTCTGGGTTTTCACAATAGTTTGGCAAGGAAACACAGCTCTGCATTTCAAACATATAAAAGCCAGCAGTGTAACTGCAACAAAATCCTTAAGCTCCAGTCATAGGGGCCTCTCCAGGAATGGCTCCATATGTCCTTGAGAGGATCACAGAAGCAATAAGGCTCAATCTCAATTCCACATCACCTCCATTTGAGTACCTCCATTTAAGAGCCCCAAACAAGCAGGCTGGTAAAACTCCCTGCCAAAGGGAGAGCAAACGTGAAGGTGAATTTGAAATTTCACACTGACAAAAGTTTTCCCAATTTTAAATGCTCTCACTGGCACTGGGAGTGGAAGGAGAAAGCCTTGAGTACTTACTGAATGTATTTCATTGTCTGTAGGTTTTAATGTGGTGTAAAAAGCCTGAAAGCTCCAATCGGAATAATAAGAGGGTTTGGAGCGAGGGATGTATTTATAAATACAGAAATTGCTGCTCTAAGAAGTAAGAAAAAAAAAAAAAAAATCAATGTATGGCTAAGTTTCAAGGCAGGGTAAAAGAATACATCAATAGTGAAAACAAGCAATCAAAGCACACAAGAGCTCCACATGGATCTTAAGGTGACCTCTTCCAGAAAATCCACCCTACCTTGCTCATAGCAGTCAGGGCAGGGTCACAGGCTGCATCCAGGTCCTGCACTAACAGCTGGATGCTGTTGGAGATCACACTGCAAAAGAGAAA
>WEKY01007045.1:306756-342498 GCA_013390045.1 Picathartes gymnocephalus | reverse complement strand
TTTTTCTCTTTCACTCAACCTGTTCAGGGCTGTTCTGCACCTCTGGCAATGACAAGAGGAACCAGGAACTCGTGAGCAGCACGAGAGAAGAATGGGGTGCTCAGGAAACTGGGTCAACCCAGTGATGTGAAATGCTGGGCCCTGAGGGAGGGCAGTGGCACTGAGACACCTGGAGCATTGCAGAGCAGTTTCCATGGCCTGGGGATTTTGGAAGCCTCTCTGCTGCTGAGGCTGCAAACACACAGCACAAAGTGCCAGTTTTCCAAGAGCTCTTGACTCAGACGTGCCTTTGAGCAGATTTCAGGAGGGCTCTGCACACTCTCAGCCCTGCAGACCTGACAGAGCTCTTCCTCCTCTCCAGCAGAACAGCTCAGCTCACATCTGTGTGCTCCTGCTGCTCCAGCTGACCACAAAGGAGAGCTAAAGACACAGCCCAAAGGGACAGGAATGAAATCTGCTTTGCTGTTCAGAAATCTGATATTTACTCTGCAGCTGAGGGTGGAGAACAGCATCTTTAAAGTCTTTCTTTCAGGTATCTCCTCTTAAACTGCTACAGATTTTGGCACAGTGTTCCTTCAAATGGGTATGGAAACAATTTTTTTGGCAGAAAACGTCCAGGCTTTTTTCTGCCACAGATTTAAGGCAATGATGAACAAAACTATCACACTACTCTCACTATTCAGAGCTCAAACATACAATTAATGATCTAAGCAACATCTCATTTTCAGACATCGGCAACAGACTCCTCAAAAGTTCAACCAAAGGAAGAGAAGAAGAGAGAAACTCGTGAAAGAAAGCAATTTTTGGCAGTCAGGGGCAGCATGGGGAATACTGTGGCAATTTTTCTTTGAACTCCCTGCAGCCTGTGGCTATAAAGCTAATATAAAACATCTCATGATTGTAAAGGAAAAAGAGAAGAAAAAAAAAGGCAACTGAAGGGTCTAGGAGCACAGTGGGGTAGAATTACCAAAATGGGGATTAAAATGGCCCCCAATGAGAAGGGAAGAAATACTCAAACGAGTCTGTGCTCAGTTGGCTGAGGGCAGGGGGGAAATCTCAGTTTCCCTTTGTTATACTGCAGAGTAGAACCTAAACCCAGCAGGACACAGCACTGTGAAAGGTTTCAGCTATTTAATGATTTTTTTTTTTTAAGCATAAAAAGTTGATGGGACAAGCAAAAGCTTTTTCAAGGTGGTTATCATGGAGTTTGGACAAAACCAGGACACTGCAAGCCTTGAGTTACACACTCTCTCACTCATGTGTAAAGCCTTGGAAGACAGAAGAGCACAGACAGAAGAGATACACGCAGGAGGCACCTCCTTCTCATTTCCAGCCACTAATTTGTGCTAAAAGACTAAATTGAACCTTTTCCAACTATCTCCTCTCCCAGGTGGCACTGCAGTTGTTACTGAGATGTTATTTAAACCCTGGTGTGGATCAAGGTGCACAAGGAAATGTGGTGAGAGCCCTGAAAACTTCTCAGAGCTCAAAGCTGAAAGCTCCTTTCATTCGAGTTGTTTTGCTGCAAGTCAAAGAGGAAGATGAAGAAGGGTGCCAGGGATTAAAGCCCCTGACAAAGTCCCAAGCTGTGGGCAATGATAATGTTATCTTACAGCCAGCTCACAGCAGCTTTCATCTAAGCATCTCAAATAACTTCCTTCTACAAAGCAAATCTTGCAACTCCTCTGCCATGAAGCCACATGTGTATTTTACAGAAAACCCAACCCTATTATTTGTGGAAGACATGAGATGAAAGGAAGACACATGTCTGCACTGGGAATTGCAGAGGCAACAGAAGTAATTTCAGGAACACTGAGCTTCTTCCACAGAAAGGCAGCAGGCACCACTCCTGCACCCTTTGCAATTACACACAAACCAACCTCCACAGCCCCCTGAACACTCATTTTGTCCAAGCAAAGTTCCCATTCCAAGTTCCTCGAACCACAATCACTGCTCCTGATGAAATCAGGCAGCAGAGTTTCACCAAATTCATTTTCTGCAGCTTGAGCACAGAATCCAGAACAACCCAACACATCCAAAAGCAAACAAACCCCAAAAACTCAGGCTGGTTACTCACTTGTCCTGGGACTCGATGTACACATAAAGGTGAGGCTCAAAGCACTTGGAAACAATGCCATGGAAAGGATTGTCAGGGACCTTTGGCTTCTTTGGCTGCAAGAAAACATTTGGCATGTTGGTTCAAACCTGCCCTGTAGGACCTTGAAGGAACAGCAATGCAACAGCACCCAAGGATATAAATCTATAGAGATACTGCAACACAGAAATTTGCTGTCAAATAATCAAAGCATATAAATGTCATTATATCCAAGAATTCCCTCCTTCTTACAGAGCTGTTCACAATCCAAGGAATTATCTTTCCACTTGTGAAATATTCTTAGCCTCAAAGAGAAGGCTGCTCAGTGCTAACAGATTTCAGCTGAAGAATCTTAATGCAGTTTGCAAATAAAAACTCCCTGAATCCTTCAAGCAGTAACAAGGCTCCACTAGTCCCCTCTGAAATCAAATGTAGCAGTTATTTGGAAGCAAGACTGAAGAATCCTTATATTTTAGAATATAAAGGGTAATAATTCAAAGTTACAGGCTTCATCTGAATGAATTTTATTTAGATAAACAGCATGTAATTACTGGAGGGGCCAGAATTATACAGGCAACACTACAGGCCTGCTTTCACTGTGAAACATGTTTCTGGGGATGCAAAGATTTCTATTTTTAAATCACATTTACAGCATTAAGCACACGTGCCATGTGGGAGCCATCCTGTTTACCCTCATTTTAGTTTAGTGCTGCACTCTAACCATGGCCAAGCTCAGCTAACCAAAGCCACTGGGACTACTCACACACTTAAATTTGTGCATATTTAAGTACCAGGCTGGGCAGGGCCTTTAAGCTCTTTTTTTGACCTACAGCTAGATTGTTATTATTATTTTTTACTAAGAAGTAATTTCTCTTGTTGCTTCCCAGCAAACCAGCAACTTTTCACTGGCTGCAAAGAGGGCTGCAGTGACTCTGGAACAGAATACTTGCTTCTTTTCTGCTGGAATATTTGCTTTTCCACAAAAAGCCAAGATCAGCTCCCAGCCAATGAAGATATGAATTTTTCCAGCTGATTTTTTTGGGTTTTTTTAGTGCAAGAAAAGCCAAACAGAAGAAGCAAAATGAGAGAGCCTAAAGGACTTTCTCTGCTAAACAACAGAGGAGGTGGCACTAAGAATTTGGCAGAACTATCAGAGTGTGACACGGCAAACATTTCTCAGCAATTCAGCCCCAAATGATGAATCCCAGCTTATAGCTGCAAACCTAAAGTGAGTAAATGATTTTATGGAGGTCAGACCACCTCTATGAGCCTTGAATGAAGAATTTAAGATTTAACAACCTTGGGACAGAAGCATCACCAGGCATCTTCCACCCAAATCCCTCTGCCTGTGCTCGTTTCTGCTGGATGCACACACACATTGGAGCTGGGAGGAAAACAATGGCTGGGAATCACAGAAAACTCCCAGCTGCCAAGTGCCCAGGATGGCAGTGCCAGTTCAAGGCTGCAGATTCACCATGTTTACCACTCATCAGGCTGGAACAGCCAACTCCTGACCAGGCCTGGCTCTCTCTGTCTCTGCATCACGCTGCTCCCAGCGTGTCTGGTGGAGGGAATACTAAATCTTTTAACAGTAGCACTGAAGCTGTATTTCTGAGCATGCAACCCTGTCCAAAAGCTGCAGATGTTTAAGCTATTTCCTCCTTGAGTTTGATGGAAATAATAAAAGGTTACTGTTGTCACAGTAAGGAGGTCTGCAGCTGGCCCAGTTTCCTTTCATTACTATCCAAAGTAAACAGATTAAATGGAACTGCTAGGATTACCAAAAGAGGTGCTTTTTTAGCGTGGATTTCCCCACCCCCAAATTCTTGTGCTCCCTCTTAGATTCCCAAGCATCTTGAATTCTCAGGACTGGTGTCTTGGAAGGGCTTCTCCACTGAAAACCCTTCAACTCTTTGTGTCCCTTCTGTTCTTTGTGCAGTGACAGCACAAGATGAGACTTGCAGCACTTCAGACTCTCAGCACAAACCAGCAGCTGCTGGCACTGTGACACTGAAATCTTGGTGCCCACTTAGCACACAGGAGGCTGCAGGGCAACAGAGCCCAGCACTGCGACACTGACACAGGGCATTCCCAAAAGGAGAGGGCAATCCCACCACAAACAGCATTTCCAGGGATATCTCCAAGGTATGGAGAGCAGTTCCTCTCTCAGAAGCTCCTGAACTGCTCATTCTGCTCATTTCAATAAACCCAGCCCTAATTGTGCCAATTTTCTCTTCATCTGCATCCTAACACCACTGACTTCTCCAAGGATGTCCTCTCATCCCAACACATCAAGGCAAACCTTCCAGCCATGAGATACTGGAAAGCAGGCTCTTCCCAAAAAACGCATCAGAGGTGTCTCCCCAAGTTCCCAATCTCTGTCTCACAGATGAAGTATACACAACACCAACTGTCCAAGCTGTATTTTAATGGAAAGAGCAAAACTTTTGCTTCAATCATTCTGTTTCAGGACTTTGGCTGTGGATGAAGGCAGAGGGGCTGCCCTGCTCATGTGAAAATCTGGAGGGAATGCAGTGCTGGTGGAGAGCTCCCACCTCCTCACCTCCCAGGGGCACGGATTTGAGCAGATCCTGAGGCCCTGGTCATCCATCAGGATACACCTGTACATGGCCCATTTACAGGGCTGTAAATCCCCTAAATCAGGAGAGTACCAGCCTCAAATAACTCACAATTGAACATTCAGAAAACATCCATCTGGTGTATAAAAAAATACGGGCTTTGGTATTGGTGCCAATTAAAACAATTGCATTTACCATTCACCCTTTAATGTTTGCAGAGGGCTTTGGAAGCCCTGTGCTTGTACAAGCAGTGAGGTGTTGCCTGCTTTGCAGAGGTAATGGATGAAAAGCACTGTAAAGATAAAAATCCCAGAAGTGATTTATCTGGAGTGAAAATCTAAAGCTGCCACTTGAAAGTTCAATGACTTGCCTGGTGACTCCACACAGTTTGCTTGGCTGACAGGGCAAAATGTGAATTGCAACTGTTTGTAGAGGAGCTTCCTTGGGGATCTGAAAACCCAAATAGCTATTTCATCTTGCTTTGACAGAAATCCTGTAGTTACATTTGGGCTGTTACTGTACAGGCCAGAACAGAATCCAGCTCACTCTCACGTGGCAGGATTGTCTCTGCACTATTAACTGGAATAAAGATTGCTTTGGTTTCAGTGAAGTGAGCCAGAGCCAGGCATGGTCCTACTGGGAGCCTGAATGCTACACAAAGGATCAAAACTGCACTAAATTAATTGCTGTGAAAACAAACTTTTCAAATCAATGGGATGGGAAAAGCTTGGGCCCCACTGGAGACTCTGACAGAGGCTGCCTTGCTGATAGCTGAGAACTTCAAAGACTTACTTTGTCCATATCACTTTTCTCCATCACAATCTCATCTGTCTCTGCCCCAGTTTCATCCTCCACAAAGGGGTTGGTGGAGGGAGGTGGCACTTCTGGCTTCTTCTGTTGGAAAAGAGGAAGCTCCTTAGAGAACAGGAGGTTTGGTGCCCTCTGGCACACAGCTGCATCCACGTTTTGCTTGCCTGAGCCCTTCAATGCACTGCCCAGCAATCTGCCTTCTCCCAGGATAGGGGTGATCAGATCCTGGCTCCCTCTCCATCCCTCCACCCTCAGCACCCACACTGCCTCAATCCTCCTTGAAAGGGCCATTTTGACCAGTGTGACATTTCCACTCTCCCAAACCCCACTCCAAAGTGTGTGGTCTCCACTGGGATAACCCACAACAGCAGCTCCAAAACTCTGCCCTGCAATAAACCTCAAATTGCTGCTCCCACTGCTTGTCCCCCTCTCTGCACTCACCAGCTATTTATAATGGTGGCCTTCATTTTGGGTATGGAACAGGGCAGATGATGACAGCCAGAGTGGCACAGCCTCTAGGCATGTCAGAGAGGGGAAAATAGGATTTTCTGTCATTTGAAACCACACCCTCCCCTTCTGTTTTTCTCACTTACAACAACCCAGTGAAGCCAATTTAATTAAAGCTGCAAATTTTCTTTGAAATTTGTCAGAATAAATAAAGCCATTATTCTTGAGAGATCTAAATTCAGCCAGGAGGAAAACTTTACAGGACTTCCTCTTTTAATTAGCAGCACCCACAACAAATGACAAGTGGGTCCAGCAAGCTTTCCTTGGAGGCTGAATTATCACACCAAGCAGGCTTCAAGACACCAGCTGGACAGAGAAGCCAACCTCAAACCAGTACCTTCTGAGCCACACGTGCTCTGTGCTAAAAGCTCAGAGGTGGCTCCAGAGATATTCCCTGAGTTTTTTCTCTTGGTTCTGCCTTTACAATCTACCAAAAGAGACAAAAGCAGAAGCTACCAATGTCCCTGCAAGCCAGAGTGACCCAACAGACAATATGGGATTGAAAGCTGGTACCATGTGGTGAACGTGTGGTAACCACAAATGAGGAGAAGAGGAGACTTTTAGTTATGATGTGTCACTGACATGCAGAGAACAAACATGACAAGGCAGTTACCACACCATAATCACTCTGTGGTTCTCCATAGCTATGTGGCTTCAAACAGCACAGGGCCCCAGGAGAACCAAAAAAGCACACCAGCAGTGTATTTTTATTCTTGTGAGCCCTGTGCCATCTTCCCTACAGTCTGCATGACCAAAAATCACTTTCCCAACTACAGGCCACTGAGCAGAGTCACATTGAACACCCTGAGCAAGGAGAGGCTGCAGGTGACACCTTTTGCAGTCTCCACTACCTGAGCTATGCGTGAGGGGGTTTCTCTCTCCTGAGAAAGCTGCTGAGTGAAGGATTGCCCTCCAGAAATCCCCTTACCACTGTGCCATCAGCAAGAGTGCAGCCTGAGAAGCGTTTGGCCAGGAGCCCTTCAAAGTTGGTTGTTCTCTGAATTGCAAACAAAAGCAATTTCACCTCAATCTCCTTCGCCCTTGTGCGCATGATCTTAGAGAGCTCTGCCCTGCAAGAGAGAGGGGATACAGAAAAAACAAATGTGGTTTTCTATAAAGATCTGAAACCTAACACTGGAACTCACTCCGTTCCCCAGAGAGAATTTCATCACAAAATTCAGGCTAATTCCTAAGAGGCTCTCTAACATAAAACTGCTTTGCAGATCCCATTTCAAACACAACCACAGTTGTTCCGAGCTCTGTGGGTAACAGGACCCCATCTCCTAGCATTCAGTTGGGAAAGCCCTCAGGATCCAGCCTTGGGAAGCACAGTGCCTCCCACTGGGGTCCCAGAACAAAGGCAGTGATGCTGCTGGGACTCCACCTGGCACCTTCCTCTGTTTCCCTGTCTCTGGCTGGCAAAGAGCCTGGTCTGAGGCACTCACACCACAGTCAGCTCATGCTACCCCACTTGGCCTGACACTTTTGGGGGGGTTGGGGTGTCCACCATCCACCCCCCTGCTGGAAATGGAACAGAAATCCCTCTGAACCCTGTGCACACAGGCTTGGAGGCAGAGAGGAATGCAGGGACTGATTTGAAACCTTCGGAGAAATTGAGATACCTAAAGCCACACCGACATGAAATAAGACTGTAGATTTAGTTTGAAGCAAATAGAAATATGCCTTAAAGTGCCTTAAGCACATAAGAAACTGTATTAGTTAGCAGAAAAGCCCTAAAGTCCAGTTTAAAGTTCAGCAGCATAACCTTTTACAAAACTGATTAAACTCTAGGCAAAACATAAACATAACAAAGTGTTGTTAGACAGAAAGATAGACTGTGTGCACAAATTCCGTGTAAGAAACGGCGACTATTGTCACACATCTGTGTTGGGCCAGGACAGGTGCAAAAGAACTGCAATAGAATCGTGTTTGTAACTGATTGGATAATTAAGGAATTTAATGTATTGTATCAGGGATGCTGCTCTAGGGCTGCCTTAAACTGCTTTGGGCTGCATTTCCCTCTTGGGCTGTTTTTGCTCCTGTTTCAACTTCTGCTCGGGACACTGAGGACTTTTGGCATCATGGCATAGACTGTACCGTCTCACCCTCGCAGGACTGACTGCGCCATGCAATAAATAACTTTACTACAAGCAGAGACTCTCTCTCATCCCTCAACCGACCCAACACCAGCCTGGCATCCCTCAGGCTGCAGCAGGGCTCACCTGGTGACGTGGCAGAACTCGACGGCGATGCGCTCCGTCATGCACCACTCGGGGGGGAACATGCGCCCGTACTTCTCCTCGTAATCCACCAGCTGCCTCTTGATCCAAGCGTAGCGCCGGTCAATCTTATCCAGCCAGGCCACCTGAACCCCACGGACAACAGCTTTTTTAGCATCACCAGCATCTTCAGCAGCAGCAGCAGTTGCTAATACTCAGTTGTGCTGCTGCTGCAGCTCTGCAGAGGAGCTTGGGCTGATGCCTATTATTAGTAGACATTTAAAACTGAGACACAAAAAGGTAGAGACCTTGCCGAGCCTCTAAAGGGGGGAAATGATGCCTTAAGTTTTAAAGTTTTTTTCTGTTCTGCTTTAGTGTGTAGCTCTTAGCTTCATGTTAAGTGTTACTAAGTTCTCTTCACAGGGTAGTTAGACACAATTCTCTCCAGCTCAAAATTCAAGGACAATCCATCCAAACCTCAGGCCCAAAAGCACAACCAATGTAAAAAAGAGGAGGCCAAGCAAGGAGGATGGAACTTCATCATTCCAAGTGATTAATTGGACAGTTAAGCTCAATATGGAGCAGAACTTCTCCAAGTGTGAACCCCCGTGCCCAGGCCCCTTTTCTGTGCCCATCTCGAGGCCCATCCTGGCAGGGCTGCAGCCGGGCTCTGCCATTGCCAGGCTGTGCCCTTGGAAGGCCTTGCAATTAATCCCTACTTTATTCCTCTCATTTTGTCTGGCCTCTGTTTCAGGTCAAACTGATAAGGCATCAAGGCAATCAGAGCTGATTTGATGGCTATGAACATCCTCTGAATGCTGCAAGGGGAGGTTTAGATGGGATATCAGGATAAATTTCTTCACTGAAAGGGTTATCAAGCACTGGAACAGGCTGCCCAGGGAACTGGCTGAGTCAGGAGGGGTTTAAAAGATGTGTGGATGTGGCACTTAGGGACAGGGTTTAGCAGTGAGCTTGGCAACGGTTGGGATCAAGGATCTTAAAGGTCTTTTCCAACCTAAATGGTTCTGGGATTTCAAGCGCTTAAACACATGCCAGACTGAAAATCCTATCTTGTGTGAATTAAGAGAGCAAGTTCTGTTGAAAATGAGGATAACAGTACTCCTAAATCATGCAGTGAGTATTGAAGACTCAATCCAATAATATTTCATTTGATCCCACCCTCTTTGTTTCACAGACAGAGAGGTTAAAGGCAACAGTGGGATGAGAGTGCAGGAATTCCTGGATTCTTACATTCAGCTCACATTTAAAGTCCAACTAAAATTCTTACAACCTGAGCAGGATGGGATTTTCCCCCTCAATAATTGTGCTTTCTGGTCAAAAAGTAGAAAGATTAATCCAGAAAACTTCGATGGAAAAATGTTATTTAAACTTAAGCATTTTAGCCTCTCTTCTTTGTCTAATTTTTGAAATTGGTAAATTACATTTTGATTGGTTTTGGTTTGTGGGTTTGGGTTTTTCTCCAAATTCAAGAAGGTTATGCTAAACTTTTAAGAAGCTGTTAATATCAGGACAGGAAGTTTAAAAACTAGCTACAAAGATAATTAACTTCCTTGAAATCCCTCCCCCTCAGCTTTCTAAGCATTTAAGAGCGTTTCTCGATCGTTTGAGGGGTGGTGTTGAGTTTGCAGTTTTCAGTTTCATCTTTCAACCCTTTGCAGGGCAGGAAATAAATCTAACATGAATTTATTTATTTTCTCCATGAGGGGAGAAAACATTTCTAGTGATGATCTAAGAAACTGAGGTCTAAGGTGGGAGGAAGTAATCCTGGCAGCGATAACACCAACTCCCAGCTCATCAGCCACTCCAGATCACACCCACAATCACTTCCAAACCCTTGGGATAAAAACTTTTCACCACAGGAACCTGTGGAAGCGTGAATTTTGGGAACGCCAGCAGAGCAAAATGTGAAATCCAAATGTAGCTTGCTAAGCTTCCCTTACATCTTGATTTTCCTGGAAAAGGACCAGATACTCCGAGAGGTGTTGTTTAATAAATTTCTTGATGATTTCCTGCTTGATCCTGGGATCCAGGACGTTGGCTACCAGGCAGGCATCACGTAGGACATTGCTGGGCCCACCAGTCCTCTGTCAAAATAAACAGGAAGAAACTGATTTCAGGTTAAATAAGTTGAATGGGTGATTGTAAATGCATCCAAGTTATCTTGGGTTTACCCTTTCCTATTATTCTCTTTGCTGCTGCTATTCTTTATTTATTGCTGCCTCTTCCTTCTGTTGGAAGAAAACTGAGCTGCTTCCATTTCACAGGCCACAAAGTTGTTTCACGGTAAAGACAGAAAATTTAGAAACATTTCTTTTTAAAGGCTGTTTTGATGCTGCTTCACAGGGACACAGATTTGCCCTCCACCAACTGTTACAAAGGGTCTCCTCATTTCTGCACTCGTCAGTTTTACCAAGAAACCAGTAGAGCTGGTGTTCTGAAAGACAGAACTGGAGTTTTCTTGGAAGGAAATTCAAATTCACACCTACTCCCCTTACTGTTTGCAAATGTTTGGATGCACAGTGTTGGGGAAGCACAGTTGGTGCCTTAGCCCCAGCCCAGATTTGTATCTGTGCTGAGTAAACCAGAGATAAACTTGGTGGTTGTGTGTCAACAGCCAGCCTGTGCTTGGCTTCCCCTGAACAAAACACAAATTTTTGTGACAAACAAATAAGCAGGGACTGGGTGAGACCCACACACGAATTATTGGGGCATTCATTCCCTGCTACTCCTGTCTGCAGTAGCTGTGTGCAGTGTGACAGGGGAAGGGTGGCCCTTCCCTCCCACATTCCTGACAGGAACCATGAGAAATCACCCTCTGCTTTCTAAAGAAACTCCTGAAACAGGCAGAGATCAAATCTAGAGACTAAACCCAACGACAATCACATCAAACAGTTTTCAGTGACACTTTTCGATGGGAGGAAGAGGGAAAGTGAGAACTTTACCTTTGTACCTTGAGAAGGAAAGGCTTCCTCGAAGTCAGCCAGGATCTGCTGCCCCAACTCGTTCTGTGCTGCCTTCACCCTGGGGGGGACACAGGAGGGGCTTTGGTGGGGGCTCAGAATCCTCCCTGCAAACACCACTGCGAGGTGGCTGAAACACCACCACCAGCATGAAGGTTTGTAAAGGATCAAAAGGAGGCTGAAGAGAAAATATCCACACATGGAAAATCGGTGTGTCAAAACTGGGGCAGTGTTTGCTCCCTGAATGCCAACTCTCCACAGCACTGACCCCTCAGCTGTAGCTGAACATGTCCTGGATTCTCCTGCCCTGCTGCCATTTAATATTTCAATAAGGGCCAGCTAATCAGTTAATTGAGAAATTAGCTATTTGAAAACTCTTTAATGCCAGTGTGATCTACTTTTAAATTCATTTATGTCCATCACATTTCAACAGAAATATGTTTCTAACACGTAAAAAGCTTCACAATACCTCAATCTTCACCATGAACCTTTCACAGTTCCAGGTGTACTGATCCACTTTTAAATGAGTACTGCTGGCAGCAGCTTTATCCTATAAATTCTCCGTGTCTTAGAGAAGCACAAGAGAGCAAAGGTATGAAATGGGAGTAGAATAAACCACAACTTTGCTCTTTATCTGGCTGAGAGAATAAAGCTTCCAATTTCCAGAAATAAAAGTCAATACAGCTTAATTGATACTTCTAGGGAAATGGAAATGCCTACACACACGAGAAAGTGCCAAAGCAAACAGTGAGGCACTTATATCCCCCTGCAGCCCTTGAATTCTTCCATCAGTTTTTATTATACTGGAAACACTTTCAGGTCTAAACTGATCACTCAAAGCAGTGGATTGTTCCACTGAGCAAGGCTGGCGACATTTACTGTTGTGAAAATGTTTGTTCAGACTGTGGGGAGAAGACTTGGAATTTTTTTTGTGCTCGTTTAAGACTCCTCAACCTTATCAAGGAATGATCTGTCCCTTTAATCTTCCCATTTGAGTTCCATTAGTAGGAAAAACCTACGAGATGATCTGACAATGCTGGATGCTTTCATGGTGCCAAATGCAGAAAATTTTAGTCCTTTAAAAATGATGGCTGAAATATAACTTTATATCCATGATTTAAATTGATGTGCCTTGCCCAGGATTTATTCATGGGGATTTTGTTGGAAAAGCTTCCTGCCTGCAAAGTCAAAAATAATTCTCACTTAAGCTCTCTGCTTCACAGGAATGTTTAGAAACTCCTCTGCTCTTCCAGGTGAAGATCTCCAGTTAACAACTTCATAACTGGGAAACAAAAGGAATTCTCAAATATGTTGAAACAAGAGTGGGAAATTTAGTCAGTAAGGAGGAAGCTACAGGTTTACTTCTGCTTAAATTCTACAAGAAAGCACTTGTAGTTCATGTGAAAAACCAAACCCTTTGATTGTCCAGGAAAAGAAGTGGAAAAAAAGTCCAAAAGAGAAAAAAAAAAAAAAAAAAGACTCTGAGCACAGACTGAAAATTTTTATCTTTTAAATAATCAAGAAACAAGAAGCGTGCAGGATTAGGAATCACAGAAATTAATGAGTCTGTATGAACAACTGGAAGCTATTAGCAGTGATACTTCTTTCCTTAGGAGTGGCTGTGGGGACCTTTCTATTTGACAACAGCTGCAGTGCAGCACAGTGGAGGCACTGAAAAGAGCAGCAGCCAGATTCCTAAAGACTCAACAAATTTAAAAGAGCCTCTGTCAAGCAGTTAAAAGCCCTGTCCACAAGCTTTGTTGTTTTAGGCTCTGATTCAGGAAAGTACTTAAGGATAGTCTTAATGGGGATTCTCCTATCCTTAAATTAAGAAACTTGCAGGAATGTCTTGCTCAAGTGGGATGTTAAAAATGTGTGTTTTTTTAAAAATAGGTCCTGCATAAAAAATCTCTCAAAAGCAGACAGGGAGAAGAAGTTTGAATCTTTTTTTTTTTCTTCCTTCATATTTTCTCAGAGAGGGACAGGGCAAAGCCATCCAAGTAGCCAAAAGTTTAGGGGTATCTGAGCAAGGGCAGGGAGCCCCAGTGCCCTCCCAGTAAATATCAGTTTTTATATAACCACACACACAGACACACTCAATTATTTTCACAATTATGAACACACAGCCAGAAGCAAGAAAATCTTTCTGCCACCTCTTCAGAGCTCAACTGCCTTAGGCAGAGAACACAGAGGGGGGACTTGCTTCAGCCACTGGAGATTACTGCCCCCGTGGAAAGCTGTCAGCTTTTCAATAATTCAGAATATTCTCGATGCAGTGGAAACTGCAGCAATAAAAGCCTCCACATCCAGCACTGAAGGACCTCCCTGCACGTGCCTGAGGGTGTGTGGAACCACTTCAGAAGGTGAATTGGCTCAGCAAGCCCAGATAAGAGATTTAGGATCTCTCAGAGCCTCAGGTGGGTTTGATAAGGGTCTCTTTCCCTGGGTAGGTTCCCCCAGAAAAGTGCTGGGATATCCCAGCAGCCATCCCACATCCCACACAGCAGGCAGCTGCCTTTTCCTGGGGTTGCCAAACCCTCTGGTTATCCAACTATTAATGATTTCTGTTCCTCTGACTTTTGTTGTATTATTAGTGGCTTTTGTTCTCTGTTTCCCTTGCCTTTAAAAAATAAAACCAAGAAAACCCACTGCTATGTTTCAAATGACATTCAATTAACTAAAAACCACGATTCCTTTAGCCAAAGCTACCAGAAATCTTAAACCATGCCTGGCAGCTTGCTGAGATAAAAAGAGGCTGAGCCAGCCTGTTTTCCTGTGGCAAACTTATAATTATCTTTCTCCTAAATACTTTCCAGGCTTTTTTCCACTATCTGCTAGGCCTGCAAGACCACTTTTCTGGGTGGGTTTGGGATCACTAATTGTACTTCCCTCCACAGACAGAAAACAGCAGAGGACTGAGAGATAAGAAAATATTCCTGTTTACTACAACAGCTACCAATGCACTGCATTAGAAGTTGTTTTAGGAACACTCTTAGGAAAATATTTACATTTGGATATGAATTGTGACATTTTTACATCAATACTCAACAGGATCAGCACAGGAATTGAGAGTTCAGTCCAGGTTTCCAATGAATCCTTACAGTGGGATTTTTGCTTGGTTATTTTCAGAGGGACAGAACAGGTGGAAAACAACATTAAAAACACATCATTACTTCTCACAGCATCCAGGAGCAGCAACCTAAATTGAATACCCCATGACAAAGCGCACATCCAACACCACCAAGCAGGCACTTCTCCTTCCCATGGTTTCCCATTCATACTTGGCTTCACTCCATTCACACCATGAAAAAAGAGGCTTTTTATTCCAGAAAGAGACAGAATCTGCTCCTTTAGCAGTGTATATAATGGGCTTATTGTATATAGCAGACATTGGTTACTGTCACAGCTCTGTGCCAACACCTACTAAAGCACTTCTTGCCTTCCCAAACATCCTAGAGGCTTCACTTTGTACCATTAAAACAAATCCATGAGATATCAAACCCCAGCAATTTCACAGCCTAAAAATATCCCTGCAAGAAGCCAGGCAAACTTCCTCTGATGTTTCATGAATCACGAAAGGATTTCCAAGCAAAAGAGAGAGAAAACTCAACTCCAAACCAGGCCCTAACACACAGGCGTGGAGTCAAACTCCAAAAGCAGAATTATGGTGCCATGGACCTCCCTGTAGGAATTTTCTGCCTGGATGTGGAGCAGCAAAGAGCTCCCAGCAGCACCCCCAGAGCAGTTCTTTTCACCCCACAAGCAGCCTCCTCTATCACTACCAGATGGTGCAGCTCTCCCTGTATAAACACTGGAAGGAAAACCCTGCCGAGGCAATTCTAAAAATAGGAGGAACAGACTTTCTTGAGCTTTTCAGATCCTTATCTTGAAGGGAGAATAAAACAAAAGAAGTTTTCCTCCACGTCCTTGCCAGTCTTGCTAGCCTGACTCAAAACCACCGTGCCTTTAGCAGGAGCCTGAATTGGTTTTTGTAACAATCAGCAACTACAGAAGTATTAAACAATCATCCACCAGAAAGGGAAAACCAGCCAGAATTCTGTACCAAGGCTTAAATTATACTTGGCCTTAAAATGGCCAATGACAGCAGGTTTCTGCCCAAAGGGCATTACCACTCTGGAAGAAAATGAAGCCAGGAATCTTTCTGAGCACAAGGTTGGAATGGACAACAGCCTCAACTCAGAAAAGCACTGACATATGTTTACATTTCCTTGATGTTCATGTTCATCTGAGCAAATGCTTATGGTCAAATGCTTTGTTAAACAAGGCCTCAGCCCTCTCTCTAGGTTCAGAGAGGATTTTTCTTTTGCTCTGTTTCATGGATTCCATCTGTGTTTTCTGGAAGAGGTATCTATACCATAAAGAAAGTCCAATAGATTTACATGAAAACATTACAAACAAATCATTCAAACTTGTTTCCATCACTAAACAACACAGGGAGCCAGCTGCTGTCTTAGCAAAGGGAGTTACCAAAAAAATTAATTATTGTGCCTGGAAGACTCCTTTGAGTACCTCTGTAATGAGCAAAGTCACCTCAGGCAGGGACAGCAATGTCCCCTACAACAGGGAGGGCCTTTTGTTCCCTCAACTCCCAGCTGTCACATCCCAAATGAAGCCAAGGCTGAGGAGAAATGGTGGCTTAGTGACCCCTGAGCCTTCACCTGCTACTGCGGAGGGTGGTGGGGACTTGCACCAAAACTCACCAAATTAAATTGTAACTCCACTTCAGAAAATCCAAACTGTACAAGCCCAGCAGAAGAAGATTGGCTCTAAGCCTCAAATCTCAGCAGAATTGGGCAACGGGAACAGGTTTTGGCAGAAGAAGCTTAAGGTGCTCAGAATAACCAAGTTTGGCAAAGGCACAAAGAGAAATCCTGCCTGTCTGAGCCCCGGGGCACTGCAGGCTGACAGCAGTTCATGGTGAGGCACAAAGGGGCCCCAGACACCACCACGGGCACAAACAGATCTGTGCTTCATGCCAGGCAAGCTGAGCTCCATCGCTGAGCTGAGCAGAGCAGGGGAAAGTGTCACCTCAGGGCTCCCCACAAACACCTGCACGTGAACATCACACAGAACAACCTGCACTTCCACAGGCTCCTCCAGGTAAGAAAATGAAATGCTTTTTACTCCAGTCAGTAAAAAGCACAGAGCAAGTTACATCCACATTAATTACTATTATTGAACAGAATGGGCTGCTCCAGATTTGAGCATACTCTGTCCAATTTTAACCTGTTTGTTTTGGCTGTAAAGAAGCTCCAAGGACCATGTCCAGACTTCACATCCTTGGGACCCTGAATCTGCCTAAGACATTTCCTACCCTTCCTTCCCAGCAGGAAAGGAAGTGCTCAGGGTTTGAACCTTTTACCTTTCAGAGAGCTGTCGAATCTGAGGGATCCCCATGTATTTGTTGAAGTGCTCCAACACATTCACGACACCTTGGAGAAGGTTGGCAACTTCCCCATATTGTCTCCTCCTGGTCATAGCCCTGCAGAGGAAATTAAAGATTTACAAAGGCAGATTTAATGGAAGTCCTGGGTGGTAATTCCACAGGTTACTTCATCCCCACTGGGTCACATTGGTCCCTATTGACATTTATTTTTCTAAAATACACAGCTCTTCATTAACATTCCAAGGCAGCATTAAAATTTCACTTAACCGACGCTAAAATAAACCAATCTGGCACACATCTAACAATGCCTCAAAAAAAACATAAATGTCAAAAGCAACACTTGGCAAGGAACATGTAAACTACTGAATGCATCCGCTTCCCAGTATGGGTCCGGAGGCAGTAAATGTTATTTCACTGTAATGACCTGAGTGAAGCCATTCGTCATCACACACAAAGTGTGAGTTAAAGCTTCTCTGGAGGAGAACGATACTGAAAAGCCATTAGCCTTGACTTCTCTGTTAATAACTTTCACAGAGAACTGACAGTGAAAAAAGAAAATCAAGTTAATTTATTTTTATATCATCCTTTAGGATCGTTCCAGCGGAGACAGCAGGCTAAGTAAAATTTTATTCTCAGCGCTTCGCGACCCCGTGTTTGTGCAGGATTTGCTACAAACCAAGAACAGGCTGTGCAGCTTCACAGATGCAACATGTAAAAAAACTGTATTTTCCTAGACTGTGTGTTCCTCAAGCATATTAAAAAATCCACAAAGGATTATTAGAAATATTTAACCCCCAACTCATACACAGTACAAGCTGTAAAGTTTCCTTAAACTCGTGCTAGAATGAAAACTAGAGTAGACCTTTAGTAAAAACAGAACTCATTGCAGTTTTAGACGCAAGGCTGACAAAAATCCTCCCAAATTCCCAAGAGCACATCCCTAATGAGGATTCCTAACAGGCTGTCCTACTCCTTAATGAAGCCAGACTCATTCCTTATCACCAAGGATCAACAGAGCAACTCAAGCAATCAACGCTGCAAACTATTAAACACAACAACACAGCCTGGGGGTCACTCAGAGCAACACAGAAAGGATCTGCCAGCAGAAATCCAGAATGAAAAGGCAAAATTCCCTCCAAAAAACCAGGCAGCTGTGACAGACCCATAAAGAACAGTGCACAAACTTCACAGCTCAGGAATGGTGTCAAAGTACCACCAGGAATTCCCACACTTACTCCAGAGAATCCACCCCCCCTGCCAGCATGTGGAGGTGGTTGAGGGTGGTGATGGAGGTGGTCAGGTGACGCTTGGCATGATCCAGCTGCTTGATATCCCGGGTGATTTCCTTCACCTAGTCAATGAAAAAGGATTCTGGTTAAATATCAAGCCACAGCAATGAAATTTTCAGGAGGTAAGAGGCCACTCTCTCCTCTTTGGGACTGCAGAGGTGTCACCTCAGCAGTTCTCCGAACACTACAGGTTCAACACAGACTCAATCACCAATCACAGAAAATCACCAATCAGTCAGGACCAAGGAGAAAAGTGTTACTGGCAGGAAAAGTCAGTGTCCCCTCCCTTTCAAAGGCCAGAAAGAAAGTGCTGCTCACCATTTGCTCAGATTTTTCAGCCTTGTCTTTAATATCCTTAATTTTACCAAAGAGCTGTTGAATGGCTTTCTGGGCTTCTTCCAGGGCCTGGAAAAGAAACAAGGTCAGAGTGGCAAGAAAATCTGCATTCAGTTTTCACCCTTCTAAGAAATACACAGCTGCTCTTAACAGCCCCTGGGGCTGGGGCAGTGGAGGGGAGCAGCTTTGTTATAAAGAAAATATCAGCAGCACAACAAAAGTCAATGTACCATGTTGGAATATTGAACCTGAATACTGGGCCAGGGTTTCAGTATCTATTTTACAATAATGCTTTGGCAAAATTTCATCAAGATATTATATGAAAGCAGCTCTTTAAGGTTACTGGAATACATTTTAACACACTAAGTGTGGAAAAATAGGTAGAACTTACTCCTATCAACACATATTTAGAGCAGAAAAATGTAACCTCCACAAGACCTCTATGCTCATCATTAATTATAAATAAAAAACACACATAGAGAACACTGAGTGCTTGCCCAAATCCCTTGCTGAATTAACAGGTATTATGCTGGTGGAAAACATGATGCTGATTCCTTTGGAATGGGCAGCTCAGCCTCTCACCTGCAGGAGGAATGGCTCTTTCTAAGCACAGGTTTGGAGGCAATGAGGTCGAGCCCAGGAAATGGATCTCACCTGGATTTTAGTGCCATTTTCTGGGGGCACCTGGTCCCTTTTATAGAACCATGGCCTGACCTCACACAAGCAGTGTGAACCACACGTGGATTCGGTGAGGGAAGCCACATGTCCAAAATCACATGTCCAAAATCTGCCTTCTGAAGTAATTCAACACGTTTTGCCTTCCCAGTCTGATAACATTTCCAGCTCCACTTTGTTCCCTGCTGTTAAGTGGGCTTCTATCCCTCTGCTTTTATATCCAGTCCCATGACCAAGGTTACAGCACAAGCTACAAGTTCCTTCAGCAAATAAATTTAACACATCTTCATTTGGAAATTGATGAGGAAACGATCTGCCAGCAGCTTTTGCTGGAATATAACTGGGTTATAATAAAAGCATAAAAGCTGGAGAGGGTTTATAATTCATTTTCCAGAGGGGTGGGGGGGGGAAGTCTCCTCTGAAATATTTTCTGAATAATGTGGAAGTTAACACTTTATGGATTGGTGTCCCAGAGCTGCCAGATGTTCACTGAGGGACACGAACACACAAAAATGTGCTGCAGAGTGGCTGCACCAGGGGTGAACACTGCAGCAGCCTCTCCCTGGGCTCCAGCCACCTTTGAGAATTAAATTTTCTCCTCCATTTAAAGGCCTGTGGATTAAGTGCAAAGCAAAGAATGCCCTTTTCAACATATTTAGCTCTGTACTCAGGCCTGCAGCACATGACTCAAAAGGGTTATTAAACAAGCAGCAACTGTGCTGCATAGACTGAGCTTTGGATAGGTCTGTATAAAATTAAAGAATCAGCCTGAAATTCTTTACAGGTGCCAACTGCTGTTTCCCTTTGCTTCAGCACTAATGTGAAATGTTAATTTTTCTGCACGATCCCAGGGAATTCAGAGCTTCTCCAAAAGAACTTATTTCTCTAATGGTGATATTTAATAATATTGTGATAAAAACCAGCAGAGACCCTTCAAAGGAAAGGGGGTGAAGAACATGTTCCTGCTGCTCTGTGGAAAGCAGCACACTCAGGGTGGGCAAAATCCCCACCTAAAAACTGCCCCTGGAACACTGAGCAGAGAAAAACAAATCTCAAATAAAAGAAAACACCTCATATTTAATAAATGGTGTTATTAGGGGATAAGAAACCAACATCTAGGGCATGAAAGTAGGTCTAATTGCTCAAGGTGTAATACAAAAGTTTATTAATGTAACTAATGACTATTCTTTCAGCTGTAAAAGGAGAGAAGAAAACATAGCCACGTTGAAGGCTATTGGAAAAAAAGCATTTCCCTCCACACTCTGCTCTTTCTACAACAGCGAATCATGAATTTTAAAAGTATTTTCTTACTGCTTTTGTTACTATTTTATTAATGGGTTTCTTTTGGACAGAGATTCTAAGGAAAAACAGTATCAAGAGGACAGGAATTGCTTTTATTCCAGTCTATCTGGTTCCCATGATGGATGACAGGCAGTGATCTCCCAGCTGTGGCCCGGCGCTGGCTTCACCTTGCATTACTAATTTATTGGTTTCCTCATCAGTGCAACTGGGAAACATGTAAATGTACACACCCCAAACAGCAACCAGGAGTGAAGTTACTGCATTTCCTTTCCTCCACCAGCAGTTCATTCTGGGGGCAGAGGACCACGAATAAATAAAGAGACTGGAGCCATAATCTGTTGTGGTTATCCGAAACAAGGATGTTGAAACGAAGGTTGCGACGTACTGGAAAAACACCATATGACTCTGATCAACAGCTGAGCCTGCAAGCTACAATTAACCCATCAGCACTATTTATTCAGCTTTATGCAACCTCTGAGTCCCTGCACCAGCTGAGAAATACGGCGTGGAGGGGGCTCAGCCAGTGGGAGGCAGAGCCAGCGGTCAGCGACGTCCGAGGCTTTTTCCGTAATGTTTGACCCCGGGCTTCCCAACTGCTCTGACAAGAGTAAATTTAGCAAACAGGGCAGGACCAGCCACGGGGGGAGAGGCTCCAGACAGAGAGCTTGGTACAAGGCTTCAGCCACGGATCACATTCCTCCTTCTGTGGTGTAGTGTGTCCGACACGTCCTGGATGCTGGAGGGAAGCAGGGGATGTGGGGTGTCCTGGTTCCAGGGGTGTCCTGGTTCCAGGGGTGCCTTGCAGGCACTTCCCAGCAGAAGCAAGCTCCCAAAACACAATTCATGGAGAGGAACACACAAGGGGATCCCCCACTTTAAGGCCACGATGTGTTTTCAGCCATCCCAGTATTTACACAGTGGGAGCTCTCGTGTTCACAGCAGGGAGGAAATGCAGAAAGCTGAGACACCGCACACAGGAGGTGGAAAACCCAACTCCAGCTCACAGCCAGAGCCCAGGTAAACTGGGCAGCCAGTGAGCAGCTCTGCTGTTTGCCAAATTCTCCAAAGCTGGAGGGAAAAACACAGCCCATGAATCAGCCACAGCTCTGCAACCTCCTTCACCTTGAGATGTGACATGAAAAGACTCCAAAGGCACCGGTGTAAAACAATAGGGAGCAGAGGTAAATCATGAATCACTGAGAGACTAACTAAAAAATAGCTTTTCTTGGCATTGTCCCAGGCAACTCCTAAGGTCAGACCACACATCATTCCTTGTGTCACCTTTTCACACGAGCTCTTCCAAGCAGCAAAAGGAGGGAAGAAAATGACCCAAGCGGGAGGTGGGACCAGACTATGACTTGTTTGTTAAATTTGGAAGTGATGCATTCTCTAAAAGGTTATGTTCCAGTGACTTACAGTACCAGGCTGACATTCATACACACAAAAACAGTGTTAGCAACACTAACTCCAGCCAAAAAAAAAAACCCCAGCCCAGTGAATTACAGTCAGTCTCTCCAAATCCCTGCAGTGCTGCAGATGGACACAGCCTCCTCCTCCTCCCCTCCCAGGACAGGTACAGAGCTGTCACATCACTCCATCAACCAGCAGCTCATTAGTGGGTGTGTTAATTTCTAAATACCTCTTTATGCATCCTATCTCAGTAATCTTGTGCAAGAAAATACTTCAATCCCAGGAAAATGCAAATAGGAATTAAGAGGCCTGTGTGTTACTAAAAAATGTAATTGAAGTGGGAGAAAAAGCAAATTTTCAGATGAAGTTTCTTTGGGGATTAACAGAACTAACACTGGGTTTTTTTCCCTAGTGATGGTTAAAATACCTCCATGGTTTCTATTTGCTTGCTGGTGTTGTGCTAAAAACACGCTATTTTTATTTGATTCTAGCCAATATATAGTTCAATTGAATGTTGTTATTCACATCAGAAAGCTGCCCTCTACCAAGTGTTTTACAGACATTTGACATCTGCCAAATTCACAGCATCCAAATGTATTTTTAATGTTACAAATAGGGCTGTGGTCATGATGCTGAGAATTTAATGCTGCTGACCTGGTCCCTGCACTTGAATACGAGTGTTAATGTTTCTTTCATTTGCTGCCACACTCACAGCCCAGATCAATGAAAATCTAGACCATGATTAAAAATAAGTTCCCATCCCCAATTCTCCCAGGAGCCTCAGATGTGGAGATTTCAAAGAAACCCTCACACACTGAAACCAGCCCCACAATTTCTGCTGCTGAAACCTCATACAAACGAGTCCCTCCAGACTGAGGAAGGGTGGAAATATACTTTGATTCTCAGATTGATTGAATTTTAAAGAAAACCCTTCATTTTTACAGCCAGGGTTAAACCACTGCAGCTGAAGCCCGGGCTTGTCTCAGCACAGGACGATGCCAGCTGATTTCCCTGAGCAGATAAACCTGAAGGGCTCATCACCCTGGGGTTTGATTTTAGCAGATTTCTACCCTGGGAGTTCAGCAAATAGTACATAACTACTACAATTGTCACTGAAGAAGAGAGTTTTGAGTCATCAGCTCCAATCCCAACCACTCAGGCAGCACAGGACACTTTCTATCAGCAGATTACATCTGACACTGCACCAAGCTTAAAATTGCTGTAACTGCCCCTTCACTTAACCCCAAATCGTGCTTAGAAATCAAACCCCATGCTCTCAACAGCTGCACAAACACTGACAGACACGAGGGGTGAAGTGAGAGGTGATTTCCAGGTAGTTCTGGCCAAAACCTTGCAGCTTAACTCCTGAACTGCACCTCTGGGCTGCTCCAGCGCCTCTCTGAGCTGTCAGTTTTTACTGCCCTGGGTGTCTGCAGCACCTCAGTTTTTAGGGCATCACCCAGCCCTGCACAGGGCTGTCTGCACCACGAGAAAGGTGCTGCTGTGCTGTGACAGAGGTTTGAGTGGCCTTGCTCCAGCCAGTAATTTCTCACGAGTTTTACAGTCACGCACCTCACCTGCACCAGGCCAGCGTGGCCATTTAAATGCTAATTGTGGGCATTGCACAACGTGAAAAATAAAGTTTCTAGAGCTTCATCAGGGTGGGCCTGATTCTAGAGCTTCATCATGACCTCGTGGCAGGTTACTACAGCTTCATCGCCTGGCAGGTGAGCAGCCACAGCCTTGCTCCACGCCCAGCATTAAACACTATTATCATGCAGCAAAAACTCCCCGTGCAGACACTCATTATTCTCCTTATCTATGTCAGAATAGCCAGGCTGTGAGTCTCTGCTGACACCCTGATTGCAGGTGTTTGCTGCACCTCCCTGTGCCCAGGACACGCCTTGTCCTGCAGGGCCTTGGAGAACCGAGTGCCCCTGGCAATGCTGCTCACCCTCCCTCCCTCCACCCTGGAGCTGCCTGGGTCTGTTTGATCACAGGGAAAGTACACTAAATTTATCTGGGAAGTCTGTGAATGACTGAGGGACTCCAGCTGATTCGTGTGCTGATGTGTTTGCACACTGCAGTCGGTGATATTTGCAATATCAGAGCCACATCTGCAATACCAGATCTTGAGTTCTGAGGGGAGTCAGTTTAGCAACCACTCGAGTTACATCAGATTTTGCAAGATGAATTCATATCCATGTTCATATGCTGGTTTGGGATGGGGTAGAGTTAATTTTCATCACAAGTATGGAGTTCCTTCTCTGCCCCAGCCAAAACCAGCACAGGTTAAAACTTTAAAGGGAAATATAAATGGGGGGAAAAGACAACCACAGCAGGGATTTCCAAGTGGAATTGCTGTCAGTTTACCTGCTGTAAGCATGGAAGCAACACACAAGCTGGGATAAACATGACCACACACCAAAAATGTGAGACAACAACAACAAAAAAAAAAAAGACAAAAAAAGGGGAAAAAAAATTTTAAATATCCACAGTAAGACAGGACCTCCTGCCTGTTGTAATTCTATTTTCAGGCTGGGTTTCTTGCTTTGTTGGCATCAAAGCCACACAGGACTGGTCACAATCTGCAGCTTGCAGTACCTTCAACAGCACCAACACCAGCACCTGCCTCTTGCCAGCACAAACAAATGCAGTCCCAGCCTCAGGCTGCAGGACAGGAACATCCCCACTGAAACACAAGGCAAGGTCAAGCTCAGACTTGCTCCTGCCTTGCAGTAGATGGCAAAAGTTATGCCAGAATGAGAATAAACAGCACTATTTCTTCCTGGCATGCCACTCACCTGAAACCCTGCTCACTGAACGTGTTCTGGGCTAGAAAGAGCTCAGTGTCTCTACAAGGGAAGGACATTGTCCAGCTGTCACAATTCACTAGGGAAATGACTCCGAATGAAACTCACTTTTGATTTATTTTGGCAGCTCAGCTCCTGCTTATTATTCATGGGTTACAAAAGAATATGATGGGACTTTAATCACTCAGCTGGAGCCTCACAGAATCTGTGGCATGACTTTTCATAAAATATATAAAGTCACACAGCTTAAAACGCCATATTTAACACCAATCCATTCACCATCTTAAAAGGTATTGAAATCTAACACAAGTCGTATTTCATATGCTCACATTTCAGAATAATGACCCATTCATAAAAATCCAGGAGATAAAGCTTAACCAGGCAGGAGAGAATGAATATAACTGAAAGATGGTGGTCACAACATCGGGGATTGTGACATAAAATAGCCCCCAAATATTTCAGAGACTTGGGTTTAATTAGTTATTAAGAGCTTATGACAGTCAGTGCTGTCCCAGCAGCAGGGGAATATCAACACCTTCCACGTGAGCCAAACCTGGGCACTGTGGCCAAGGAAGGAGCACTGGAATTTGATGGCTGGAAGTGAGCATGTGTTTAAATAAATGAATAAATGGCAGGAAAGTGCCTAGGGTAGGAGATGTGCAGGCACTGACTGCCTCAGTTCAGGGTGAAACACAACCTGCAGTCAGAAAAGCACCTCCACACAAGGAGGTGGAGATGAAGGAGAGAGGCTGAAGCAACAGTGCTGCTTCTTAAGCAGGTTTATGCACAAAACCACCTCCCTGCCTGCCAGGCTGACACTGCCTGTACCCAGCCCTGGCAAAGTTGGAGGGGACAAGCCACTGCCCTCTGCAGCACCTGCATCCCTCTCTTCTGCTCACTGTCCATCTTCATCTCCTCCTTCCTACCCTGCATTGATTCTGCAAAGTGTTTCCTGATCTCTGTTTAAAGAAAAGAAAAACCAAAGGAGTATTTCCCAGCTATGACCTTGTCAAACCCACAACCTGTGGGCATTTTTCTCTGCCAGACACAGCCTCCTCCTTCCACAGGCTCAAACAGTGCCAGACACTGCAGCACACCCAGGGCAGGGCAGGCACTCAGAGCCTCCCCACAGCTGCAGAGCCCAGATGTTCATCTTCACATGCCAGGAGAAAGGACAGCCCTGGCTGACCAAAGGATGGGATGGCCAATTGAACTGTCTGGGCTCAGGCTGGGCAGCAAGGATATATTTGTATTATTTGACCACTGCAGCTGCCATCCCTTTTCTTGTACTGCTGGAGTTATGAGAAAGAAAATATATATCACTGTTTTCATGGAGCAAAACAAAGAAGGAGCCAACAAAAGCAATCCAAGTTATCAGCCAGTATCTTCAGCCATGGGAAACATCCAAAGCTTTTCCCAGCCCAGGCACATCCATTTGCTCTTCCAGTTAACACTTAACTTTGTTCTAGCACTAATTGAGCCAGACCCTAATGGAGTCAGACACATTAAGCAATAAACCAAATTTTCTTTGAAACACAGGCCTCATTTGATGCAACTTCACTCATTTATGCAAGCTGTGTGCACAGGGCAGGAAGGGAAAGATGGACCAGAGATAACAGAAAGAAGTTTGCTGGGTTTTATTCAGATTCAAACTATCAAGCCACAAATCCATTTGGGATCTTGGGACTCCTCTGGGGCTCTTGATTCTTTCCAAAATGGATTTCAGCTGAGGCTACCTCACCTTTACCCACCTCATCCTGGTTGCACAGACACTGTCAAGGGTTAAATCAGCAGCAAATGCAGAGGCTACTTATTACAAGGACAAAAGCCTGATAGGTGAAGCAGCTTCAGCCAAACAACCAGTAAAGGCATGTCAGCAACTGTCAAAAAAATTACAGCCAGGCCACGCAGAAGCTCCAGCAATAAACACAACTGAGGAGTGACACATCAAACGTACGGAGAGCGTTAAACGCTCCGTGGAAAAATCTATGGGAACTTTTTATACTGCACCCTAGGGCAGAGAGGAAATTATGCCACAACTGGACTGCAGCTCTCAGCAAGGTCAGCCCACACTCCCGTTCAGCAGCAGCAGCAGCAGCTCTGAGAAAAAAAAAACCTTCCAGAGGAAAAATTGCATAGCAGCGGCTCCCTAGAAACTGTTACAACTGAACCACAGCAGCTCCTGCATTCCCAGCCTCTCCCAAGGCATCCAAAATAGTCCAAGTCTGGGAGTCCCAAGGAAAATTTTGTTACACCCTACAGAGGAATGTTCCACCCACGGCTGTTGTTTCCTCCCATAAAAGGATCATTAGTGAGATAATTTCTGAAGTTCAGGGCATTGTCTGCAGATTTTACTGAAATATCGCACCAGGAAGGGGAAGCCAAATGAGCCAGACTATTTTAAGGCTTTTGCATTTGGAGGAAATTCTAGGGCAAAATTTCAAAAAGGCAGATGCTTTGAACTGGGAAACGTTATGCTTTGGGGAGAAGGGAGCATTCCTGTCTTTAGAGCTGCTTCAGTAACTCTTTTGGGGCCACATCTATTTGATGGCCTTTATTTTTAGACTCAGAATCTGGTTTTTCAGGCACCTCGCTGCTAATTTATACACACTCGTGTACACGAGCAAGCCTGTTTGGGGAACAGTTTAAGAGCTGATAGACTATAAAAAGCTGCTCTTACATGAAAATTTCTTACTGAAATGCCTTCTCATAGCTACAACTCACCTCAAAGCCCTGCTCCATCAGCTCAGTAGGCAGGGGGGCACAGAAGAGTTATCCCAAACGTCGTCCCAGCCAGACAGGACAGGAGACTCCATCACAGGGAGCACAGCAGCTGGATCTGCAATCAGGATTTTGGACTTCCTATCCCTAGGGTCTCCTTTTCCTTAAGGAGAGCACAGCTGCACACTCCATATTCCCCACTGGTTCAGACTGGGATTTAAATTCCTCTGACTGGGACAGTAACAAGCAGCACTACCCAGAACTGTCTCTGCTGGCAGCGCTTCCTCACCATCAATTATCAGCAAAACCTTATCCTGCTCTCAAAACCAAGGCTGGGCTCCCCTCTCCTGGCCAGCTGGGAAGGTGCAGCTCTCAGCAAGGCTTCTCCACAAGACAGGGAAAGCTCTTTGCTGGGCTGTTGCTAAATAAGCCCTTCCCCTCCAAAAAACCCAATCTGCCAAGGCTGATAACCTCAGCCTTCTGTCTTCTAGGAACCTGCCTGGATCAATGGTCTCTAAAAAACAGATTGGGTAGGTTGATGATAAACCCCAGTAGTTTGGGCAGCACTTGAATCAAGTGCCTGCACAGGATTCCCAACCATTTTCTGGGCAGCTCTGGCTGACAGGAGATGAGAAAGCCAAGGCTGAGCTTTCCAGGTGCTCCCTCACCTGCAAGGGCAGCACGGACAGCTGAGGGAAGGGACTCAGCAAAGAATCCCCTCCTGGCTTGCTTTGACTTAAACAACTTTTTTTTCTTCTACCACTGCATCCAAGGTTTGTATTTCCTTTGGAAGGAAGTCAGAGACTGAAAGGATGTTTATTCAAACTATTATTTACCCCTCACACAAGGCCATCTCCAACACAACACAGTCAGGCAACGCTGGCAAACACTGGCCACAGTTTCTATCAGGGGCTGTTAGGAGAGAATGCGACTGAAGGAAGGAGGATTTTGCAAAACACCTTTCAGCCCCAATCCTGCAGTTAAATACACAGGATCCTGAGCTTCCACTGAAATTCAAAATCAGAGCTCAGATGCACTTTTATTTACGGCACACGCTTTCAAGGAGATGATGGATTGCAGCGTTCCTCTTGGATCTCAGTGTGCCAAGGGATGGAAATCAACAGACAGGAATTTTCCAAAAATTTCTGGCTTTTCCAAAAGCCAGCCTGCTGCAAGAAATGCGCACTGCAGGCTGGAGATATCTCTTATGGCAAGAGTTACAAAGGGAAGAAGATTAGGGATTAAACTTATTGATGTGGCTGCTTTTACCTCTTGCAAAAGCTGGTTGCCAACTGCTTCCTTACTAATCGAGGGTGGTTTGCAGTGGTGGTTATGATGATAAAATGCAATAATGATCTTCATCCTGTGCTGCCTAAGGGTGAGGCTCACAGGATGACACTGCTATCCATGTGGATGTGTCAATCCAATTCTGCAGGGAAATACCGGTCTTGAGGATACAAATTCCCTGAAAATTTTGTAAGAATATAAGATCAGTAGAAAAAAGAACTTAATTTTGCTGTGGGACCAAATTATCAGCAAAACTAAATAAGGAAAACAGCAGCATCAACTCCCTTCCAAGCACAGAACTGACCTGCCTTAACAGCACCTTGTTTTCAGTTGTTTCCATGCATTGGAAAATAAAACCCTTCCTCTCCAAGTGGGAGAAGTCAGGCCTCTTGCTCTATAAAAACATTTCCAAGTGTCCTTGATTCCCCTGAGAATATGCTGGTAAAACAAAGGCACTTTTCAGCACAGGAACAGGCAGCTGAAGCTGGAAAACAAGGTTTTCACCCCCACAATCTGCTATCAACAGGGTGGTCATGTGAAAAGGGCTGCCTCACTCCCCCACACAGCACCCAGGATACTCAGGGGACACAGAGCAGGGGTGACAGCAACAGCAAATGTTTCTTCTAGGTTTCCTCTGATTCTGGGGTGACAAATATAAAATTCCATCTCAAACTGAAATGCCATTCAAGAGTTCCCCAGCACTGTGAGGTGACCTCCTTCGCTGCAGGTCCCTGGGACCTCCAAGACCTGAGCTTGCTGATGCTCCTTCACTAATTTAAACTTCCAAGACCCATCCAAGTCCTGCCACTCCAACAGTCTGGTTCCAGCAATTCACATAAAAAACGCACACCCAGGGGTGAAATGATGCGCTTGGATTAGAAATATAGAAAGAAGAAGCTCACAGCATTTCAGAATCAAACTGCTTTTCTTCCCAGAGAAGTAACACTTGAAATAATTGAATGGTTTCAGTATTTGTTAGGATCTCAAAGTAAGAAACAACATTTGTGCTCCTGGGAGACTGTCTGGCCTCAGCCCATGCAACTGCAGGCTCTGGCATCCGTCTTAAAGTTTGCTTCTGCTTTGCAAAGCAGCAAAATGAGGGAAAACAGGAAAATCCACAGCTAAATACAGGAATATTTGTGATTAACTGCAGCTCCAGGCCACTTGAAATAGTCCTGCATGGACACACAAGTGCACACTAGAAGCTTTTTACTTAGTCAGGAGTTTACCAACCAAACTAAAGGAAGGGCAGCGCAGACAGCTCTGCCTTCCTGGTGCTTCAGAGCAGGACATTGTGCAGGTCTCCCCCTCTGGAGAACTTCAAAGGGATGGAAAAGCAAGAAAGCACAGACACAGGACAGAGCTCTGAACAAAGCTTGCCAAGCTCCACAGCACAGAAACACTCCTTTATCCCACGGGCACAGCTGGCCATGGCACTACTTGTGTTCATCCTTTTCTCCAAGTTCTGAGGCACTCCAGGCAATTCTCACCCACAGCTCTTCTCAATCCCACTCTTTTGTGGTCTTCTCAGAGAATTTATCCTCTCAAATGGGCCCAAAAGGCTACAACAGCACCAGCTTTCCAAACACAAACTCTCCAAGTACTGCACCAGATTCCACTCCCTCCTCAATTTCTGTAATTGCCTCCCCACTCGATTCCTTGTCTCACTCCTGCACAGTAATTACAGGCAGCACCACTCCCAGGTAAGCCACATCCCAAGCATAGCCCCAGTTTAACAGCAGTACTTAGACATCCATGATTAAACTGCTCCTGCTGGGAGAGATGAGCATCTCTCATGTTTTTCTAAAGCAATACAAAAGCATAGACAGGTTAAACAATTCCCTCGAAGGCTCTGTGGCAAAAAACAGGATTAGAAATAGATACCAAGTGCTGTGACAGCAAGGAGTGGAAAACAGAGAGGGTCACTACCCCATGTCAGTCTTAAGGCTGGTATTAAAAAATCACTGAGAAAACCTGATTCATGGTTCAAAGTTCACTGTTCCTGGCCTAAAACAGGACAGGAAATAGGGCCACACCAGGTGACATCTCAAAATCAGCTGACACAGGGGCCAAGCTGAGCACTCACAACCCCTGCAGCCATGGCTGTGCTCACCAATACTGAACTCTCAGCAAACACCTCTGTCAGGCAAAAAACAGTGAAAACCTGAGGGCTGAACAGGAGCTGCAAGAGGAAGTGGCAGCCAGTGATCAGCACAGTGACCAGCAACTCAGGACACCTCAGCAAACAACTCAGTGAAAAGGACAAACAGACTCGTATTGATCCCTGCCCAGAATCAAATGTACCCACTCAGTGCTGCTTGTTCTGTCATCAGCTTCAGAGTGGCACACAGGCCTCCTGCTTTTCATCTTTAAATCAACTCCTCATTCACTTCCCTTGAGAGGGTGAGGGGAAGGCAGGTCAGAACAGCTGCTGAGTGAGCAGCTCATCAGTGTAAGAGGCACAGAAACATCTCAGTGACAGCAGCAGAGGGGCTCTGCCTGCCAGAGCCATTCCTCAGAGTGGCATCCCAAGGTGAGAAGCCCTGGCACTCGTGGCTGCACGTACCTGCCTGCCATCCTGCCCCACGTTGGTCTGTCCCCTCACCACAGTTCGAATGTTGTCATCCAACCTCCTGCAGGAAAGAACCCAGAGTGTCAAATCCCAGCTTTAAATGCCTGACCCAAACAACTGGGGGAATCCTGAGAGCCACAGGACCAATTTAAAATTAAAAATGCTAATGGTCCCAATGTCAAACTCATTATTTCCCCCCTCCCTCTCTGTTCAAGGTCATTATCTTGCATAATTTAAAAGTCCTGTTGCAAAAATAAGAATTCATCTCCTAATTTAAGCAGGGTTTCTTGCATTCCTGTTCCCTTAAGCAATATTGTCAGCTGTCCCTTGTCTGTTTGCATTTCAACTTCCCACATGCCGAAATGCTGTCTCAACCCTTTCATGTTGGCAATATCAGACAGCACAGAAAATTTAAATATTTCGTGCACACTTGTGTTTATTTTGTACCTTTAAGACCAATAATGACAATTCAAAAATTCATAGTGAGAGTTTTTTCAATTGATATTCTTACCCCAGAAACAATGAATTCTTGGCAACTGAATCTTTTGGGTAGTTTCCTCTCTCAGCCTTCAAACTGTACTAAAATTTGGTACTTTTTGATTCTTAGTTTTTTAAAGCTGTACTTTGCAACCCATCAGCTTAAACAGCCTGAAGGGCACATAACAGAGGCGAAATATAAAATTATAATAATTGTCTCTGTGCCACTATTAGACTCCAGGCTGATCCTATCCATGCCTTTTAAACAAAGTAAATCCTGTCAGCTGTAGCACAAAGGCTGCATTTATGAAGCCTTGGTGACAATCAGACCAGGCCACCTGAGATGCAATGAAATGGAGAAATATTTACCTTATTTTCAATCTGATCTTGCTCACAACTTCATCAATGTTTGCCAAAGACTGAAATATTAAAAAAAAAAAAAATCAGGGAAAAGTGAAATGGTGAATGTTTTACAGAGGAATATGTCAGCTGTGATCCCAAACACTTCATCACACCCTTGAGGAAGAGGAGAGCAATGCCTTTGTTTTACAAGTGGAGGAACTGACACACGACAACTCAGCTGCTTCTGTCACATCATAAAGAGCAGAAAAAGAAGGTCAGGGCTTCCCCCATCCCTGAGCTCTGCCTTGTCCTTTGCCAGCAAAACTGTGTGACAGTGACCTCCAGTGGGCAGAGGGGAGGGGGACAGAGCCTTTGCCGTAGGGCTGAGACCCCCCTGCAGAGCCCAGACACGCAGAAAAGAGGCTGGAAGGAGATGCAGTGAAGGCACTGCTGGGGAAACAGCTCCTCACTGCTGGCAAAGGGAAAAAAGCCAAGCCACACCACCAGAAAAAGCTGCAAGCCAAAACCACCGGTGCTGCAGAGGACCTCAGACGTGGGAAATGTTGGAGCAGCCTCACAACACAAACTTCAGCTGTAGAAACACCTCTGTTTTGCAAGAGGTTAATCCAAAACCCCCTTGGGGCTGAAGTTGGGAACACAAAACACGGATGTGGGCCCACAGCAATCTCACTCTTTAAATCTCAAAACAAACAATAGGGTTCAAACTCTCCTGTGACATTGTACAGGCAACACCTGCCTGATTTGGCTGAAAACCCCAGGAACTCACCCAAGATTTATATATGGCCAGCTATGAAATTCACTCCATCTACATAGAAAGCTGATTTATTTCTACAGATCAAAGCAGGACTTTTAACTGCATCAGGCACTCTGGGTGGGAAGAGACCACATAATGACAGCAAACCTTGTGAGCTGCAAATTTAAGCGGTGATTATTGTTATAGCTTTATTTCCTGTGCTAGTGTTTAAAAGAAAGGGTTTGGGTAGAGGTTTAAACACTACTTTGGTCATTTGCTATCAGGTTACCCTGATACTAAAGGGTGGAAGTAAAACATGACAGTAAAAACTGTGGAAGTAAAATCTGAGAGTTTTTGGAGCATTACTTACTTGCTCAGTGGGAAAGAGAGCATTAATATACTCTACAGCGTTGAAATCTGCTCTGTCCAGTGGATCTTGGCTGGGAAATACCTGGAGAGAGGGAGGAAAACAAACACAGTCAACCACCACCAATAATTTCTACGGTTTCTACCACTTTTAATTCCTTCAGCACCCTCTTCCAGTTGTGTTTCACAGCATTTCTCCAACAAGTGGCCAGGCCCTGCCCAGGAGTAGAGCAGCCACGTGCTCTGCAGGGCTCTGACCTCCCAAAATTCCTGTGGATATCTGCCTGGATAAACAGATAATTCACACACATGATTCCACACACAGCCCTGGCATGATCCATCCAGGAATTCCCAAGACACATGAGCCATTAATCATGGATCCCAAACCCTCCTGAAGCTTTTGTTGTTGTCTGGGAACAAATTGAGGCTCTGCCCTGCTCATGGAAAGAGCTTTGCCAGGCCCTGTGGTGACAGACAGAGGTTTTGCTTTCCACAGCCGTGTAATACGAAACGTGATGAATTAAGGAGTGGTTGTACAAGTTCTCTGGAGACTTGGGTTTGCCACTTTTCGCAGAAGAGGGAGAGAAACACAATCTGCTGAATGATTTGGGCAGGGGGAAAGAGCAGCTGTGGTGCAAACAGATCTCATCTCTCCTCAGAAGTTCAAACAACACGAACACGACTGCCAGGCTTTGCTTTTTGTCCCCACAGGCTGGAGTGTGGTGCTTTCCCTTCTCTGCTACCACTCTGAAGCTGTAGATATCCCATCCCTGGAAGGGTTCAAGGTCAGGCTGGATGAGGTTTGGAGCAATTTGGGATGGTGGAAGGTGTGGGAGGAATGAGGGGCCTTTAAGAGCCCTTCCAACCCAAAGCATTCCATGATTCTGATATTTGTTCCATATTTACAGATCCATCAGCTCTGTGGCCAACAGAGCTGACCCCACAGCATCCCCCTGCTCACTGAAAGCCTTCACACCATGTGAAGCATGTGAAGCATTTATGCTGTTTTACACATTTTGCACTGTAAATCCAGTGAGATAAAAGCAAATTCTGCCTGAACCAGCCCTCTTGGGCAGCCTTCCCAGTCACTCCTATGAACGAGGAGAAGCAGGCAGCAATTAAACATGCATGAGGTCGTGGTGAGTGAGGAAAATGCTCTGACATCACCCCACTGTAAGAGCACAACTGCAGCATCACACCCAGCCTTGTCCTGCCCACAACTCACACTCAATTAATCTCCACAAATTCCAAATCTCCACAAGTATTAAAAGCAGATGAAACAAGAGGTGAGATGTGAAGATAAAGGGTGCTCAGGAACTCCACTCAAACTGCAGATAGAGATCAGTGCTGCAGGCAGCTGGAGCAGCTGCAGGAGCTCCCAGGAGTTTGTCACAACCTATTAATCAGAAATGCTGGCCCGGGTTTGGTGGGGCACCAGTTCTGCCTGTGCTCCCCACCCCGCTTCCAGCAGGGCAGCTGAGCCAGCTCTGCTCATTTCACCAGAACTGGGCAGATTTTGCCCAAAACTGGTTAAGGAACACTGACAGGAACAACGGGATTACAGGGTTGAGAAGGGCCAGTGAGGAAGTTGGAAAGCAGCAGGTGGTGTCATCCTCAACATCTCCCAGTGCTCAGGATGTGAACATTTTCCTACAGCCTATTAAAATAATTCAGCCAGGCATGTGATGGATTCTCCACTGCTCAAAACCTCATAAGTGAAGACTATTTTTCTGGAGAGGCTCTAGGTCCTCTTCAGAAGCTGCCACTTAATTTACCAATTCCCAAGGTCTCCCCTTGCTCTTCGAGGAGGGCCACCAAAGAGATCCACAAGCCTCAACACTCAAGAAAGTGCAAAAACTTATTTGAGTGATACTTTGTGAGATAGACACAGCTGCTCCCCAGGCTTCTGCTACAGGGAAGAGCCCTGGAGATGGAAGGGTTGGCTGCAGGCAGAGCAGGCTCAGTCAGAGGGGACAAGAGCCGTGGTTTTACCCTGGGTTCTCACGGGATTTTGATGGACTCCAAGTGCCACGAAGGGTTTCAAGGAACACTGGAACACAGAATCATAGAACAACCTGAGTTGTGGGGAACATACAAGGACCATCCAGTCCAGCTCCTGGCCCTGCACAGCCACCCCAACAATCCCAGCCTCTGCATCCCTGGTGTCCAAACGCTCCTGGAGCTCTGGCAGCCTCGGGGCCGTGCCCATTCCCTGTTCAGTGCCCCACCACCCTCTGGGTGAAAAAATCCGTGTGTATTCACCACAGGCCAAACTAAGACATTTCGACTATCCTTATTTCAACCGAGCCGCGGGCACTGGGCTGCACTGGGGTGCTTTCCACACCACGTAACACGTCTGCAATCAGCGACAGAGCCGCCGCAGCACCGCCTGCACCCCACGTCTGACAGTGACGGAACGAGCCACGCTCAGCCCCCAACGCCGGCCCGGCCAGTGCGAGCCCACCCGGGGCTGACGGAGCTCTGCCGCACGCCGGGCACGGCCACTCCAGGGCTCCCCGGGCCCACAGCGGAAGGCCCGGAGCCGACGGGGAGGGGCTCAGAGCCGGCCGCGGGTCCTCACCGAGCGGCCCCGAGCTGCGCCCGCACCTGTCCCCTGAGCGGGGGGACCCTCCCGGCGCACCTGCTCGATGGCGGCCTGCACGGCAGGCGCCAGCTCCAGCGCCGCCTCCAGCCCGGCCTCCAGCTCCGGCTCGTCCTCCTCCATGGCGGCGCCGCTTCCGCCGGCGGCGTGAGGGGCGGGGCGGGGCCGGCGTCAGGGGCGGGGTCACGGGGGCGGGGT